>JAEAOA010001506.1:950000-1550000 GCA_016746295.1 Potamilus streckersoni
GTTTTGAGGTAGTTATGAGAGAACACAATGCTATGGATTGCTGTATTGGATTATGGTATCATATGACAAAATGGAAACTGTCAGCTTGGACTGCATCTAAAGCACCTTGACCTCACATGGTGAAAAATGGAATGCTAGTATGACATTTTATGATACAAATCAAAATGCACAGAAATTAAATAATCTGCAATTTTCTTTGCATTTTGTATGGATGGTTCTATATATTTCTGTGCATTTAAACTCAATGAACTGTGTTTCTGGACCTTTGAATATAAAGAGATGTTATCAAATAACTGACACACTGGACAGATGAACCAAAGTGTCCTACAGCACCAAAAGAAATTGTATTTTAATTTGAAACAGTACTGCAAGCAATGGACGCACAATAATTTTATCAATTTAGTCATTTCTTACAAGTTTGGTGGGGCCCTGAGTTGCCAAGTGGTCTAAAATTCTCACCATTATGGATCACTGCCATCTCACTTCTGTCAGCATGGGTTTAAGTCTCAGACTCGGCTAATGTGGGCATGAGAGAAAGCCTGCCAGTAGCTTCTCATGTATTGGTGGTTCTTGACTTTTCCAGTGTTCTTTCTCCACCAGTGATACCAGTTGCCTTGTGTAGCCTATCCTGTGCTGAAAAATGGCATTAAACCCTACAACAACAACAGCAGCTACAAGTTTGGTAAATTTCTGACATACCACTAAACATTAGAAGTACAGGCATTTGAACTACTAGGATAGCAAAAGATTTTTTTCCTCCTTGAATACATACAATTTCTAACCATTCAAATTTCTAGGTAAATGATTAGTCCCATGCATCTGTCAGTGCATAGGTAAGCTAGTGAAAGACAAACAAAGGAAGAAATACTTACAATCTTTGCTCCCAAAGAAACTGGAGGCACCATAGAAGCTCTAGGTTTCTGGCCTGCAGGGCTTTTTGTCAAAGGCATTTCAGCTTGCTGCTTATTCATTGCAGTCTCAAGTTTCTTAATGTCAAGAACCATCCTCCATTTTTTACGTAATCCCCCAGCTCTATGAGGATCCATTTCATCTGTGTTGCTCAAACTGTGATCAAGATCTTCTGCTTTCTCCATTTTTTCTTCATATTTCACATTTCGTTGCCTTATGAAAGTCTGCCGTAATTTTCTGCTTGCCCATGATTCACTTTTTATTATACCATCTGGAACTGTTCTTCCACCTTTACCTTTTGCTGATGAATCTTCTAATTTATCCTGGTTACCTTCAGGAGAAGTTACATTACTAAAATCATTAGGTAAATATACATCACTTTTAATATTGACATTTTCCCTGCCTGGCCATTTAACAGGTCTTCCTTTCCACAAATGTCCTCCATGGTCCACATGGTCCCTATCATTGTCAGATGTAATTGTGCTGCCATCTTTGTTATTATTGTTTTCAAAATTTACTGTCTTCAAATTCTTTGTCACACTTTTAGATCTTTTATTTTCATCATTTACCTCCTTCACGCTTTCATCTTCCTTTGGAACATTGATGTCATTATGAACAGTGACCGTAACTAAAATATTACTGAAGTGTAATGATTCCTCATTTTTCAAACTGTCATTATCAGCAAGATTTGCATTGGATCCAAACTTTACAATGTTGTCTGTAGCACCTTTACCATACTCATTAAGGTAATTGCTTCCTTCTGAGCTATCAGCAATGTCGGGAGTATGTAAATCCATATCTTCTCTATTTGTGTCACGAAGGTGGACACTTCCACCTGAATTGTTAGCAATGTCGGTATCACTTGTTTCACTGTCTTCAATAGCACTGGTGATGAAGTTTTGAGGAGGTCCCTTGTCTGCACCTAGTTTTAATCTAATACTGTGATCAGATAAGGATGTTGGTAGTCCTCCCGTCTTTTCTGTTTTAGGAACTTTATTTGTTTCGTGCTGGCTGCCAGCTGAATACTGAGAAGTTCCTCCATTTACGATTTCATCTTCCTGTACAAAAAATGTAAACATGATCTTACTTATACTGTGTACATGAAACTCGTGTTGGTGTTTTTTGCTTCTTATAACAAGTTCAACTTCTTGATGGAACCAAATAAACACTTGCCACCAATATCGTTAACGTTTCCTGTTGCTGAAAGCCAAAAGTGCGGATTGGATACATTATCAATGTTCTTATTCCTCTATTTTGTGGTCACATCTCATTATGTTCATTGGACCATTACTGTACAATTTGAACAAAATGGGCTAATTATTAAACCTGTTAATAATGTTTGTGCATTAACAGTGCCCATGCCAAATCAATGAATAATCATACCTTTGACAAACATATACAGATTGAGCTCAATAATGAACTCATCAGAACTTCAGTTGATGTGAAACTTCATGGCCAGTCTGATCTATACTAATAATATGTGCAGAAGGTACAGAGTTCAAAAGGTTGTGAATTGGCAATGTCTATGCTGGGGTCAAGTTGGGGCCGGCCTTCTTGACATTATGTGCAAATGTGCTTGAGCTCCAAATAAGATGAAGCCTCCAAAAAATGAACTTGAAATAAAAAATAAACGTTGAAGCCAGTGTGTACACAATGCCATGCTTCAATGGTGCCGATGCTAAAACAATCAATGGTCATAATTCTAAGCAACCATTTTTTCTGAGTAAAATACATTGGTTTCATAAATCTTTGCCCATTCATAGTATGTTAGAAGTACATACAGTTTCTCACAAATCCAGCCCTCTCGAGCCAAAAACATATCTGCCATGTCTTTTGCCTTCTTTAGCAAAAAAAGTTTTAAAAGACCATGTGCTTGCTAAGGTGGAATTTAGAAAGGGGCTTTACAAATCCATGGGTTTTACAAATCCATTTGCCTGACTCTCAGGACATAATCCAATTTATCTCAGGTACATTCAAGTTTGCAAGTATTTGTGAGCTCAAATGAACCAAGATTGCTGTTTCTGAATATTCAGTCTTTCTGAGATTGTGTTACAAGATAATGGTAAATAATAAAAGCACTGATCTCTAAAACTAGGCTACCTGAAAATCTTACACCCATAGACCTGTGTTTATCATCGATTGTATATATGATAATTACAGGAGACAGACTTTCTGTTTGGAAATTAATTAAATGGATCAAAATAACTAATCATTCTCAGAAATTCCCAATTTCAATGTAAAAAATGGATGAAGTGTAAGCAGAAACAGACAAATAAGTGGAAAGGAAACTCTCCAGAAAAAAAACAGAGTAAATTAATTGACAATGCAATATTTCAGTGGTCTCTGTTTAACCTTCTCAGTGGATTTGATTCTAAAATCAGCATGATCAATTAAATTTTAAGTGGAAAGTAACATAAAGAAAAATGTTATAATATATTACAACCTAATCAAAATTATATTAACACAGCTGTTTTTGGATGTTTACTTCTTCACTTTATTGTCTTTAACATAAATAGCACTCTCTCTTAAAAATCTAGTCATTTTCAACACTTTTTTTTAATCTATTCATCTATCGATATTTTTATACATGTATGTTTTTGCTCTCTGACAATACCTGTATTCTTATCCTTCATTTCTTTCCTCATCTACAAATCTATTTACATCTATCTTTTTTCTTAACTTCAATTCCTGATATATTACTGAAAATTCTAAATTTGTAACATAAATATGAGATTTCCTTTAAACATGCCATACTTTATTTTTGTTTAATTTACTTGCAATAATTTTGTTCTAACATTGGCAAGATCATATTCTCCTTGCACAAAGGGATTGGCATCAAATCCTTCACTTGTCATCACTTACTGAGCAAGGGATGTAACTGCAGGGAGGGTTTGGGAGGATAATCAAGACCATATTACCAAAGACTCCTAATGCTACTGTTTCTTCGAATATATTATGAGAACAAGCAAGATGAGGGATTTATATCCCTTAGTCTGGGCCCCAAACTTGACTAAGATCTCCTAACATATGTACAGCAGCTTAAAGTCGTGTAACATATTGTCCAGAGTTAACATATGGTTTATCCATGGATGCTGGTTGATGTAAAAATGTGCCTCCCATGCAGAGTCAACTGTGTATTACAAAGCTGCTGACTCAGCTCTTTGGGATCATCTATTATCTCAATCCCATGGTCGATGTCACTTTGCAACTAGTTGTCTCCAATGCATTGCAAGCAGCAACTGCCTAATGGAAGATTCCATTTCTAACAAAAGACCAAAGCATTCAGGTACAATACTCCAAAGTTCACAAAATCTGGATAGGATTTAGTTCTGGCCTTAATCGTGCCAGTCAAGATGTCAAGACATGTCTGAAATCCTAGAATGATAGACCTGACCTTCATTGTGATAGGAGCGAACTCACTTAAGTTCCATAGCAAGTTAGCTATCTGTAGAACTTCAGATTTTAAGGAATAGATGAGTTTGTTCTTACAACACAAAGAAAAAACTGAGAACCATTTCATTCTGAGGACTTGCTTGATACAAATCAAGTATGCAGGTTCAACACCTATGGGCCACAATGGAAAACATACATTCATGGTTATTTGAGCAGGTGGAGAAAAGGCTGAATCAACTGGAATCTCATCTGCCAAATTTAAGACTTTTTTAATCCACAAACAATTTACACAGGTAGAGTGACTGTCTCTCTCGTTTCCTATGGACTTTATTCAAGGATCAAAACAAACAAAACTATCAACATCCTTTCTCTGTAACCATACAGACACTGACCAAGAAATTTTTTAAAATATATTCAAGTGATAGCGACCAAGGTCCATCCCTACCCCTGGGACAAAACCTCTGGGTCACAACTTGTGAACTATAATCCATGATCTTATTAACAAGATAGATTCATACAGCCACTATTATTAGACTCCTGTATCCATCCATACCCTGCCCAACTGAGACCTCTCCCCAAAACCATGTACATACTTGCTGTGCATGAAAAAATAAATGCATATCTTAAAACTGACATTTTCCCTTGGTACATTTATTGTTCCTTAGAAACCTACCCAAAGACTCAAGTTTTGGGGGTTGGAGCAAAATGTCTAGGGGTAAATACTTTGCAAACAAAATAGTCTTGTTTCACCTGTAACTCTAGGGTATAATAGTATAATGTAATATTAGGGTATAGTTTTTCCTGTATTCCCTGGATATAATAGTACAGTCTAATGTTTGGGTCTAGTTTTACCTGTAAATCAAAGGTATAACAGTACAGTGTAATATCTAAGTATATTTATTTACCTGTGACTCTAGGGTGAACAGTACAGTGCAATATTTGAGTATAGTGTTTCCTGTAACTTTACAGTATAATAGTAATCAATAACCTTTGCTAATAAATCATGTTTAGCAAAGTTCAAAAGTCCATTGAAACCTATTAAATAAGATTTCCAATATCTCATATTTACTATACCAGAAATATAATCAGTGAAGTACCTGAATATCATGAGAATTCTGTGGACTTTTGCCTCTTCCAATAATACAACCAAGATCAACCAACCTGGAAAAATAAATCCTTGTAAACTGACAAATAAAATTACAACAAAAAATACAACATAATGATTAAAAACGTATGTTTTATGCAATAAAAGGACTTGAAGTGATTTTTAAAGTTATTTTTTTAAATACTGATCCTAACATAGAACACTGGATATTGTATATGATGACCCCAAAACTACATCTGTAGAGTAATGTTCATTGATATTTCGTCTCCTGCCCAATATGGTGATGTTATCAAAAGAATACAGTGAAGAAATCTGACTGTGACTTTTATGATTGGTTAGAAATGAAAAAGTAATCAAGTTTTGTGGCTCTTTAACAAAGGGCACAAGAGTAAAAGTGAATGTGGAAGAAACAGATTAATGACATTGACCTTGAAGACAAAACTTGATCATGATACATAAGATGCCATCAAATAAGACAAAACACAAGTGTACTGATTAATCCTTGGACCCCAAACAGCTTAATAGATATAAAGCTGCACAAACACAGCCATATATATCTGTGAATGCAGGTACAAGAAATTTTATTTCATTCCTTAACTTCAAATGGCTTAGAAGTTATAGAAAGGAAAGTGTAAAGGAAAATTGAAAATAATGACCTTGACCATGAAGATAGGGCCCCAATGTAGGAAGGGCTATATCTGTTACTAGTGTTGCAAAAGGATACAAAGTTTCATTAATGTATCTCAAATGGCTCTCCAGTTAAAAGAGCTGAAAGGAATGTGTGACGGAAAACTTCAGATATTGGCCCATGACCTTGAACTTAAGATGGAATGCCACACTTCAAATGATAATGTGTATTAAAATTTCATCTCTTAAATTGAAAGTGCTCAAACATACTGACTGTGACCTTGATCTTGAAAAGAAGATTCCCAATGTGTACCTCCTTGTGATGATGCACAAGTACACAAAGTTTTATCCCTTGATCTTAAATTTTAAAGTTACAGAGAAAACTGGGAAGTGTGATTGATGATTCAAAATACAAGCTTGTGACCTTCACCTTGAATACAGGATCCCCACACACCTTCCAATGATGTTGTAGAAGTATCATATGCTTCAGTTCTTTATCTGATGTGTATAGAATGAAATGGAAAGTGTGATGAAAACAAAAAAACCTATTGACATGTGACCCTGACCTCACTATCTCCTACTGCAGATGCATAAAACCCCAATCATGTGAATGACATTAATACAACTACTAACTTGTGAGTCTCATCATCCCATCTTCCATAGCAAATGTCCAATCCCCCCAGGAAGGCAATCTTCTGATCTATCACAACCAACTTTTCATGGTGTGCCCACAGCAACACACCATTTGCACTTGCACCATGATCTGGATGTCGCAGCACCTGTTTTTGAGAAAACAGCAAATCTTAGCAAGTACACAATTTTTCATAAACTGCACCAAAGAGCAAAAGTGACCTCAATTCATCACAATGAAATAAATATGTAGCACAATTCACATAAAATACATACTGGCACAAAGTGATTTGCAAAATTAGGTGTGGTGTGTGTGTGTGTGTGTATATATATATATATATATATATATATATATATATATATATATATATATATATATATATATATATTGTAAGGGCCAAGCTAGGTCCTGAGAATACTACACTGGAGTACGGCACCAGGGATGAGTATGCTTCTAAACAGCTGACTAAGGAGGGGAAAATGGAGTAAACTCGAACTCTTGATTTCTTTTCAACCATAACATAATATGCTGATCCATTATTACGAAACGTTGAATAAAGTCAGTTCATAACCATGAGTCTTGTTGTTTTATGTACTAAGCCAAAATATTATCATTGTCTTGAGGTACAGTATATGTTATTTTCACATGGTACACATTAGCACTATACTATTGGTTCATTAAATTATTACTTCTTTTGATGATGAAAATTATATAAGAGTTGCCATATTTGGATTTAATTGCAATGAAGTTTACTACAGAAGAGAAAATATGACGACTGTAATATATGAAATGTAAAATTTGCAAGGAAAACACTTGCTTGACTTCACACTTCAAATACAGCATATTACTTATTTGAAGTGAATTAATATAGATGAAAGTAAATTGGCTGTCAAGTATGTAAGGAAAACACTCACAATGACTTAGACAACTAATAAATTATAAAATAGAAATCTAAATAAATTATGTTTGATAGACTGTAAGATTGTTCAAGTATTGTTTAATTGAATTTAGACTGTTAAGTCGGTGAGGAAAACACTCACAATGACTTAGACAACTAATAAATTATAAAACAGAAATCTAAATAAATTATGTTTGATAGATTGTTCAAGTATTGTTTAATTGAATTTAGAATGTCAAGTCGGTAAGGAAAACACTCACAATGACTTAGACAACTCGTAAATTAAAGATAAGAAATTTAAATAAGTTATGTTTTTATCGATTGCTAGATTAATCAAGTATTGTTGAATTGAATAAAGAAATTTCAAGTCGGTGAGGAAAACACTCACAATGACAAGGACATTCTATTTCCCTAAGAACATTGTTGGACCTTTAATTTAAAAAAAGGAATTATTTATTTGTAGAGAAGCTTCTCTGTATGTCTTTAGCTTTATAAAACTAATCAAGTAAATAAAAATAAATGAATAAATAAAAGTACTGGTCTGTGAGGACAACACTCACTTGACCATATTAACTGAGGTTCAAATGAAAAATGATATAACATCTAGTTTGCTTATAAAAATAAATCATATGACTAGAATCCATAAAATTTGGAGGAAAGGAATTAAAAATAAAATAAATTTCTTAAATAAATATTGCTTTGTGCTTAAATAAACTTTAACAAAAATTACTATTCAAAATATTGCCTAAAGTTACATAACTCTATAATAAACTAAACAAAACAAAATAATAAAAAAATAAATAAAACTCACAATAACTGTGATGTACCTAGTTGATTGCTGCTGACTGACTGACTCAACCCACAAGCAGCCCACAAAGCCTTATATACTCCTGACAAAACCCACAGCGCCCACAAACCCACACTTTTAAAACCCACAACGCCCACAGCGCCCACAGTTCTAAACCCACAATGCCCACAGTTCTAAACCCACAATACCTACAAAACCCACAGTTCTAAACCCACAATTTTTGTGGGTTTATTCAAACAAGCATGAACTAGTATTGCATGTGTATATTTCGGTAATTTTCACAATAATAATTCATAGAAATTACCAATTTGATATTTTACATGTTATTACATGCGATTGTATTACCCCAAGAAAAGAATAAAACAAAATATATCAGTTTTGTAATTCGTGGGACCTATTGTGTTTAGCTGTTGCCGATAGCAATGGTTTGGAAACTGTTATGCACTGCAACAATATTACTGAGGTAGACCGCATGACAGGGCAGTCAACATGTGCATGCACCAAACAAATAAGGAAGAGGAAAGAAAAAAAAAAACTTAAATGCGATGATGTATACAAATGAAACATCGGGGGTTATAAACACATTGAGTATGTACCTTACAGTTTTAACGGTTTTCTAGAAATAGTCATTAATCAAATTATCAATGGTGCCAGTCGTCGGCATAGGTACTCCCTATTTCCGCTAACTCAAAGTAATATAGATAATACCAGCTAACAGTTATTCGATAAAGTAGACAAAACAGATGATTCTAGAAAATATTAATGTCAAATCTTTAGGACAATTCATTGGTAATGCGCAAAAAAAATAATTTTAGACTGAATTGGTGGCTTGTATGTGGTTGGCCATATACTAACATGCAACCCTAAATGCAGGTTATTACAATATATAAGCACAGTGTCATACTACTACCAATGTACCCATGTGCAGACCCAAATCTGTCAAAGTATACATGGCTAGCAGATCAGGGTCTTGTTTTAATTTTATACAAATTGTGTAGTCCTGATCTGTTGGCAAATTATGTAATGGCAGATCTTGGTCTACAACACTCAAAGAATTATGCACAAGTAAACATGTTCAATATAATTATTCACCAAATTATCAGACCCATTAATTTTTCCAGACACCATATTTTCAAAATTTGTAATAATCTGAAGCAGTGCAAAGCTTTTCAGGACACAAAAGATTTTTTTAAAAATCGATGAAAAATAAAACATTCAAGCTGGAACATAAACAGGAATGTTTTGCCAGTAATCAAAAAGTGGTGACTGAATCACCATCCTTCAGATCCTGAAACCACTTTGATTACCCTATCAGGAGGATTCACAAAAAAAAACCCGGCTCAAATAATCTGCAATTCATGATTAAGCAGTTCATTATACAAAGAAGTCAGTTACTAGATTGTTATGGTTAATGACAGCTTCTTATATTTTCCTGCAAGAGAATGTAACTAGATAAACAAAACAGTCATACACATTAAATCAAAATAATGTCGAGTAATGTCAAATGAAACCATTAACAGATTAATTAATTGGCATAAATTTATGTAATGTAAATTTTTAAAAAAAATGAAAATCAAGTTAATTAATTATGTGATTAGTAACTTTTAAAATTTTTGTTCACATCATTAACCTTTACACAATGGGTAAAACCACTTTGATAATAACATCAGTTTATTCGTTTATTAAAAAACAGATTTTTTAATAAAAAAAACTACTATGACAAAGACACTATACAAGACTGCTAATCCTGACAAGTCCATCTCAGTAAGGCAGTTGATTGTTTTCCATAATTTTGACTGCTATTGTAAAGCTGGAAGGCATATTTAAAAGTTCGGTATTCAAAACATGCAGTGATCATGGTAAACAATATGATCAACTGAAATGTTTGTAACTACATGTTGACCTTATTTACCAATAGTATGATTGCACAAACTTTAGTTCCAAACCCTATGCAGCTCTATGGCTTGTTGCTATCTCTCAACCTAATGTAATTCTTGTTATCATCTCTCTAGCCATCAAACACACTCAAATTGACATGTGATGTCCAATAAATGTAAGTGTCCCTTCTTGTTTATATTCACACGAATCTGAATATCCCTTTTTATACTTCTGTGCTGATTATTCGCGCTTTTTAAGAGGCTTCTTTTCCCTATTGTCTTCAACATGCAACGCTTGCTGGATGCCATAGTTTAAATTCTATAATCAACAGTTTGTTCAAATAGATGCTTTGCAAGAAAAAATATGCACAGTTTATACTGTTTGAGGTACAACTGTAAAGTTAGTATGGTTCCTGGACTAACTCCACTTATTCTAATATGAAACTGAGATCCAAATCATGCATGGTAATTAATTATCCAGAATTTTTGCAACAATCATTTTTCCTTAGGTTTTTATTTTATTCTGTTAAGTCCATATTCTAAAGGTCATTTTCATAAGACTAATGTCAAACTTGTAAGAGTTGGCAGGTGTGCTATACAATTCCTGTTCACTGCACCCAAACAAAAGACATCTATGCTCTGCCACCACTGCTTTATTGGAACCAAAACAGAGGCAAAAACAAGATTTTGGTCAAGCAGTAAAAGCACCAACGACTGAAAGTGACAGTGTCAAGCCTGCAAAATCTTCACCAATTGGAACTTATGACCACGGTAAGGATATTCATGGTTTGGAAGCATCACTTAAAAATGTATATGCTATGCAAATTGGGGGAAACAACACAAAATGGACAACTTCAGAGAGAAGAGAGAAATTGTTAAGGAAGTGACACTGACTGGCATTTTAATGGTGGGAAAGTTTTAGGTATCTGGTGATCTCAAAATGAGATTATGAAAGTATATCCACTTAACATTTTTCACCTTACATATGATCAAGTCTCTAGGAAAGCAATCCCTAAAAGCTAAATTAAAAATCTCATTGCTGAACTAAGTCACCAAATTTTATGACTGCGAAAAATACCTATGTTACTGTATTTCCCAAAAAAACAGATATCCTAAATAGGAAACATACATTCAGTAAGTAAAAAGTCTCAATAATATTTACTGATATATGAAATAAGCAAAATAATATCCTATTTATTATTTATGGCATTAAAAATTTATCTCTATTTTGCATTTCCTTAATGTTAAATGTATTAAACTACCAAAAAAAAGTAGCAGGCTGTTGTATGTAATCTGAAAAATACATTTCGACTAATTCACTAATTCAGCTGCTGAGAACTTTCCTAATAGGGGCATATACTGGTTGTACCCTAATATTTCCTAATAGGGCATATACTGGTTGTACCTTAATATTTCCTAATAGGGGCATATACTGGTTGTACCTTAATATTTCTTAATAGGGGCATATACTGGTTGTACCTTAATATTTCCTAATAGGGCATATACTGGTTCTACCTTAATATTTCCTAATAGGGCATATACTGGTTGTACCTTAATATTTCCTAATAGTTGCATATACTGGTTCTACCTTAATATTTCCTAATAGGGACATATACTGGTTGTACCTTAATATTTTCTGGACATTTCCGGACAAGTGAGCGTTTGCTGTAGTGGCTGTTAATGTTCAGGGCGATCTCCATCTCTTTGTAAAGCAGAATAAATACCTTTACTCCAGCTTTCTGAAAAATGGCAAGAAGTCTAATTATTCAAACTGAGAATGACAGGATTATCCTTTAGATTTATTTTAAAGAATAATAACTGCCATCTTATCTTGCAGTAATATCTATTTCATTCAGCACATTTACCTAAACCACTTAAGGACTCTGACTCGAATTACGATTTTGCTAAAACCAAGAGTTGTATCCCCTTTTAAGCTCTTATGTTTGCACTGTTTACACAGTGGAAGGTTGCACTGTTCAAGGACACTTATTCAATTTACCAAATGAATATAAACTGTGCTGTTGGTTCAGATGGAGACCTGCAGTAAAAAGATCCTCCGAGGATTTGATCATGGGGGGTGGGACTTCCTCCTTTTTCTCAAAAATAAAGGGGGAGTAGAACACAAATGAGTAGAGAATGAAAAGCTAAAACTCAATATTTTCATAACACTGTTGTATAAGCAATAATCTTTTCAGTGATGTCTCAGCATAATCTGTTTCTTATCTGTATATGAATGTTGTACTCAGAACCCCCTTTCACAGCTCACAGGTACTGTCTTTGGATAATTCTGCTCAAATTTAAGATTTTTCACAAACAACATTACAGATTTACTCTTCCAAAATGCTGTCTTAGGATTTAAATCATTATTGCAATAGTTGATGTATATTGATCAAATAAATATCTTTACTTTTTAATTTCATTTTTAAATTCTTATTTATTCAATTTATTGTAACCCTTATGCTAGTGCTAAATTGTTTTGTAGCATATGGACCCACTGAGCTATATTGTGACGATAAAAGAAATGAAAAGCGCACTCTACTTTTAAACTGTTTGTATTTATTTTTACTTCTTTGTCTGCATTTCTACCTTAATTTTGAAATACTAGTGAAATGATGGGCTGACCAGCATGATGTCTGTTTTTTTTTTTTTTTCATCCAACATGTACATCGGATTCCTAATGACATTTTGGGGTTCCAAATCACTCACTCTTATCTCCATTTTATACTTTCCCAGCTCCTACAATCTGATATACTTCTAAAAATAAATTGCCTTCATTACTATGATCAGCCAGTATTTGCCACAATAATTCATCATCTAAACATGGGCGATGCTGGGAATGCTGGGCCATATTGGATATTCTAGATAGCCCATGTTATAGGTGTGCATTTTGTGAAACTTCCAGAATCAAGGTTCAAAGTTTGACACAATTCTTGTTATGGGACCCAATATGCCAATCAATTTTAGTTTAACTATTCATGTCAAGCCACTGAAACAAGGTGTGTAAACAGCTATTAAAAATACATGTCGTGTGAAGCATTTCTACCATTCTACTGCAATTTAAGGGTGAATGACTGAATAAAGTTGTATACTGCACAGAGTACATTTTCATGTGCTGAAACTTGAAATTAATTTGAGGAAGTCCTCAAGCGCCACTTTTTCAAAGTGTATGAATTCAAAAAGAATGTGAGTAATTCATGTGATTGTGTGCCCTGGGAGCATCTCTGCAGTAAGGTGGGAAATAAGTTATGACTGATAATCTATGTAAGCAACAGGAATACGAGATGTTCATTAATATAGAAATAATTGCTTTTTTTCAATTATTTTAGTGCTTTATGTGGTGTATTTGTCTAATCCACCAGCAGAATGAGTAAACCTGGATTTCACAAGTTCCTTTAAAAGACCTTATGAAATGGGGCTAACATTATATTCAATTTTACTACCTGAATATAAATCAGGACAGTATACAACCTATATTTAAGATAATCAATATTAAGATTTAATTGGTTTTCTGCAAAAAGAAAGCCTGCATTGCTGATTTACAGCAGGTCAAAAAAATCTACAATTTCCTGGTTTCATATGGTTTTCAAAGACTTTATCAATTTCTTTCAAAAAACTGTTAATGTGGTTATTTATAATGTATGATAAGCATTTTCTATTCATTATTTTAATGGAAGACAGAAGACATGGTCATTTTACATCCAATCTTTCCCATAGTTCATAGCATTATGATATGCCCAGGTAACAAGTGACATCAAATGTTATGATCACATCTTTTTGAGCCATGCAACTGGTATTGATCAGATAAAAAGTTAATGTTCATAATAAACATACAGCCTTTCTGGTGAGGATTACATCCAGTCTCCAGTGGTCCCCTTGTGTCATTGGCCTCTTCATGTAAATTTCTGGAGTTAACCTGATTTGAAAAAAAAACAAACTTGTAATACATGGTAATATCAGTCAACTTCAGAGAACAAGTTTCGAGTCCTTTTGAAAAAGTCTCAAAAGCTGACAGGACAGACACCCTTGATCAGTCCCTGAACTATTGCTAAGGATGATTTTTTTAAAAGTCCTACTATAAAGTGCTCAATAAAGAGACACTATGGTTTTCTATGGGCACTATTCAGTGAGACCAATGTGGAGAGAGAGAAGCAATATACGACCATTTGTTGCTTAAAAAAAAGGAATTTATGTTAATAACTGTCTCATCAGGAACTGAGATCAGAACACAGAAATTCCAATGAAATAAACAATTATCACATGCAAAGTTGAATCTGCCCTCTTTCTTTGTGCCCATGAAATTTGCCATTATGGTCTTGTATTCAATGGACTAAAATATTTCAAGAGCATTCTAGTTTAAGAGCATGCATATTATGTTGCTATGGTTGCAGGTTTGTCTGAATTTTCTTCCCACTGTAAATAATATTTTCAATAAATCTAATGGGTGGTGGGTATATAGGTATAGTTCCTCTCAACCTATTTCCCTTTATTACTGGAATAGAATGGATGCAAATTGTCAATTAGCTTCCCCACATATCTGACATTTATGTAGGTTAATGTAAATTTCTAATGGTTCTGGTTTATCCATTTATCACTATATTACTCAATAAAATGTGATGTGATGTGATTTTGATTTTTTATGTAGATTATTACAATTTTTCAGTCATATCGCTACAATGTCTGCAGTGTGACAGTTTATAGTGATGTCTAGCACTGGGGCATCATGTCGCAGACATGTAGCATGATGTCCCACCCAGTCACATTATCCTGACACCAGGCTGACCAGTCCTAAAACTAACCTCTTAATGCTGAGCATCAAGCGAGGCAGCTGTTAGTACCATTTTTGTAAGTCTTTGGTATGACTCGACCGGGGATCGAACCCACGACCTCCCGCATTTGAGGCGGACGCTCTAACAAATAGGCCACCAGAGCAGTTTCCAAAAAAAAAAAATCATAGTGTAAAGTATATGAAGTGAAACAAGTCTAACTGCAACCCATTTATGAGTCAAGTCTAACTGCAAACTGCACAGATCCAGATCTGCTATAGCATAATACACAGGCAGATCTGGGTTACTGCAGTTTGTTAGGATTATCAGTAGAACAAATAGCATCAACCCTGAACAGCCTATGCATCATGCAATGGCATAACAAGGACTATGTTATTGTTGTTGATGTTGTTTAACACCATTTTTTGACTATGTTTTTGCAATTTGGATTAAACTTAGAAGCAAGTATGAGCTATAAACAATATTCACCCAACAAAACAAATATTGTATAGGGGTAACAGAGTAGCTGAGTGGTCTAAAGTGCCGAAAGTTATGGATCACTGCCATCTCACCTCTTCGTGAGTTCAGTGAGTTCAAGTCCAGATTTGGTTAATGTGGGTAAGTGACAAAGCCTGCCAGTAGCTTCTTGTGGGTCAGTGGTTGTTCCCAGGGTTTTCCAGGGTTCTTACTCCACCATTAATACTGGCCGTTATGTATAGTCTATCTTGTGCTGAAAAATGGCAATAAACTCTATAACAACAACAAAATACTGTATAAATTGGCTTATAAGACAAGTCCAACAGCAAATTGCAGAGACCCAGGTCTACCATTGCATAATACGCTGGCAGATCTAGATCTATGTAGTTTGTTAGGAGTAATCAGTCAAACAAACAACACAGACCCTGAGCTGTAGGTTGATTAGGATGCTGCAGATCAGGATCTACATTCTTTTGCAGTTGGACTTTACTTGTGATTATATAAAGTACCTCTTTCTGCACACATCAAAAATAAATGTCTAGCTTGTGTGCTGTTTGCTAATATTTTGCAAATACACACCTTGAATGTAAATTAAATGAAACAATGAAAGTATTATCTCCTTACCACCAGCCTGTGATGAAGATTTCTTCCTTGGCTTTCTCAAGTGCATCAGCCACAGCTTCAAAGTAAGATGATCCATCCACAAACCTGGAAAGCAATTAACCTGTATACAGTTCAGTATGAATGAAAAATCATATGAAATTAACTATAGCACATAATTGCTCATTAAAAAAAACATGTATAAAATTATTTTAAAAGTTTCATAAATTTCATTTTGAACAAGCACAAATATTAGATTTTTTAATCGCTGGTGTGAGCATGTGTGATTTGGATTTTTAATACAACTTTTCATTCATATTGCTACAATCTCTGCAGTGTGGCAGTTTATAGTGATGTCCAGCATTGCGGCATCAAGTTTCATCAAATCATATTATCCAGAAATCAGACAGACCAGTCCTAACACTAACCTCTTAATGATGAGTGCCAAGCGAGGTAGCTACGAGTACCTTTAATATAAGTCTTTCGGCCAAAGTTTAAACCTGAAACTTCCTTTATCTAAAGCAGAAGCTCAAACCACTTAGGCCAACACATCTGTCTGTTATCACTAGCAAAAAATTATTGTTACCACATCAGAGAATAGTATAGTGAAATGACTCTATAATATATTTGGACACCTTGGCCATTGCCCCTCTCTGCACAATGTCATAATACAATGTTATGAGGTGTTATTATACATGTTACATACAGAAAAACGATGATACAGCATACAAAACAATGATAATACGGCATATGGAAAAATGATGATTCCGCATACATTAATATGATCATATGGATATATTAACCCCATTTACACAGTAGGCATATGATAAATATTTTTAATATATCATCATCATCATCATCAATCCCTTAACCTAAGAGGTCACTGGGGTACCACAGTTGACTTTACAACCAATTCTTTCCATCTTTTCCTGTTCTCTACTGCCCTTTGGGAACCTCCAAATGCCATGCCTGTTCACTCCTTAATGTTGTCTTCCCACCTCTTTTTTTGCACCCTCGAACTGTGCCTTGTAAGACTGTTTTTAAAAGTCCAGATGATCTTGAGACATGACAGTACCACTTCAGCTTGCGCTTTTTACAGTGGTCAAGAGGTCTTCATAGAATCTGATGGCTCATTGGAGACTGTTGAAGACTTCTTTGTTGATTTCATGGTCAATGTATGAGATGCACAAGATTTTGCAGTAGCATCTCATTTCAAAGGTTTGAATCTTCTTTGTAGATCTGATGTGAGCGTCCATATTTCACAAGTATACAGAAAGTTGGACAGGGCAATCAAGCACATCAGCCTTATTTTGGAACCAAAAGCAATGTTGGTATCTTTCCATATTGGTCTCAACTTTGTTATTGCTGCTGTTGTCTGGGCAATCTTACAAAGCAGTTCTGGTTTGGAGGCCTCATCTGTGATAAGTGATCCAAAGTACTTGAAGATTGTAACTCTTTCCAGCTTCTGTCCTCTGACCTTTATTCTGCACTGGTGTCATTGGTGTTGTTTGTCATCAGTTTAGTTTATCTGGTGCTAATCTCCATACCATATGCTGTGGAGGTTGTGTCAAGGCAGTCAACCAAGTCAACCAGATCTTTTTCAGCTCCAGCTAAACCATCAATATCATGTACATTCATACCAATCCATAATTACCTACTCTTACTGCTGACCTTTCTATCATGTACTCTGCAGTGTGTACAAATAAAGTGTATCGGATAAAAAGCCACACTTTGTTTTCTTTGTATTGCTTTTAACAGCAGTTTTAAAGCATTATTGGTCATATAATGCCAACAAATTGGGAGCTAAACGGCTTTCCAAAGGATACAGCTAACTCTGGCTCACCTTGGCAGGTATTGAACCCACAACCCTTAAATTATGAATCCAAGACTCTACCAACTAGTCTGCCACAGCTGCCTGATAAAACAAAGCCACCAAATATCACTTGCCAACAACGTACTTGCTTATAAATACACTTCAGCTACTTAAATCTGCAATGTTTCCCTGTAGTTTTTTTTTTCTGTTGCAATAATTTTAGGAATATCTCTGCACAAAAGTAAAGATTGAATGTCTACACAAAAATAATAATAGAATGTCTACACAAAAGTAAAGACAGAATATCTACACAAAAGACAATGTCTACACAAAAGACAATGTCTAACAAGATGTATCCAGCAGAGTTCAGCAAGTCATGAATAATCACTGATTATATGGTGAATGTAGGAGTTAAATGTGCCATCAAATAGCTAATGCTTTGCACAGTTTTCAAACATTTCTAGACAGTGAAAACTGATCTTTTCTCCATTAACCCTTTAACTACCACAGCTGTTCTGCAGTTTCGCTACTGCTGAGTGATAGCGTATCAGTTACTGAGACTACTGATACTGTTTGCTAGGCTGAATACTAGAGCATCGTCATGGCTGACTATGGAAACTGACAATAAAAACATGGTTATGTTTATATTCATTATTTCATTAGTTTTTGCTGGATTTCAGTGAAATAAAAAGCAGCTTACCTTGTATAGTGTCTGTCATTCATATATTTCCATTTTATTTACTCCTACAACAATCAGACAAGAAATCCCCGTCGCGTAAACTGTTTTGAATCACACAAAATAAATCATCGTCATTTGAATCAAAATTACATACATCTAGTGTTAAAACGGGACTAACATCATTATCTGATCCATTTACTAAGAATGATCTATTAAACGCTTCGATATTGCTTGCACTGAACCCTTTAAAGTCACAAATATCTGACTAGGAATCCATTTTTGTTTATCTCAACTACACGTGTTTTGTACATTGCCGGAAATTTCCTTCCCGCGTGTCTAAATTTAACCTCTCAGCTTTCCAACTGGTATCAAAATGTTCAGTAACCAGTCTTCTCATTGGTTATGATAATGAAAAATAAGTAAATATCTGTACTTTCAACCAATCAATGTTTAGTTAACATAGCAGTTACGTCCGCATATATGCGACACTGGGGTTTTGAGTACAGCAGAACTATGCGCTCATAAGCGACACTGGGGTTTTAAACAAGGCTTATATGCATATGACACTGCATATATGCATCAGTGGGGTTCAGGAGTTATTTACATGTGACGCTCAGATGCAGTAGTCGTAGTTAAAGGGTTAAGCATAATACTTATAGATATATAATAAACACTTTGTCAATGCTGCAACTGTGAACTCGGCATCGGTTGATGTATCTGATCTTGTTGGCAGCATATTGATCTAAAGTTGGGTTAAACTTAGTCTGTACCTTTATCTGTCCACTAGAACATGTCAATTAATCATTAGAGTATTTAAAAAAAAAACAAATTAATTCTGAATAATATGCAGAGAAGAAAATGCAAATGATATCTGACTGGAGGAAACATGGTGAAAATTTACATAGTAAAAAATATCTAGTGGAGGAAAACTGGGAGACACCTTACATAGAAAATACAAGAAAGAAACCCTTTATAAGGCATGTAGGTTTTGAATATTTCTATGTGATGCCCTCTCTACCTTTGTATGTGGTCACCTTTCCACATCTGTATGTGATGACCTTTCCATATTTGTATGTGATCACCTTTCCACATTTTTTGTATGTGATGATCTTAACATAAAATACATATGAGATATATTACGCTGTGAATTCCTCTAAAATGGAACTAATTAAATTTTGGATGAACACAACAAAATACCTTCAAACTAGAAATCCTGGCTTCTCTGATCAAGTATGAATACAGTTCTTGTCTTGGCTAAAATTTAAAAGAATGCTCACAGCAAAATTTCATCCAGTATCCTGATCCTAGACTTCTCAGTTAATAAGATCATTTTATTACTTATCTTCAATAATGAAGATCTATGCAGTCAATCTGATTCGTCCCCAAATTAATGACTGATAAATGTTGGCCAATTATTTCAACCTTTACATCTTGACTTTCTGGATAACATCACAAACAGGGGAAAAGAAATAAATTTATTTGCTTTATTAGAGAATTAAAATTTGGACAAAAACTACAATCAAAATCTTACAATGACCTTGGTCTAAAGCACTGAGGGACTCACCATCTTGCAAATGACTTGTCCCTGACTGGTGCAAAAGAGTCATATCTATTGGGTTTTGTAAAATCCTTCCCTATGGTAGCAGCTGCCTTGTTGATATTCTCTTCCCATTCTTCAGCCTTCCGCTTTGTCCAACATTTAACTAGTAAGTTCCTAACAGGAAACAAAAGATAAAAGCTAAAATACTATAACTGTAAATATTTTGTAACTCATGAAGAAAGAAGAAAACGTAAAAAGAACTGTTACAACACTTCAATTTTCACTTATATTTATTATAACTTTATGCTAAACTCAACATGGCCAATTGATAAAACTTTATACCCTTTACTGAAATCCTGAGAGTTTGTATCCTGCCTAAACCTTGCTAGGTCAACTGCTGTAGAGTGTCTCATTAAAGTCAATTTAGTCCGAGTGCCTTTAATGTGCCACTGTACCATTAAACAGCAATCAAACAAATCATCAATTTTATATTAAACTAACAATTCATCCAAACATATGGTCAAATTTTTGAATTTAAATATGAACTTAACTATAGCCAGTGAAATCCAGGCTAGGATATAAAATCTACTCCTGTTTCTTAACTTCTGAACTTATGTGCCTTTAATGTGCCACTGTACCATTAAACAGCAATCAAACAAATCATCAATTTCATGTAAAACTAACAATTCATCCAAACATATGGTCAAATTTTTTAATTTAAATATGAACTTAACTATAGCCAGTGAAATCCAGGCTAGGATATAAAATCTACTCCTGTTTCTTAACTTCTGAACTTATGTGCCTTTAATGTGCCACTGTACCATTAAACAGCAATCAAACAAATCATCAATTTCATGTAAAACTAACAATTCATCCAAACATATGGCCAAATTTTTTAATTTAAATATGAACTTAACTACAGCCAGTGTTCTTCCTCCACCATTAATACTGGCTGCCATGAATAGCCTATCGTGTGCTGAAAAATGGCGTTAAGCCCAACAACAACAACAACAGCTACAGCCAGTGAAATCCAGCCTAGGATATAAAATTTACTCTGAGAAAGTCTTACTCACGTTTCTTAATTTCTGACTTAAAATTTAGAAATATACATTAAATCAAAGCTAGATTAGTTCAAACAAGTCAAGTGCTTAGTGCATTGAGCATCCACTTGAGATCTTAACTCCAGTAATGGTATAGACAAAACTTCCTTATATTCACTGTCCTCAACTATTTACAATGTTTTGTATTGAAAGTTATACACAGTCACATATTTGCTGAGATCAAGTACGCTCTGGTAAATAGCAAGTATTCGTGAGAACTAAATCAGATTATTTTGTCCACTGATCATTCCCACCCCAGGTCAGATATATGGTCTGTAATGCTGAGAAAGGAAACCAAAGTGTATACCCTACTAAAACCATGTGGTAGTGGAATTGACTTGTCTCTTTATATGTGATGTTACATTGACTCTGACTCACCTAAAATCAATATAAAGAATATTAATCTTTCCTTGACATATCAATCTGAACATAATTTTGAAACATTAATAAGAAAAAATATGAGCTGATTATCTAGTATTCACGAGATTCTACTCCACAATGCTGCATTGCTTAGTCACATGACCACCAAATCATGAAGCGTGGACTTGGGGATCATCCAAGCAAGCAATGAGAAACTGTATCAGATCTTGATTTGAGTGACTGCATATTAAAGACTTGTAGCATGTTTTAATTATAATGTCTGAAATATAAATCATCTTTCTGTCAATTTCGTGCAGCCAAGTATCAATTTAAGATCAATTAACTTTGTTAATTTTGTTAGGCCCATCAGTATGCAATCTATGCAATCACTGCATGTTATGGCAAATTCCTACTTTTCCACAAGGAATGAGAAAGGTGTGCATTCAAATCCAGGCTGAGTCATACCAAAAACTTATAAAAATGGTGCTAACAGCTAATTTGCTTGGCACTCAGCATTAAAAGGTTAGTGTTAGGACAGGTCAGACTGGTGTCAGGATAATGTGACGGGTTGGGACATTGTGCTAAATGTCTGTGGCATGCTGCCCCAGTGCTAGACATCACTATAAACCGCCACACTACAGACACCATAGCAATATGACTGAAAAACTGTTAAAGCTATGTTAAAAATGAAATCACACACACACACACACACACACACACACACACACACTCAACAGTGAATGTGCTTCCACCAAAGATAATTGTCTAAATATCTAACATGGTGTGAGAAAGGTCAATGGAAATTCTAACTGAAATGGTGCAGTTATATTGAAGAAAAAGCTTTTTGTAGTTTGCACAAATGCAAAACGTCCCTCTGTTTTTCCCAGATCACAACCCAATACCATAACAACTAGCTAGAGAAAAGAACTTAAATTTATGACATTGCAAAACTGGAAAGTTTTGCAACATTTAACATATGGCAAACAACTATACTTAAACTTAAAATACTAAGAATAGGGAACATTTACCTTGTCAGGTTGGTGACCAGCAAACCATGTGATGCTCCTGTGGCATCAAGGCCCACCTCCACTTTGAAGTCATAATCCATCAATATGACATCACAGATGCATCCATCTGAAGGACGAAGATATGTCACAAATGTGTCTTTTAATACAAGCCACCTGTAACAAAAATTTTAAATTATAAACACTGTCCAACTATGGTAATTTAGTCAAATATAAGTCAAACATTAGTACTTTTATGACTAACCTAACTAACTATGACTAACTCTATTAAGATACTCAGTAACTGTATGTGTCTTGGGTGCTTAGTTAGGTAACTAAGTGATTCTATTAGTAGAAACTAAGCTACAGTGAGACTATTCATTAGTAGAAACAGTGAGACTATTTATTAGTAGAAACAGTGAGACCATTCCTTAGCAGAATTAGTGAGACCATTCATTAGTAGAAACAGTGAGACCATTCATTAAAGCAGTGAGACCATTCATTAATAGAAACATTGAGACCATTCATTAGTAGAAACAGTGAGACCATTCATTAAAGCAGTGAGACTATTCATTAATAGAAACATTGAGACTATTCATTAGTAGAAACAGTGAGACCATTCATTAGTAGAAACAGTGAGACCATTCATTAGTAGAAACAGTGAGACCATTCATTAATAGAAACACTGAGACTATTTATTAGTAGAAACAGTGAGACCATTCATTAATAGAAACATTCAGACTATTCATTAGTAGAAACAGTGAAATATTCATCAACCTTTAACTGCATGATAACGCCTTTTGACACCAACCCCTTTACTGCAAGATGATGCCTTTCATGACAGGATCAATTAAGAGACCCAGTACTACCAAAACAAATTCTGTATATGCATAAATATCACTTTTACAGTTGCAAGAATGAATCTAGAGAATAATAAAATGTGTAATGCAGAATATAATACATATAAGTAATTTTAAAATATCTAATTATGAAAGCTTGAGAATATATGCCAATTTTTGTTGTCTTGAAAAATTACCCTTTTGTCCAAAACTGTGCCACTTTTGTAATATTGGCCTCTATTTCACACCCCTCTGAAATTTGATGTTTACGCAATTTTATTTTTATATGACTTAAGTGTGCAATATTTTAAAATATGTCAGCTTTCTGAAGATTCTTTCCATTGCCCATGACATTATATATCTATATCTTGGTTCATACAGAATTATGAATCATAAATTCAAAGACTTTTCCCAATCTTTTAAAGACTACAAACATATTTTTCCAAGACCTGTTTTCGCGAACATTTTTTTTATACATGTTATATGAGAAAACAATGAATGCAAAATACTACAATATTGTTTAATGATGAAATAAAACTGAATGGGTCATCAAGAAAGAAACCAGGAAAACTCAACTACATCTGAATCTAACCTTGGACAATTTAATTTGTTTTTATGGAAAGCAATGGAAATGTTTGGGTTTATTTCAATTTTCAAAAAGACTTTGAAAGACCTCAGGGTAATCTGCTTGATTGTCCCAAACTTTCAAGGCCTTGAAAATGCTACCTCATTTTTCCCAAACTGTCAAAAGCCTTCAGAAACTATACAAAATCCCTGTGTGTGTGTGTGTGTGTGTGTGTGTGTGTGTGTGTGTGTGTGTGTGTGTGTGTGTACATACACATACACACAGGGTTTGTATGGTCTTTTATATATATTTTTACTGTTTTAATTGATAAATCCTGTTCAAATCATGAAGTGAAACCTCCATACAGATGAGTAGTAAAGGGTTGACAGAAACAGTGAGACCATTCATTAAGATATGCAAATACACAATCCCCAGTTCATCATGCTAACCTTTTACACCATGACCCCACTATAACACAGTGGTTGGGGTCCTTATAACCTTAGCATGTTATAAATCAAACCATGTTATAACCAATCAAGTCATGTTATAACCAATCAAGTCAGTTAAGTGAGGAAAATGATGCATTTACATAAAATATGGACAGTAATAAAAGCCATGCAAAAAATATGTGCTTCTGATTCAATAAAGATACATTAGTCTGAAAAAAACCTGCATATTATAAACCTACATTTGTGCAGTACAATACATAATCCATTAAGTTCAGTACATGTGTACAAGAAATCCATTAATTTGAATACAGATCACATGCTATAAAACTTATTTTCAACTTGAACCCCTTGATGTATATCTTACTGTCACTAAACAATTCACAACAACTGTCACAAATAGCAAGTGGCTATAGTTGTTTAGATTAGTGGTTTTCAAACATTTTGAAGCTGTGAACCCCATAGCATGACATGGTCAGATGGCTGACCCCTATAAGCCTATCCAGCTTAGCAGACCCCTATGATAATGAAAACTTTGCAAATGTAGTTTTTATTCTTTTTTTGGGACCTGCTTGCAGACCCCTTGGCAACATGTGATGGACCCCAAGGGGTCTGTAGACCACAGTTCGAAAATCCCTAGTTTAGATGCTACATGTATATGTACTTATACTGACCTATCATCTTGCTGAGGCTACCCAGGCGATGAGGTTATTCATAGGGCAATGAAAACGTGTATACAAATTCAAAAAGTTTAACAAACATCTTTGCAAGATATTCCATTTTCAATTAACTTGAAGTCCTGATATCTATAGCTTCAAACGATTGGAAATTTAATACAAGTTTTATGCTGCCATAAGTAGCAACCATAAGCATATATTTTTCCAGCAAAAATGAAATTTTCATGGCACAATAAATGTGTTCCAGTCACTTTGGAAAGTGTAACAATCCATCAGATTCCATTTCTTTTATTTAAATTTGGTGCAAACCTCTTTTGATGAAAGTTCTGTTTTGTTTTGTTAGTTATTGAAGATTGCAATCAGCTTTCTTTGAGGAAGGGTGCATGTGTTATTGAAGTTACCTCTAAAGGCGAGCTTTGAAGGACCAAACAGATGTCCATTTCTTATTGCTGCAGCAAAATCAAATAAATGAACAGGTTTTTTCATTTGCTTAGTATTTGTACAGAATAATCGGCTCTTCAGGGTAATCAGTTTTCTTTAAAGTTTCAGCAAAACTTTTTTCCACATTTTAAAAACAAGAAATTGTAGATAATCCTAGTAACATGACTAATAGATCTCCGGGGATTTTCTATAAACTTTTTTTTTTGGAGCGGTGACTCACATTTATGCATGACTATTGGATAAGCCAACAAATAGATTTCCGGGATTTTCTATAAACTTTTCTTTTGGAGCGGTGGCTCACATTTCTGGTAGCAAAGTGCTACTTCCTTCCATGCATGCATCAGAAATTTAAGAAAAGGCCAACAGGTGTTTTGTATTGACATGGATTACTAAAGACAATGTGAGTGTTCTGAAGGATCTATTTGAGAAGTGAAAAGATGAGGAATTTTACTTACAATCCACATACAAAGGCCAGTCTAAATAAATATATTAATTATTAGCAAGCCACCAATAATTCAACACTATTTCATCCAAAAGATCCATTAAGAGACAGTGCCACATCCAGCTGATTTCTGCTAACAGAAATGTCCCCACCACCTTGAAACAATGCGGACATCTCACAGCACACAGTACTCAGGCTAGATGTAGGAATAAGTGGCTTATGATATAACAATGCATTTTTATGATGGTTTGTCAATATGAACTAAGAATTTGTTTACCTAGTGATAAATTCCAGTGCATAAAGTTTGCAGTTTTCTTTTATGGTGAATTTCATTACTCCACTTTCAAGGTTGTATATAAAAGTTTAAACAACCAACAATATCGCCAAAAACTCAGCAGATGGTATATTTTGTTGCCAGTAAGGAAAATAAATTGCATTTTATGACATTGGCAAAGCCATTGTGATGAATGAATAATCATTTTACACTTTAATTTTTGTAATTTTAAGGAGATAAAACTTTTTTCCATGTAAGAGAAAAATACATGTATATGAAAATTGCACGAACCATGCCTCGATCATTTTGTTGTAGAATTCATACATGAGCTCTTCACCAAAAGAAAATAAATATTTTACAAGCAACTTTTTGTATTTTAAAGTAAGAAAACAAACTTTTCATATACGAGAAAAAGATATGTATATGAAATTTTGGAAACCATGCCAAAATCATGTTATATACAAATTCATTTTATTTTATAATGGAGCATGCTAAAGTGGAGTCACACTGTATTTAGCAGGAAAGTTTTTTAAAAAAACCTGAACACCAAGCATGATCTAAAAAGTTTCAATACTGACCTTGATGGATGGATGGATGGATAAATGGATGGGATGGATGGAGGGAGGGAGGGAGGGAGGGAGGGGAGGGGAGGGGATGGGAGAGAGGGAGGGAGGGAGGGATATGGGATGAGGATGGGATGGGGATGGGATGGGATGGGATGGATGAATGGGATGGGATGGAGGGGTGGAAGGGTGGGTGGGTGGATGGATAGATGGATGGATGGATGAGTGGACATACCAAAGTGATAGTTATGTTCAGCTTCAGCAAGGCTGACTCTACAAATGTCAAACTTACAAGACACAAAGAGTACTTCAAACGGACATGGATTAAAAGACTTTCATGGAAGTCAAGAGATGATAATCCACCTGGAATACTACAACCATCTATCCTGTGACCATACTAAATTTTGTGTTTGATATGACTCACCAATTACAAATATTTGTCTAAAGTGTATGGAGGGGTTTTTTTTCCAGAAAGATTTGCATGCAGCAAAATTTAACATTTTAATGAACAAGTCACATCAGACCCACATATCATCCATCAATGTCAACAAAAAATGTTTGTGTGGGGTGGTGGTGTTGATTAATCAGACTACCTTAATCAATGCAAGTGGAGTTGTGTAGTAATATCAACACACCTGTGTCAAAACTGCTTGGAGCAAATCATCCACTCTTTTCATCAAAAGTGTAGGGAGGGAGAGTAACAGTAATTTTGCTATGACTTCTCTGCAAACAACACCATATGTTCCATTATATTAATTTTACAAGCTTAAAAAACTCAATCTTAACTCTGCTGGTGACTGATAAAAGCTGCTAGAATAATGACTATCTGAAAAATGTAGGCAAGACAATAAAAAAATGCAAAGTATTTACCTTTTACTCCATCTACCTGCAATGTGATATTTCTTAAGGCAGCCACAGCACCCTATACTTATTCTGCGCCCCCCTGAACATTTTTTCACATCACCCTCCTTCCATTTCTCTCCAAGACGATTGATGAATGACAACTCGCTCACTTCCAGAAACTTCAACTGGAACAAAAGAACGATATAATCCTCAAATGAAAAATATATAGAAAGTATTAAATTTTGATAAGAGGATACTTTCTTGTTCCAAAAGAATAATGGCTAAGTAGTTTTTCACCAACAAATTCAAACACATCCATTATTCAATCATAACAACAGAATTTTCTCTTTAATAAGAAAATTTATTTTTATTTTATGCTCTGATATGCTGGCTAGCCAAAGTGCATAAAAACACAAGATTTCTTATGGTAATGTCAGCTTTTTACTGTTTAGTTCTGCTGTATTCTTGGTAAAAAAATTTCTTTCCTAATTCAAAATAAGAAATTGTGTACTTGGAACAAAAACTGAATTAAAAAGCTAAGTTTATCCTGGGGTTCTTGTGTGTGAAAATTTCCACTTGACCAAGCAACTGACAACACAACAAATGCAATTATTTGGTTATAATGTTATCAATGCCTCTTGAAACAAGCAATGAAGTGAAAAAATAAAATTGATAATACTTGGACCGTCATAATATAATCAATATTTGTCTGTATGAAAAACATTTTCATGAACAAGATGCAATATGTCTATTATTCACTCGAAAGAAGCAAATTTTGTTGTCATCTTGTGCTCAAATATACTAGCTAGGTTTCTTCCAGTATCCTGCCTATTAACCATGTATCTTCAACTGTGATCTGGGAATATTTGCACAGAAAATATTACTGACATAGTTGTCATTCCTAATTAAACATAAAAAACATATTTTAAACCAATTTAAAAAAACAAAAATTATACACATTGTGGAGTTCAAATCAGGTAGGTACTCATGCATGACACATCACCATGCTTACCATTACATCAAGCACAATGACAACATGGCAAATAAAATTTTTTGACCATAATGTTATCAATGTCTATAAACTAGAATAAAAAATTATATAGAAAAATTATTTCTCTTGGATAAATCACTTATTCCTGGAGTAGCTAATAAAAAAGCAAAGGGAAATAATGTCTTTCTAGACTTAAAAGAGCTGAACTATTAAATTATTCAATGAGTTTCCAAAATTTTAATTGAAATGAATTCTATATATCACATAATGAATATATATGAAAACATATCATTATATTTTCAATTGAGAAACATAAGATTTCCCATCATGCCATGCAACACTTGATTATGCATCAACAAAAGTCATACCTGCAGCAACAAAAACAAACACTTTGTCAGCTAGAACAGATAAAAAAATTTTAAAGTGCATTACATTTCAGACAAGGAAATACATTTTCATTAAAGAAATTTGACTCAGTGATATTCACACCTCTATTAAGTTATTTTACCTCACTTCCTTGACAACACTGATAAATTTTCTGTGATACATGGCTGAATCATATTTTCTTTGTGGTCCGATAAAGAAATAATTCACAAAGTAACTAATAATGATATCATTTAGTCTATAATATGAATTCAAAAAAGGGTGGGGTATTATTCTTGAAAAGTTTAATCTTTTAACAATTAATTCTGGAGCAAATATGGTATAGAATAATAATAAAAAAATTCCTGCATAAATACTGGTAAATATCATCTCATGGTACCAAAAAAAATTTAAATTGTTGATTTGCCACTCATTACAAATATCACATTTTGTACTAACAAACACTTTCAGTCTCAACAATAGTGTTAAATTTAATTTATATTGTGTACCCAACTTTTGTCATGCTGAGGGTTGTGACTATCTGATTTTCATCATGCTTTTTAAGATATTTATCAAAATTTAGATTCGAGGTCTAACCTTGTTTACAGCTTAAAATGTTCTGGAAGCCAATTTATTGACAGTTTGATGGAATTTTTCTTTAAAAATTATCAACATCTAATGGATTCTATGGGATTATGTTGTGTCATAGGTCACTTAATAGTTTGTATACAAAAGAGGTTTTGTTAACAAAGTCTTCATTCTTGTTTTATTATCAGTCTGTGGAACTGATAACAGTTGTAATCAGACATAATCTGGTTGGAGTTATTTAATTATTTATTGGAACTACAAAGTGCTCAGTTACTTTTTGGATTAAATCAATACATTGTGATATAAAGAACTAATTCATAGACATTCTGTAGTATATCAAGGTAATTCATCAAAACAATTGATACATGAACATATCAAAACTAATGGCATATCAGCACATTCAAGGATACTGAAATTCATTTGGAACATTCTATACTTTTGAAATTGTGACAGAACATTTTGGATTATTTGGGATTTAATTCACAATACTGTATCTTCTGAATTTTCACTTTGTATTCAAGTAAAATAAATTATTTGTTGATTTTACTTTAGTGACACTTCTTTTCTTTAACACAGTTTAAGACCATAGATTAGCAATATTAAATTAAAAATACCTAAACTCCTGCCAACTTTTAAGTTAACAAATGTGATTTGGATTTTTTTTATGTAGCTTTAACAATTTTTCAGTCATACTGCAATGATGTCTGCAGTGTGACAGTTTATAGTGATGTCTAGCATCGGAGAATCATGACACAGACATGAAGCAACATGTCCCAACCAGTCACATCATCCTGACACCAGGCCGACCAGTCCTAACACCTCTGAATGCTGTGAGCTTATTAGCAAGGCAGCTGTGAATACCATTTTTAAAAATAAGTCTTTGGCATGACTCGGCCTGGGTTTAATCAATGACCTCCTGCATCAGAGGCAGATGCTCTAACCACTGGGCCAGTGGAATGGTAGTTAACAAATGTAACAGGCCTAAATTATATTGTACCATAACTCCCGACAGCTGTTGCAAATATAATATCTGACAACATAGCTAATGTTATGAAATATCAATGCATTTCCACAACAGTGTTTTTCAAGACATGAAAATGGATAAAAGTTACTCCCATACACAACCTAAGGCAGTAAAGATGCCAATAACTACAGACCTATATCAATCTTTGAACATTTATTGATAAGATAATTACATGATTTACTGTTTTATACACTCGCTAGCAAAACAAAAAAAAGTGTCAAAAAATGAATGGCAGTATTTCTAAATATAATCAGTTATGGAGTACTACAAGGATCAATCCTGAGTCCACTCCTCTTTCTCATTAAAATGATCTGTTTCTGAAAATTGGCAACTTTTTTCATCTACCATCCTATCTGCAGATAGCACTGTTCTATCAGATTTTAAACAGCTAGATTCAGACCTAAAGGTGTCCCTTCAAATAGCCATCTGGTGTAAAGAAAATGGCACAAAAGAACCTTAAGATAAATGAAATTCATCTTTAAAGGGTTACCCTTGATGAAATCCTTGAATTGATTAACGACAACAATTTTCAATGGAATGAACATATTCATTTTACATGTTATAAAATTTATTAATGTCAGTGGTTATTGAGCAAGGCAAGGCCATATCTATCAACCAAACATGGGTTAATAACAGCTATATACAGATATACCAAGACTTTCATGTTATTTGGGGATACATTTATGACAAGAATATTTGTAAATTATTCAGCTTGTACAAAATAGCTTGCAGACTCATTCTTTATAATGCTATAAACATTCCTAATGCAATTAATCATATTAAAATGTTAACAGTAAATGAAATGAATATTCATTATATCTCAAGAAACATTTCATGTAGGAAAACAAGACAAGACTCTCAAGAAACAATTTTATGTTAGAAAAGAAGGCAACATTAAATTTCATCTAACCATTTTTCCATTCTAAAACCAAACAAAGAACTCTTGAAGAATAGCTTTCACTAGCTGTGGTCACTAATTTGGATCAGGATCTCAAAGAGAAAGTACAAATATGAATGCATTTAATTATAATCTAATTCAATGGATAAAAAGTGGAGCCTGTTTGATTTGACAGAGACATTACAACTTTTAAAGTATATATTCACTATCCTTCCACTTTTTGCTACCTATCTGGAATATGTTATATAATTTTCTGATTATTATGTCCATATATAAATTTAGTCTGCTTTTAATGTTTTTAAAAAAATTGTTTTGTTATGAACTAGTGTATTGTTTTTTTTTCCCCTAAACAAAGAGTTGTTAGTGCCCTTCTTTATTGTACATGCTACACTGTAGAATGTTTAAAAATATGCAAATGATTGAAAGCCACAAAGAGGATTAGTTTTATTATTATTATTATTATTATTATTATTATTATTATTATTATTATCTGGCAGCCAGGAAGGTGAAAAAGGTGTAGCAAGATTCATCGCTGTACCTGAATGGAAAATACTGAATTGTGCCCAAGATACAGAAGATAGTAATCCCCACTGTGGTAGACAACACCTTTTCAAATGATGATTAGTCTTCATTCTAGCAATGGCCCAATCCAGCTCAAAAGTTGGGTCATTTAGAAAAAAAAGGGGTCACAAATTACCCTTACCTGTATCTTGTTCATTAAATAAACTGAAACACATTATCATAAAGACAGGTACTTATGGACCAATTAATTTCTGCAATAAACATTCTCTTATACAGCATTATATACTTTGATTCAGTTGCTGTGGAGTCATACAACAGGGTAGTTTTCTACAATTTATTTGCTAAATATTTAGAATAATCAACACTATTGTGTAATATCTGTGAGCAGTCTAGTTTTACTGCCTTCAAACTCCTTTGTTTACATCATTATATCTCTTTGGATTCTCTTCAAATGTTGGTTATTGATCACTGATAGAAAATTTATGATTTTAATAATGGTGATGATATTGAACAATTGATCCTGAAAATAATCAATACTGTTCAATTGATCCTGACAATAATAAATACTGTTTAATTGATCCTGACAATAATCAATACTTATCAATTGATCCTGACAATAATCAATACTGTTCAATTGATCCTGACAATAATCAATACTGATTAATTGATCCTGACAATAATCAATACTTATTAATTGATCCTGACAATAATCAATACTGATAAATTGATCCTGACAATAATCAATACTGATAAATTGATCCTGACAATAATCAATACTTATCAATTGATCCTGACAATAATCAATACTGATTAATTGATCCTGACAATAATCAATACTTATTAATTGATCCTGACAATAATCAATACTGATCAATTGATCCTGACAATAATCAATACTGATCAATTGATCCTGAAATAATCAATACTTATCAATTGATCCTGACAATAATCAATACTTATCAATTGATCCTGACAATAATCAATACTTATCAATTGATCCTGACAATAATCAATACTGATAAATTGATCCTGACAATAATCAATACTTATCAATTGATCCTGACAATAATCAATACTTATCAATTGATCCTGACAATAATCAATACTGATAAATTGATCCTGACAATAATCAATACTTATCAATTGATCCTGACAATAATCAATACTGATTAATTGATCCTGACAATAATCAATACTGTTCAATTGATCCTGACAATAATCAATACTGATCAATTGATCCTGACAATAATCAATACTGATCAATTGATCCTGAAATAATCAATACTTATCAATTGATCCTGACAATAATCAATACTTATCAATTGATCCTGACAATAATCAATACTTATCAATTGATCCTGACAATAATCAATACTTATCAATTGATCCTGACAATAATCAATACTTATCAATTGATCCTGACAATAATCAATACTGATAAATTGATCCTGACAATAATCAATACTTATCAATTGATCCTGACAATAATCAATACTGATTAATTGATCCTGACAATAATCAATACTGTTCAATTGATCCTGACAATAATCAATACTGATCAATTGATCCTGACAATAATCAATACTGATCAATTGATCCTGAAATAATCAATACTTATCAATTGATCCTGACAATAATCAATACTTATCAATTGATCCTGACAATAATCAATACTGATTAATTGATCCTGACAATAATCAATACTGTTCAATTGATCCTGACAATAATCAATACTGATCAATTGATCCTGACAATAATCAATACTGATCAATTGATCCTGAAATAATCAATACTTATCAATTGATCCTGACAATAATCAATACTGATAAATTGATCCTGACAATAATCAATACTTATCAATTGATCCTGACAATAATCAATACTGATAAATTGATCCTGACAATAATCAATACTTATCAATTGATCCTGACAATAATCAATACTGATCAATTGATCCTGACAATAATCAATACTTATCAATTGATCCTGACAATAATCAATACTTATCAATTGATCCTGACAATAATCAATACTGATAAATTGATCCTGACAATAATCAATACTTATCAATTGATCCTGACAATAATCAATACTGTTCAATTGATCCTGACAATAATCAATACTGATCAATTGATCCTGAAATAATCAATACTTATCAATTGATCCTGACAATAATCAATACTTATCAATTGATCCTGACAATAATCAATACTGTTCAATTGATCCTGACAATAATCAATACTGTTCAATTGATCCTAACAAAATTCTAATTACAACAATAATCAGTTTCTTAAACATTCCCTTTTAGAATTTATTTTGGACATAGTTGTTTCTCCCTGCATACAAATTTGGAAATAAATGCTGGAGCATTTTCATTTAAGATTTTATTTTTCTTCTTTGCATTTTCTGTTAGTGATCAATACTTAACAATCCAAGTGATCCATAAAGAATAAGATGAAACGATAATTGGTCGTTCAAGAAAAATAGTAAAGAACAAACTTAGGAGAAATAAAAATCTCACAAAGAATAATGAATAACAAAACAAAAAAACACTAAAAGAGAGATATTTATTTCTGGAAGCATCAAGACTGAACCATCAGTCAAACATATCTACAGTGAAAAGAAATGTAATCAAGAACAGATCAAAATCAATAAACCCAATGCAATGTCAATCAAAAATGAAACATACAAAAGCTTAAGGGGTAAAATGAAGTGTACAACAAAACAGCAAATACCTACAGAAAGCACCATGGAATAATGTCTACAAATTCAAAACAACAAACAATTCACTTGGATAAAAGAAAAACAAATTGAGAAAACATACTATATGACAAAAAACTCAAGGAAATAAATAATATTAAATTTGTCACATTGTATTCTTACCAACAGTGACTATATTCTACTTGGTATAGATCTTGCATGCTATCAAGGGACCAAAAGCTTAAGATAAGATAAAACTAGCAAAAGCTTAAGATAAGATAAAACTAGCCAAAATATACCTTTTAAATACACAAGATTAGGATTAAACAGATATTTTCATTTGCAATTAACAAAAAAAGTCCTCAGATGAGTCTTTAAAACCTAATTTATAAAAAAATAAAATGAACATTTAACATGATTTGTTTATTTAATACTACACCAAAAATATTAAATCACATTTTAAATAACACTTTACTAACATCAACATTATCAAATCAACAAGTTTCTTGAACACCCTTCTATTTGCAAACTTTGGTCAAGAAACTTATTCTAGAACAAAAGGTATTCTGCAAATCACATGTTTCTTTTCGCTACATTAAACAATGAGTATGATTGCAAAATTAATATGCATCTTCCATACCTTATATGCAAGCACTCCACAACAATTGGTCAGTGACCTTGACCGTTTGCTTTTTACTCCAAAATCAAAATGCTTTTGTTGTGATCCAATCTGTAGGTCATGCATATACTTGGAGAAAGTACATGGATGAAAACTGAAATTTGTGCAGAAAACATTTTTCATTTTTCAGTCAACAGCCCTAACGACTGATCTCCAAAAATGTATAGGATTCTTTCCCCAATCTGGAAACTGTAGATGGTGAAAAAGTCATTTTATTGTGGTATGGGATGGTCAACAACATCATAGTATGGCAGATGTATAAGAAGGAAAAAACAGTTTTTAAAATACAAATTCCAATGGTTTTTTTTTTTTAAATAAATATAAATTCTACTCTTTAACAGTTCTGAGCTGGAAAATCATCATAAAATGCACCTCAGGGAAAAAGGTTCCAACTGTTGCCCTTTACAACATGGAGTGAGGTGAACTGGGTTCTGTTATATAGTACAAGTCATGTAGGTATTTAACACTGATTATTTCAGTAATGGGTGTTGTTTTTTAAAATCTGATTCTTCATACCTTTAAGTGGCAAGTATTAACTTCATTTGGATTTGTATACATCCATATTTCTTTGGAAGGTCAATATTTAAATGCTTCGAGAGGTGAGTAAGGCAAAATCAATATTAAAGTATGTAGACATTTTTGGATGAAATGAAACTAAAAGTGCGATCCAAAATAATCTAGATTGAATGTCGTGTGCTGTGATGTCACAATAAATGTTACACATATAAATAAACAAATTCATTCTATCCTCAATTGTGATGATTCCACTCAATGCGCTCTTCTTTTGACATAAGTCAGTACATGGCCACCATTGTAAAAGACGGTAGAGATAGATCATTTTCATCAGGAAGTATCATGTAAAGTGCAGATCATTCAAAAGTCAGGATTGAATAAATTTGGTTAAAGAAAAGTAGTGCTAGATTTTAAAAAAAAAAAACAATTTATATTTAATTTAAAATGAGAAAATGTGCAATCATAACATTCTTGTGCTATACGTCTCTGCCCAAAAAGTGGCTCAAAATTAATAAAATCTATGTTGAGGTTTGGACCAAGACAAGGAAATCTCAGTCAAGGGGTTATATTATTTGTCTCAGTCAAGGGGTTATATTATTTGTCTCAGTCAAGGGGTTACATTATTTGTCTCAGTCAAGGGGTTACATTATTTGTCTCAGTCAAGGGGTTATATTATTTGTCTCAGTCAAGGGGTTATATTATTTGTCTCAGTCAAGGGGTTATATTATTTGTCTCTCCCGGATGCATAGCCTCATGGTGAGACAAATAATGTAAATAATGTAACCCCAAAAATCTTTTTGTCGAATGACAACTGATGAATGAACCGCTGTGGTTGGTAAGTGCAGGAGTTTTCATTTGCAATTACATTTTTACATTGGATTCAACTGGGACAGATTATGAGTGTTTGACAAAGATGAAACTGTCTGATACAACACATTTCTGAATTTTTCTGACTTTTCACGTGGATGTGGTGGGGTGGGTGTCAAAATGTTTTGTAAGTTGTTATCAAAATTGGAGAGACCTTAAGTTGCTTTGAGTTTATTTCTTTTTGTCATAGATCTGGTGTTGCTTGATTTTATAACTACTCCATCAGGCACAGCAAAAGATATCAAGGGTTTTCTTTTTTAAAATTAGTTCATAGTATGTGGACACCATGACTATGACAACAGATGTCTAAGATAATAGGTCTGAGATAGCCAGACTGAGGTAGGAAGAATAGTAAGGTAAGCAAAACAGGTAGATTTGTCTGTCATATGGGTGAGAAAAAGAAAATCATTGTATATTCATGAATAACAAACACACTTGAACAGTGCAATACCAGCAATGAAACCTAAAACTAGACTTAAGTGCAAATCCATGAACACTTCATTACCTCATCTTGTTTCAATATTACAGTAAATATCAACCATCTGGACTTAACTGAAGACAAATTTTTTGTGAAGATAAAAGTTTGTCCTGATAACATTTATAAAACAATAACAATTTTCTCAGGGAAAACTCAACAGTCACAATGATAAAAATGTAGATAATTAATAACTGAATTAATAAAGTTTACCTTCAACAATATTTGAAATCCATCCACATGTCCCAAATAGTTTATAAAATTTTTGAGTGATGTAAATTTGTTTTAAATAGCCATATATTCTGAGTTTAGAAAGAAAACTTACAGTTTCATTATGTTTACGATACAGCTTGGATTCAAGGACACTCTGAAGATACAGCTCAAGGTGCATCTGAAATAAAACAATATAAATTTATAACGAGATGACACTGAGGCATACCTCACACATGTACTTGAAAGACAGCTATGTTACTGATGCTGTATTATCCTTCAAAAGCATTAGAAAAAGGGCATAGCTATCGACACTGAACTACACTTCAAAATATGTATCTGTTGTTGTTGTTGCTGGATTTGATAAAAACTCTGTCAGGCATCGCAGACAACAACAAGAGTTTTACTTTTATAAGTAGTCCCTAGCATATGGACACCACAACTGAGACAACTGGAACAAGTTAACCAGAAAGAGATAGGAAAAGTAAGGTTAGAAAAATGGATAGAATTCTTTGTCACATGGGCAAGTAAAAATAAAAAGTGATATATATATATATATATATATATATATATATATATATATATATATATATATATAAAGAGAGAGAGAGAGAGAGAGTGAGAGACAGAGAGAGAGAGAAGAGAGAGAGAGAGAGAGAGAGAGAAAGAGAAGAGAGAGAGAGAAGATAGAGAGAGAGAGAAGAGAGAGAGAGAGAAGAGAGAAGAGAGACAGAGAGACAGAGAGAGAGAGAAGAGAGAGAGAGTGAGAGAGAGAGAAGAGAGGGAGAAGAGAGAGAGAGAGAGAGAGAAGAGAGAGAGAGAGAGAGAGAGAGAGAGAGAGAGAGAGAGAGAGAGAGAGAGAGAGAGACTGAAAGTGGACGTTTTTGGTTTCAGCTTGGTTAAGTCATATTTCAATTCCAGTTTCATTTTAATAACGAAAACTGATGTTATTATGCCAAATATACCCCTTCTAATTAAAGTCTCCAAGCAACAAACAGCATCACAATTATTTAATAGCTGCAGATTTTTAAAACAGTACTTGTAGTAGTATAGTTACTATTTCTATTTTGCTTTATGCATCAATTTAAACTCTGTGTTACTGTGAATGTTTTTTAAGTGCATATAGGTATAAATGGGTTTAATTAAATATGGTTCATGCATCATTCTACAAATTTTATTCAAGATATTTGATCAAGAAATATGACAATGTAGGTTATTTTGGTAATATGCATTAATGATTTTATTACCGTTTTTCTGTGTCTCATGTGTAAATTGGTAACAATGTTAAAAAAATGAGAGAAAATTTTTCTTTATTTTCATTTCATATATTTATGCTATGTGCATAACACATTTTTTTAATGAAAAAGTATATAATTACATTTCTCTGGAATTATAATTGTCTGAATTTGCTGATAGAAAATGCAATAAAAAAACAGCCGTCTCTAATGATGACATCTAGCCTTAAAATGATACACATTTTACAAACAACAGGGACGTTCATATCAAAATAACTTTATTGTCTGCATATGTATGTTGAATTTCAGAATAGTACAAACGTCTTAGATTGTAATTACTGCACATGAGGATTTAGAAAATTTACTAAACAGCCTATAATAAATAAACATTTAGAAAAGACTGGCTGAAAACTGAGTGGGTTACTTTCTGTAACAGCCTACATTTAAATTTCTAAATTCTCTCAATGGACCATTCTACTTGTATCCTATGCTTGGCAATATCTTTAGTTAGTGCAGACCTCATATATATGTATCCTTCATCACATTTGTTTATTATAAAATCACGTCGGCCATAATGACCCATTATATACACCTTTCTTCTTGTCAGGCTTTGGAAAACCATGTCCAAATTCACTGAACCAAACACCAGCTTTCTGGTACCTTAAATCATTTGTACATGAACCATAGCAACAATGCTCAGTGGTCACCATATTAAATATTTACTTTTCCAGATGAATATATAACTTGTTTATAAATTTCAAACTGCTGCTAGCATTTGTGTTACTACACCTTGCTAGCGGCTTTGTCCGAAAACAATAAGGCCACAGTTGGAGCAATTACATCATGGTTTATTTTTAGCACAAGGCTGAATTAAGTACAAGCACCATTGAGGATTTGAAGGCAATGAAGGGGTCATTAGTGTTATCTTTGTACTCATTAGAGACTAGAGTACTATTGTTCAAACTTCCCTGCTGGATTCCATAAGCAAATCTTCAAATGAGTTGTTCTTGACGACCATAACATCAACATTATGTCTGAACTGTATCTGATCCAGTATGACCGTGTGGCTTGTCTCTATCGAAAAATTATTTGGGACTGACCATTTCATTGGGCTAAGGGTGAGGGGACATAATATTTTAAAGTTTAAAGGGTACTTTATAGATAATGCAGCACTATCAAATACCTCTGTCCAGCATGGGCATAAATCATGCCCGTGGTTAATATCACCTTTAAATCAATAAGGCTACAATGATCCATGGGTCAATTAATAGCTAGTATTGTACCAGGATTTAGATCATGAATAACAATAAAGAGAACTAATCTAAATGTTGACTTCATTGTGAAGAGTAGATTACATACAGGTGCTGCTGTGCTTTCAACAGACACTGTACACTACAGATTATGACTTGCATTGATATTTTGTTTGCAGTATAGGCAAAGAATTAAATGCTCTATAAAAAGAAAACACTTCATCATCCAGGAGTTCTGAAATTTGTTCCTGCTGGGCTTTGCTTGCTGCAGTGGTACATGTATCTTATTCCTCAAAAAAAAGTATCACACCTAAAAAAATATCACCTGAAAAAATATCACACCTGAACACTATTTTGATGTTTTATGCATTGGCTCATTCAAAGTAACAGAAGAAAAACGTGAAGAAAACAAGCTTTGTAAGTTTTCACAACGATAATTGTATTTCCCTAAAAAAAAAAGTGAAAAAGGTGAAAGATATTATTTGACAGACTATTTAACAAGGACCTAAGTCTATTTAAACCCAACTGAGATATCATTACATGATGCAAACACATGGACAAAGTATGTTTATTTCATCATCTGACATTGTGTTGTACACAATATAAATACATAAACTAAGATAAGACCTTGGCCACAGCCAATCATTTACATCAGTTGTTTATCAAAATCGACTATCTAAACAACACTTACAAAAGCCAAGAAACATTTATGCTCTAAATAAACAAATTTCTTACAAAAGTCGAGAAACATATTTATATTCTAAATAAACAAACTCTTATGAAAATATCAGTTCCCATAAACAATAATCATCATCTCAATAAAACACAATGATACAAAATTGAAATAAAAAGAATTCAAATTTTACACACAAGTAATTAAAATACAGGCATACATGTAGATGTAGAGTAAAATTATAACATACTTGCAAATAATCTTTAATACTGAGGCTTAAACATTCTCATTCAAGGCAATGATGGTAATAACTTTTGTTCTTCAACACACATCTAGCATCTCTTTGATTTACCTATATCTTAAAACAAATTGGGTTGTGTCATTGCATGCTTTTGTGGCTGATATCCATGATTTGCAGTGTTCTTGTTCTAATTGGTTTTCAACATACATGCAACATTTGATTATGAAATTACTTTGTAAGCCTAATGAAATGTATCTGAAAACCAAAAAGTTAACATCAATAAGGCAGCCATTTTTCTACTAACCTAGCAAGATCATAAAAAAGGGTTTGACCTTTAAAGTGAAGGTATATACCTGCTGTGTGACAAAAATTGATGCCATTAATAACACCTGATAATGGGAAAATCTTATATAATAGGGACTCTTAAATTAAATTAAAAATAATACCTATTAAAAACTGAATCTGTCTGAGAAAAGCCAAACTGATGTACAGGATGTTTCTATGCATAGCATGAGAGTATTTGCTTGTGTTTCCATGTACAGCATGAGAGTATTTGCTTGTGTTTCCATGTACAGCATGAGAGTATTTGCTTGTGTTTCCATGTACAGCATGAGAGTATTTGCTTGTGTTTCCATGTACAGCATGAGAGTATTTGCTTGTGTTTCCATGTACAGCATGAGAGTATTTGCTTGTGTTTCCATGTACAGCATGAGAGTATTTGCTTGTTTCCATGTACAGCATGAGAGTATTTGCTTGTGTTTCCATGTACAGCATGAGAGTATTTGCTTGTGTTTCCATGTACAGCATGAGAGTATTTGCTTGTGTTTCCATGTACAGCATGAGAGTATTTGCTTGTGTTTCCATGTACAGAATGAGAGTATTTGCTTGTGTTTCCATATAGGAGAAATTGTATTATATACTTAAGTGTAAAATACAGAGATCTATTGGCAAAAATAATTGTCACATTTTTGTGTTCCATTCCCTTGTTTTCACATGTGAAAAATATATCCTTATATTTTCACATATGAAAAGATTTTCTGTCATGCCATGCAATCCTTGATTGTGTGTACCCACAAAAGTTGCCCAAGCAGCAACAAAAAACAAGTACTTTGTGAGATAGAACAAATAAAAACTAAATAGAAACTGCCTTACAATACAGATAGGGAAATAAATCTTTGATCAAGAAATCGGACCAGATGCTTGCTTACATCTTGAAAGTTATTTCCCCTTGCTTTCTTGACAACAACAATAAATTGGACTTGCATTGTTTTCAGATAGTACCAAATAGTTTACAAAATGACAAAAATATAATAAAAAGAAAATTGTATGTTCCTATCTTAATACCTGATATATTTGATTTTAAAATGATATATTTAAACTTAAAATATCACTTTCTTTGGCACAACATGATGAAATATATCTGGTATTAACGTAGAAAAAGAAATGTCCTCTATTTATTCATAACAATGCTAAAATAGTCCACAAAGTAGAATTAAAGTCAAGTATGAGCTAAACAAATGCACACCTTCCTCTTTTCAATGCCATCTGGACGAACTAGAACTTCTAATTTCTTTGGAAAGCGTGACACTTTTCTGTCTTTTCTGTTTCTTCTCTCCTTCCTTTCTTCTTTCACACTCTGTCTCATTTCTCTGTGTCTATCAAATGAAGTGAAGAAGCAGCGAATGATTGATGGCATCAAGAATTTGGAAGCATGAATCAATCAATCAATCAATCAATCATTGCATTAAATTATTATATGGGTTTTTTTTATTTAAAGTATGCTAAAATTTTAAGAATTAAATATTTAGAGAAAATATGTTTTAATAAAAAAGGTATCTTCTGGAATGAAGTAGACACTTACTTTGAACTTTATTTATTTATCAAGACAGAATAATTTGATTTCTTGAGCTAAATCTCTGTCATTGATCTTACAATATTAATCAATACTCCTCTCTAATTTTTCCACTATCCCTAATCCTGAAGCTACTTTACAGATGATACAGCGAAAATTTAATTAACAAGTGCATTTCTACACATCCACACTGTGAGTCCAATCACTTATAAAGTTTCAAATAAGTATATGTAACAAGATAGAAACTAAAGATGTACCACACTGTTATGTCATGTTATGTCAGGGCTGAACAAATCCTATAACCCAACAGCCTAGACTAGTCATTTTTGAAGTCGGGCAAGTAAAATTTTCCAAGTCCCTAGTACAGGACAAGTGCTTTTTAAAAAAAGTCAGGCTAGTCCTTATTTTTGTGCTTTAATCACTATATCTACCTTTATTTGGCCAATCATGGCCTCTGGGCATATTGAATATTGGGTTCTAGCCCCCTCTTGGTGTATACATTTACATCCAGTTATCCCTTGACTGCCTATTGGGCTAAGGGACCAAATTATCCCCAAATCAAAACACTCGAAGAAAATAAAGCCAGTATGATCAATTAGCAGTGTTGAAAGTGGTTTTGTTGCAATGAGTTTACTCAATCTAGATCACAATGATTGACTCACCATGATTTTAATCCAGGAGTCAGAGTAATTAAATATATGATAGGCATTTTACTGACATCAGTGTCACTGATTATGAACTGATTAAATGACAGTAATGATTCTTTAAGTAATTATTGATTATGCTGATGTGTTTTCATGTGTTTGACATGAAAAATTTACACTAATTAATGAGTAGTTTCATTTTGTATTTAAAAGAGAAAATTGATGTTATGATCACTTAAGAAGTAGTTATCAAGCAAGCTGATAGATACTCTGTGGATAAAATGAGTTTGCAAAACTATTTTCATAAGAAAGGTAATAATGGTGATTTGGTGAAGGTAAATGTGTTTGAAAATGGAGGGATAAAAGCTACTAAGACAGACATTGAGTGTGTGGTAGCTATTTCTTGAAAGAGACATAAGCAATAATCCATGATGGCAAAAAATGTCAAACATGACTCTACTAAGAGACAGAAATTTTCAGCAGCATTGGGTTGATTGTTATACCTGGCTTGAAATTATTGACTCAGAATTAAAGATGTTTTGCAGTTACTACAACTTCAAACAATATCCAAACCAGGCACAAGTAGGAAATTCACCCAGATGAACATTTCTGCAAATGGACCAAAGCTTGAGGACTTTAACCCAGACACAAATATCAAATGCTGGTGCAGGTGGCAGACATATACTTGAACATATTTTCAAATCCATCAGTTAAAACATATATACATGAACCTGAAGAAGCTAAATGTATAATAACCAATGTTTTTAACAAAATTAAATTCTTTTATGAAATAATTATGTTGTATATTATTCTGTTTTGTTTTTTCTATGGGTTAAGTGCATACATTTCATCAAATCTTGGCAAGTGATTACCATTTTGGGACCCGAGTGAAAAGGTGGGACTAGTGATGGGTAAGGTGGGACTAGTGAATTTTCTGAAACCACTTGTCCTGGACTAGTGGTTAAAAAAATTTGCTCAGCCTGGTTACGTTATGTAATGTAATGTAATGTTATATAAATTAAACATTTACTATCACAATATGAAAAAAAATCAATAAAAGCAAATTATTATCTTGCTTTGTAACTAAAAAAGTTTAACCCGAATTTATCTGTGCCAACAAAATCCTAAACAAGATTTTTCAAACAATCTAAACTTTCTAAGATGATTTGATTAAAAAATTATTAATTTAGAAAACATTTACAAAAGGGTCGATTTAAATTTTGACAAAAGATCTTCAAAATTATATGCTGTATTGTTTCATAAACAAGGACCAAATTTCTGTAAAATCAAGTTTTTTTCTCATAATTTGATAAATCAGTCCCCAAACCTGTATTGATACAGAAGTATCGTTTTTTAATATATAATACAAGGGACAACAATTTCCCATTTCTTCTGTGTTCTACTTATGATCTGAAACCAATGTACATGCCACTGTGTAATATTTTTGCACCAAATTTCAGCTCAGAGATTCGAGATTTTGAACAAAAAATTTGGCTTACAACGAATAGCAGTCCATTTTCTAGACTGCGTTTCCTGCAAATATTTCACCCCTTTGTTCAAATTTGGGCATTTAGGTTGGGGTGGGGTCATAGCATATAGAAAATTTAGAATTTGCTGCCACTGTGTGGTAGTGGCATATTGTAGTTGCTTATCAGCAGGCCAAGAAATTTAAAAAATGTTATAATGATTTATACCTACATGACATTAATAGTAAAATAATTTATTTTCTCAGAAATGGCAATTATTATGATCATTATGTCATTAATGTGTTGACAAGGCAGACGAAATTGCAGCATAGAAAAAACCTGACCTTCTGGTTGCCATTTACATTACTACTCACATGTCTTAACAAATGTCAAACAACTACAGCATAAGTCCAATAGTCATGGGATATTAATAACAAACTCCATTTTAATGTTGTTGTACAAAAATTCAATTATAATAAATGAAAGTCTGTTACATTTTGTAAAAACCAGAAAGAAAGTAAAATTCTTAACGTATTTATTTCAAGAACAACGTCAAGACACCAGTCGCTATCATAGCAATCAGGCCAGTCAAATTCATCAAGCAGGGAGCACATCAATCTGGTAGTCACATGATACAACAAAACCCAGTAGTTGTTCACGGAATATATAGAGAATTTTGTGTTCTTTTCTTTTTGTATATTTATTACAACCAGTATACGACTTTCATTTAATATTTTTATTTGATTTTTTCTTTACAACATTTGAAAATGTGGGTTGTTAGATTTGTGTACTCGTACAACTAGCAATGCAAATCCGAATACCAGGTCAAATTTCATCCACACCATAGTTTTATCTTGTCTTTCAGCAGATTAAAGACATAACGATTTTAATACTCACAAGTTCTGAGAGAAAAAATAATTTTTTATCGATTTCATGCATGTATGACTTGATTTAAAAAATAATTTAACAACAGACATCTGGTAAGCGGATAAGCTTTGCCGCCACCATGTTGGTTTCTTCTGATGCTAGAATGGTTTTTATACCTTTCATGTAAGGAAAAAATACAGATATTCGATCTATCTGTAGAAAAAATTTACTAGATGAATTTAATGCACTGAGCATTTGGATTGACTCAACAAAAATTTGTTTATGACAAGCACCCAAATGATCCATTCTGGTCAGAACTTAATAAATTTAACTCAGGATCAGTTCAGTTATGACTCAATTAGATAATTGTTTCCAGTGTCAAGTGGTGGCAGAAAATTCATGGGTTTTTCCCCAACTTTCATCAATATTTTTAAAATTAAAGGATTTTTCATGGTTGGGGAAAAAAATCATCATTTCTCCAGACTTTTTCAACAATTTCCCAGTAGTGTGGGAACCTTGTGCATGCATGCATGCATCCATCTGTCTGTCCGTCCATCCATCCATACATAGATAGGCAGTTATGTGCAAAGTTTTGAGAAGAAAGGGACTTGATTGATGGAAAACAATGAGACTTACTTGGTTGTGGGGACAGGAATGGCATATCTTGCTCGGTATAACTGTAGAGCACTGTGTAAACTCTGGAAATGTTTGTATCTCCTTCTAACTGTCCATTTGGATTCTCCATGACTTATTTCTATTGTATATCTGCAATAAATAAATAAATAAATAAAAAAATAAATAAATAAATATGTTGTTGTTTTGGGTTTAATGCTTTTTCTTAGCAAACAATAGGCTATTACATTGTGGCCAGTAAAACTCATAGGGGAACAACCTGGGAAAATCTCAGTAAGAACCACCAACCCATAGAAAACTACTGGCAAATGTTTATATGGTACCCAAACTGGCAAAGCCCGAGACTTGAACCTACATGGAAAGAGGTGAGATGTCAGTGATCAGTTGTTGTTGTTGTTGTTGGGCTTAACGCCATTTTCCAGCACACGATAGGCTATTCATGGCGGCCAGTATTAATGGTGGAAGAAGAAACCGGGAAATCACTGGAAAGAACCACCAACCCACGAGAAGCTACTGGCAAGCTTTCTCACATATCCACATTCGATGAATCCTAGACTCACTCGAACACACGAAGACAGAGGTGGTGATGGTAAAGGACAAAAAAAACAATAAAAGCAAATTATTATCTTGCCTTGTAACTAATCAGTGATCAGTAAAGACACTCAATTTTGACCACTCAGCCACACAGGTCCCCAATGAATACACAAATAAACGTAGTCACTCATTATTACAGAATAGATTTTCATAGAATAGGTCAATGACTGCCATGTGTATCTTTCCCTCAATTTTTTAAATTCCATATTTTGCAGCATTTTTTGTTTACAAAGCTTAGATGGATAGGTACATTTTGACTAAATATTTTCAAAATTTTTTGACATTCCAAGTTGTCCATTGTATATTTGAGAATGAAAAAAACACAGGCAACAAATGCTAGTGGAATTTCTTTTAAAACATTTTCAACATTTTCTAAACGGGGGGAAAATACCCGAAGAAAATTACAACAGACAATGCTCAATCCTTTCTGTTATTTTCAACTGATCAAATCTATACAGCAAACTCCAGATGAAACAAAGCAAGAGGTACTCCAAGACTGTAATCATTATATCGAACTTTTTTAACAACCAAGGAAAAGAAGTATAAATAAATACTAGAAAGGACCATTATAATATGTATGTATTATTTTGTTTAATTCTTTACAGTACTTGTTTCTTTGCAGTTAGGTTGATTTCTAAGTCACCATTTTTACAGAATAGATTTTCATTGAACAGGTCATTGGCTGCCATGTGTATCTTTCTCTCAATTTTTTAAATTCCATATTTTGCAGTATTTATTGTTTACAAAGCTTAGATGGAAGGGTACATTTAGAATACAAATTGTGTTGCATTATGTAACTGAAAAGCTTGTTGACCTAGCAAATTTACATTACTGCAAGCAATGGTCCACTTCCCTTTCTTCTATCCAAGAAGTGTAAATACACTATAATGTTGGGGAATCTCAATAATTTCAACCTATGACTTGTTTATTCTAGTATGGGTATTGATAATCAGCTCAACCATAATAAGTACCAATTCTTTATTGCTGCAAGACTAATTACTCTCAATAGTTATTTTATGTTGAACCACCAATCCCCCTGTCCCTGAAGATGGATCAAAATTCTTATACCTGTGTGCACATTTACAGACCACACCAAATCATTTCCAAAGGAATCTAAAATGCATATAATGAGCTGCATGAAAATTTTTTTAAATAACTACACTAGTTGGTAAATTCTACCAAGGTAAAAGTGTCACCACCCAGAGTCTCTGTCAGGTGGAGATGAATCAAAATTCTAAAACTATTGTGCACATTTATAGACCCCTAGAAATTGTATCCCCAACTTCAAGTCTCTATCTTGAATGGTGTAACTTGGTTTTGTGGTAGTCAACACTTTTTATCAGCACCTGGTGGTAAGTAAATCTGGTTAAAAAAACAACCTGATAAGACAAGGAAAGCACACAAAAAAATCACAGTAAGCCAGTGGCAAACTTTTTCACATATCCACAATGCCTCTGCCATGACTCAAACTCAGGTGGACTGAGGTAAGATGTGAGTGACTCAACCACCTGGAGCCCTTTGTACAAGTTAACAGCTGAACATTATATTAGCCTTGTGTTTTAAAACTGTTTATGTTGGATAACATACTGACTCATACACAAGATGCACCAAACTGCAACAGAGTGAAGACAGATTCTCTAAGTATGGTGTTAGATCAAAATCAACACTGCTTACTCTACTGCTACATGAAGCATACAAGACTGATCCACCATAGTCAATGTAGCTTCTGTTCCATGCTGCACATGGGTAAACAAAGTACATCATATTGATTTAGTTTGGTGTAGCAGCACATTAACACATACAAGGTTATAGGTGTCAAGGCCACTGGAGTAAAATGCCTTGCTGGAGCCACATCACTGCAACCAATATGATGTAATCTGGGAAAGATCATGGTCAGAAGTCCATCACACTAACTGCTGAGTTATCATAGATCCCTCACAATATCATAGTTCGTAGTAACTGCTGCTAAACCAACTTCATGCAGTCATTCTTATGTTCATCTTATACACATGTTCATATACAAAACCATGGACACTGACATGGACACAACAGCAACAGCAACACATCTTATTTTTTTTATGATGCATCTAAAGAGTCCATGTCTACTGAGTCCATGTCTACTGAGTCCATGTCTATTCCAGTACATATAATTATAGCCTTTTTCTTTCATTCTTAACTTCAGGATTTTATTATTATTGAACAATTGCCTTTCCAGATAAATACCAGAAATCCCACTCTCTTTGTCATCAGAGGTCTGCAACAGAGGATAAATGGATATACATGTAATGAGCATTACATCTGTTTAGAGACCAAATTTGTCATAAACAGTGGTGTAATATAATTGAGGTACAGTATATATAACACAATCTATTCATACACATTGGATTAAGGTCTCATGTTTATGTTCTTATTGCTAATTTATGATCATTAACCTGAAAATGCATGTACAAGTGAGTGGACAACTTGAAACATTCCATTTCATACCAAAAATATCCCATGTCCTGCTTTTCTTCAGTTTTTTTTGCAGGGGAGGGGAATTTCAAAATAATATTGCCCGCGAACTCGAAATCAAAAGACTTGGACAAAATGCTGTTTGCAAATTTAGACAAGTGTTTTGTACTTAAACAGAAAAATGATGAAGATTTCAATGAGATTCAGAACTGTGCTTAAGTTGCTGTAAATGATAGTTCGGATGGGACAGTAGCCAAGTAAGAAAGTACATGATTTCTGGCTTAATTCAGACTGCAACTTTTGCTGGTGGGACTCCTTTTTTTACTAAATTAGGAGTCCTGGACTCCTAGTTTAAAAATCCTAGCGAGACCTCTGATAACATATGCACTTGTTTTCACTAAAGATTCATGTTTTGGTACACATAATTGTCATTTTCAAGAGATATGCCGTTTTCACTAAAGATTCATGTCCCTGGGAACAGATAGAATGTGTGATTATGATTTTTAACATAGCTTTAACAATTTTTCAGTCATATGCTATGATGTCTGCAGTGTGACACTTTATAGTGATGTCTAGCACTGGGGCATCTGCTGCATACACGTAGCATCATGTCCGACCCAGTCACATTATCCTGACACCAGGCCGACCAGTCATAATACTAACCTCTTAATGCTGAACTCCAAGCAAGGCAGCTGTTAGCACCATTCTTTTAAAAGTCTTTGGTACGACTAGGCCAGGGTTCAAACCCACAACCTCCCGCATCTGAGGCGAATGCTCTAACCACTAGGCCACCGGAGCAGTCTGTGATGGAATGTGGGAAAAGGGGACTGGGGAATACAATATATACTCACTTATAAGTAAAGTCAAAACTACAAACAATAAAGATGTTGCCACAGTTCTGGGTCTATGCTGTTTATTCTACTGGTTACTTCTAATAAACTCCACATACCCAGATCTATAGACACACTATGAAATGGCAGATCTGGGTCTGTGATGTTTGCAGCTGGACTATTCTTGTAAGTGAGTACATACAGTATCTACATCAGCAAATTACTCAACATTCCCCTGTATTGGCTGAAATACTGTTCTATTAGGACACTGCATTTTGATGCATAGAACATTTGGTTTTGTTCTTGAATAACATGTGTAATAGGCTGATATGGTGATACCCAATAACATGTGTAATAGGCTGATATGGTGATACCCAATAACATGTGTAATAGGCTGATATGGTGATACCCAATAACATGTGTAATAGGCTGATATGGTGATACCCAATAACATGTGTAATAGGCTGATATGGTGATACCCAATAACATGTGTAATAGGCTGATATGGTGATACCCAATAACATGTGTAATAGGCATGGCTGATATGGTGATACCCAATAACATGTGTAATAGGCATGGCTGATATGGTGATACCCAATAACATGTGTAATAGGCTGATATGGTGATACCCAATAACATGTGTAATAGGCATGGCTGATATGGTGATACCCAATAACATGTGTAATAGGCTGATATGGTGATACCCAATAACATGTGTAATAGGCTGATATGGTGATACCCAATAGGTCATGCTGAATAATAGGATCACAAAGAGGTACATGATAATTGTAACTGTTTGGCATTGACACAATAAAATCAAGGACCAACCAAATATTGCACCTAATTGTAACTGTGAAAAATATAAATCATCCCACCATTCTAAAAGGTAGGTAAATTCAAAGTGTCAACAGTTGTCATAAAGCAAACAATTTATCAGCCATCTCATCTTTTTGTTTTGAAAGGGTAGTGCATCAATATAATACAAATCTGTCCTCAAAATAGGTCACAATAACAGAATTCTTTGAATGGGATTCAAGAAATTGCTTCATGAAAACACTAATAAAAAAATCAAACCAAAGCTCAAAACCTAATATTTCACCTTAGGCAAACCTAAATTCTGAATACATCCAGATTATTTATCAAGTGTTCACAGATCCCCATTAGTTTTTCCTATTAGTTTTAAAATTAGGGTGGGCATGTTGGGGGTATTTTTGGAAGTTTTAAAACATATGTATTTAATGTCATTTTCGTGGGTTTTTTAACAATTGGGAAAAAAGTAATTGGATCAGCTATGAGAAAAAGAAATGGTCAACCAAGTGGAAACACATTTTTTTAGCCCAATCAAAACTTGGGTCATTGTAACCTACTAGGTTTTCTTTAATTGCCTGTTGTTCATGTTATGATAAACCTTTTTTTCATTAATGGCATCAATTTTGTGTACAGTTATCATTTAAGTAATTCTAATTTTGTTCCAGTAGAAATTGCCAGCTTCAGTCTATCTTCATTTCAATTCGAAAAATTACTTGGACAGTATCTGCCTTATGACTTTTGATGTAAAATAGATTTTTTTTTTGTCTTTTCTAATCTTTTTAGCTACCATACATTATGAAGAAAATATATTTGATACAATCTCTGTATCACCAACTCGTCTTTAAAAGATGGAAAACTGTACATGATGAAATTTCTTTGTTGTTCACTTTCAGGAAATTGTATGACCTGGTCACGAATTGTGGACATTTAATCTGACAGACATTTAGGTAATAATCAAAAAGTTGCAAAATGACGAAAATTTCACTCCTGACATTTTCAAAATTACAACACATTTTCTTCATATACATGGAATAATTTTATATTATCAGACTAAAGAAAGACTGATCACAATTTAATAGCATATTAGCCGATTTCAGGCAATACAGCACTATGTTAAAGGTACTATTCATGAGGCATACAAAAATACTGAAATCTAAAAATGATAAATCTAAAAAGTATAATAGTAAAAAGTACATGCAAAAGGTAAAATTTAATTAAAGTTTACAAAAAGTGTACAATAAACAGTTAAGGATGCATACATATTTACCATAAATACTAACTTATAAGTCAATTTGCAAACTCCACAAATTTAGATCTGCCACAAAATAATGAGCCAGCAGATCTGGGTCTATGCAGTTTATTAGTAGTAATCAGTACAAGGAACATAGACCCTGATTTATTGACACATTATCCAAGGTCAGATCAGGGTCTATGTTGTTTGCAATTGGACTAGACTACTGGTGTGACGTTTGCTAAACCCCAGCTATGAAGTCGTGTATAAGCTATAATAATACTGCAGAGCTGTTTGATGTCTAAAGATTACAACCAGCCAGTGTTAATTTCACATGATCAGCCAGAGATCCAGAATCTTGAATTGGCAAAGTTGACTAAGATTACACCATTTAACCATTAAAGTCTCATAGTTATCATGTCTACATGTTAAGAAGTTAGTTTGGGATCAAAGGAAAGCCGAAAGGTGAACAAGGTGTGTTCTCATCCATCCCCACATTGACCAACTGCAAGAGGGACATTGTTTGCTAGTTTGATTGGATTGGTCCACAGCATTGTCCAATCAAAATTTTAGATAGAGGATATGATTACAATGTTACCTTACAACTTGTGAGTGAAAAATTAATTTTGCTTAGGAAGATTGCTGAGCAATAGGGTTACTCCGAGAGTCACACATAATTTGGCAACAAAACGTAAAGGTAGATTCTAAGGATAGAAAAGGCTTTGAAAAGGTCAGTAAATTATTTGCTCAATTTTTGCGGAATATTATAGCATCATAATTGTAATTATCTGTAGTATGTATACTTAATTACTAAGATCATTTAGTATGTAGAATTACCTTTGTAGTGTTTCATTTACATGCATATCTGAGAAATGGGCTTGAGTCTACGTAGATAATTATTAGATGTGAGGCGGAATTATGTAGATTGTTAGCTTGTCAGAATTAATTTTGTATCTCGCTACATGTATTTGGTTACTTCATAGTAAACCAGTGCATTTATTAATGCATTATTTTAAAATTTATATTAGAATTAAAATGCTTGAGTTGTTAATTTGGAAAATGGTTGAAGTATGTAATATAAGTTACTATGGACAAATGCATATCTGTGAGCATGGATTTTTTAATATTTGTGTACTTTGTATGAGTGTAAAGTAAAGAAATGCCTTTGATTATTGTGATATTGTTCATATAACAGGATTAGGAATATGTACTGATGTGATGCAATTTATTGATGCTTGTATAAGCAGTAATAGATACCATGCTGTATTATGACTTTTGTTTTACCATACAAGAATGTATGGGTATCTGGATGTGAATTAATGTGTGACTGAAGAAATTTAATAGCCATTATCTGATGACAGGCTGTGTTAAGTGTGAGATAAGAGGGCTAAGGAAAAATTTTGTAACATCCTTGTGTTTTCACAGGAAGTTTTTGGGGGACAGAACTTCGGTTCTGAGTCCTGAGTCTCCAAGAGGTGGAGACAGAACTGAGACTAGCCAAACAGTCAAAGTCAAGATTAGTCTAGTTGGTGGAAAGAAGGTGGAGAGAAAATGGAGGAGGAAAAGGAGTATAGAGAAGTTGAGGAGGAGGAAAAGGAATTTGGAGAAAGGGAAGAAAAGGAGAAGGAATTTGTAGAAATAGGAGATAGAAGAATACCACAAATATGTAATTACAAGGACAGGTGGAAATCAATCTCACACTGCTAACCAAGTGATGCAATATAGGCTATTAAAGGGTCAAGTTGGAAGGAGTGTAACTGGAAATTTTAAGCATTTGATTATTGAATTGTTATCCATTGAATTTCAACATTTTTGTATATTTAACCATTTACCATCAGCACTCATGTGACATAGGGCTTGGAGCTTTACATCTATCTTTCACTAATTTCAATTCCAACCAAAATCAAGCTTGGGTGGGACTTTTATATTAATTTAGATAAAATACTGAGAGCACCCCATCCCAACCATAACAATTACATGTTAGGTATAAAAGGTAAAAATGAATAACTTTTTGGTAATCCAATTATACACACTTCTAAGTCATTCTATATTTTATCAAAGTTCACTTCTCTTGGTTTCATAAGTTGTGACAAATTGGCGGCGTGCAAAACACACCAACCTCTCTCACTATGGTTCGTTGCTATGACCTCCGCGGTGTAGTTTACCCAGTGTGGATAGATAGAAAGAAGAATGCAGATCACTGAACAAGTATATTGAAGAAATAACAAAACGAGCAATCTTTTAATGAACAAATATAAAATTTAATCAGTCTATCAACAGAATTTAAAATGAAAAGAAATCAATGACTTGGTTACAAAAGAAGGAAAAATGGTACTAACATGTACTCAAATAAAAAGACAATACAAATTTCTTTAAATGTAAAATTACTTTCAACGTTAAATTGCTATCTTCATTGCCAATGAGATGTGACCTTTGAGTGCAACGAGGAGAGACTTCATCACCTATTTTATGCGGACATCAAGACTTCCGTTCGTCCCTGCTCTGCCGGTCTTTGTCTAGCCGTTTAGTCTTGGATTCTTGTCCGTCGAACTCTGACTTAACAATCGTCTCTGGACTTAGATTTCTGCCTAGAACTTGTTCTGGTCCTGTGATTGTTCAGGGATTTCTCATGTGAATCCAGGAAAGCTGTTTCCTTCAATAAATAAAATGTCTGGCAACATTCCCAAGTATATCTGTATTTTTACACTAATTCAGCTCAGAAAACAAAAGGCATAAATTCTGCCCCGCTGTTATGTTTACATAAACTGTCATGACCTTAATTGGGTCACACTAGGGATGGTCAATTAAATTCAACTCAGCCATATGAACCCGTATGTAAACCCCCCTTGACTTCTTACTCTGTTAAGTTACATATGGCTTAGACCTCCAGATCTAACTATTCTAAAATAGTTTACTCGACCAATTAAATATTACAAACTAGTATATAGATATACACTTAAGTGATCAATTAATATTACAAACTAGTATATGGTATACATGTAATGTTAGGTCATACTCATTCTAAACAGAGTTAATCCATAAACTATGAAACATTACCCATCATTCCTTAAGCTTAATTCATTTAAATTCCTAATCACTCCTATGTATTCATGATTCAATTACATGCAATCTTTTCAACTAATCTAATGAAATTTTAATTACATTCAATCTTGCCAATTCTTCAAATGAATTGATAATTAGAAAATCAAAGAATAAAATGTCATGACTAGCATTTCACTAAAATCCTGCAAAATGAAATCATACATACATACATATCAAGAATACATTTGAAATAGATCAACAAATGAAATAACATATTAAAATCGAGAAACTAAGATTGCGTACCTTTTGCGGTTTCTTTATTCGTTTCCACAAATCTCACGTTTCCACAAATCTCACGTATAGTCCGTCTCCTAACTGAGACAACTATCTGGCCCCTTACTCTCTATAATGAAAACGTACTTTTTTTTACGAATTCAAAATGTAGAGTTTGCCTACTTTGCTGAGACAAACTCTCGCTTTACTGCCAAATCACGAGATAACATCTTACATGATCCTGGAATCATTTAACTTTCCTGGCAAAAGATTAAAGACTAAAGAATTTTCCTAAAGTAAACCTTCAATTTCTTACAGAGTTACGCCCATAAATCCATATTAACCAATGGAATAGACTGTTTCCTAAACCTGTTCTGTAGAATTTTTGGACTGACAAGACAACTAAACATGCCTTAATTACTTTGAACAATCATCTATAGCCATCTCCTGCCTTTAACCTGTCGATTTTGGGGAAGGGTCTTATGTCATTCTCATGTACCATAGCATCTGACTCAGTCATGTTACATCGGCTAGACCAATTTCCTTTTGACAATTCCCTTTTGACCTTCAGAGATGAAATGTAAAATAATCATCTATCTCTAGCCCTTTCTACTTTAATTAAGTTGACTTTGATACAATTCCTTTAACCAAAGCTTCTAAGAGTTTTCAAAATTTGACACATCACAAAAGTGTTGAAGGTTACTGCAAAAATAGTAACATCAGCAATTTCCTTGATAATAATTTTGGCTGTCTCAAGATGGAGCTGAATGCAAATTTAGAAATATGCTATGAAGTCTGATTTAGTTGTACATAATGTTTTTACCCTTAAACCTAAAGACACTTGATTCAATGGAATTGATAACTCAATTTGCATACTGTACAAAGATTTTGTTTTGTCTATGACTTAGATGGTTCACTGACCTCTACTACAAGCTTTCTGCTGGGGAGGTAAAAATGACCCAGGGCAGATTTGGACTCCTTGACTTTGTACTGCACCAAGTATTTGTAAGTAGCATGGTCTGCTAATTTCATATACAACTGGTCTAACAAGTGATCTGTGTAGCAAGATGATTTAATTTTCATTACTGTTCGCTAGAACTCTAAGCAAGTTTAGTATTTTATAACTTATTTCTCAGCTCAATTTTCTATAAAAATAAAACAAAGGCAAAGAAATTATGCTTTTGCACAAACAATATACAAGTTCATCCAGAAATAGTTCAGAATCATAGTAATGTTACTGTCTTGCATAAGCACATATAAACTGTTTAAAATTAAAAAATTTCAACCCATTTCTTCTGTCCATGTAAAACAAATTTGTATCTATTATTAAATGATTTTCATGTTTAAAGATTTTAACAAAATGTTGTCATGAAACCAACAGCACCTACTCCAGATTTTATGAATTGACAAAGTTATCATTTTATGAGAGGGAGGGAATGTACTAATCAGAAAGACTTTCATTTACTTTAAAGCATACATGAAATTTTGTATCAAGGTTTTTTGAGATCCATATCCATCATGTCCAACATCCACATCAGTCAAAGGCTCATTGAAAACAGCTATGACACTGTTTGAAAGGGTTGGTAGGATCTCCAAGCTGGTTGGCAATATGTGTAAAGACCTCTAAGGAATCTTTAACTTTTTTCATCATGTTTGCCACCTATGTTTATACACTATGGGTAGGTTAATACATGGGACCCAAATCTGTTTATACACTATGGGTAGGTTGATACATGGGACCCAAATCTGTTTATACACTATGGGTAGGTTGATACATGGGACCCAAATCTGTTTATACACTATGGGTAGGTTAATACATGGGACCCAAATCTGTTTATACACTATGGGTAGGTTAATACATGGGACCCAAATCTGTTTATACACTATGGGTAGGTTAATACATGGGACCCAAATCTGTTTATACACTATGGGTAGGTTAATACATGGGACCCAAATCTGTTTATACACTATGGGTAGGTTGATACATGGGACCCAAATCTGTTTATACACTATGGGTAGGTTGATACATGGGACCCAAATCTGTTTATACACTATGGGTAGGTTAATACATGGGACCCAAATCTGTTTATACACTATGGGTAGGTTGATACATGGGACCCAAATCTGTTTATACACTATGGGTAGGTTGATACATGGGACCCAAATCTGTTTATACACTATGGGTAGGTTAATACATGGGACCCAAATCTGTTTATACACTATGGGTAGGTTGATACATGGGACTGTTCAAAGGATCAATATCTTAATCTCACAACAGGTAAGGGATCATGCATGCATACAAATTACATATGAAACCAATGCACACAAACTTCACATAACCAAGTGAAAATTAATAAAGAAATCTTTGAAGACAAGATTTTTGTGCAATTGAAATACCATTAATGCAATAATGGCGGAATTTTAAACCTGGAACACAAGTTGATACAATATTTTTTCGGACATTTTGAATGAATCCCTAACTTCCACCTTGTTACTACCAACAGCTGTCAGAGGATTTGCTGTTTATTCAAAATTCCAATAGAACACTTACAGAATGGTTGTAAGCTATGCAATAACATTGGGAGTGCTAAAGCTTGTCTGACTACTAATGGTCAATGGTCTGACACAAAGTGCTCCAACTACAGGTCCACAGGCAAAAGTAGGCAAAAGTAGACCATGGGTAATTCTTTTTTGGCCCACACTCATAGAAAAATTCAGTTTTATAATTATAACTTTTATATATGTTCAGCCCCCCTCCCCAAAAACATAACAGTCTGATCCATGTTGTACCTAGTGTTAAAGATGTTGGACCACCCTGGTTTAACAGACTGATGCATAATAACTTACACATATTCACAATCCTTTTTTTTAAATTTTGTGAACTTTTTACAATTATTTCTAAATTACCCTCTAATAAAATTTAAATTTTTCAAAACAAAACATCTGATTATACATGTATAGAATATGATTTTCCAATTTATAGGCACAGCTGTCCAACATCATCAATTTTTCCCTTATTATAAGGTTATATTACAACAGAATTTTTATCAATGCATGGAACAAAGGATGAAACTCTATTGACCAAAACAAATTTCCAAGAATCAAAGCTATGTCTATTTTTTCTTTTTAACAACTGAGTACTGAAACCATGTCTGGTATTGCAGAGAAAATCTAGCATACCAAACTACTGTCTTATATGTGAGGTAACATCATTTTTTGTCATGGCAATTCTGACCTTAATCATGACTATTAAGGGAGGATGATTTATCTTGGGGTAGGGGTACAATTAATCATATAAAGGGGTATCATTCCAAGTGTTCTTCAGATATATCCAAAACCTGGTTACCATTATAAAAGATCATTCATACTTGTTTGTGTTATCATGCTTAAATACCAGTACAAGTCAAAACCACTGACCTTAAATTCAATGTCAATTTGATACTGGAATGTAACTAAATACAAAATAAGGTTTAAATTCATGAATATATGCAACATATTTATCATTACATAAAATTAATATTCACCTGCCTTATTGAGTTTGGTCAAATTCTGTAAAAATAACTTTTGACTGAAGCTGCTTCTAATTTTTGTTACTAGAGGCCATGTTTGATAGCAGATTGGCATCAGCCTGAATGACCTTCAGTAAAGTTTGGTCAAATTCTTTTTAGCAGTTTTTAATCTGAAGTCATTTAAAGGTTTCCACATCTTTTGTAATGGCAATTAAATCTGAAGGTAGATCAGAATTATCTGAACAAACCTAAAAGGCCTTGATGCCATTGTTATTATTTTCTAAAACGTCGCATCCTGGAAAAAGTCAATTATAGATTTTTCTATATTTAATTTAGCAATGGAAGCCATATTGAAAAACAGATTTGCATCATTGGTACCAATTTGACAGGACTTCAAGTCAGAATGCTCTCTGCCAAGCTTGATTAAAAGGAGTCAAACAGTTTCTTATTAGTTAAAAGTACAGTCAACAGACAAGCACAAGATGGACAATGGACAATACATGACTGCTGCAGGACTGTAATGTACACTCTCATGGTCTTATATCCATGTGAATTCATTCATTTTTCTTGGCATCAATTACCAGGGCAATGCAAAAAGTTACATTTTATTGGAATTTAAACTGTTTGGTTATTGCCTTCATTGAAATAAAGCACCATATGAATGTTTTGATCACCAATGATGATTCAACATCAATGTCCTCACAGCTATTCTGAAAAAAAAAATAGACAAGCAATGGTCTCTCAAAGGGACCAACAGCTTAATCCATGAAAAGAATTTCATGGAATTCAACATAAGAGAATTCCTTCTTTTAACTGCTGTGTTAAAAATACTCAAATATTCTTCAGCAAAAGCATGATGGTCAAATTAGCCATTGTGGTCGACATACTGTAGGTTAAATTGGCACCATATTCATTCAGGAACAAGTATGCATCATCAGAATTCTTTTGGTGAAAATCTAATGTCAATATGACAATCCATTAAGGGTGGGAAATAACAATAGAACTGTCAAGATGGGCACTGTTGTTGTTGTTGTTGTTGTAGGGTTCAACACCATTTTTCAGCAAAAGATAGGCAAGATGGGTATTGTGGCAGCCATATTGGATGTATGATTAGCACCATTTTGATTTATGACAAACTAGGTATCTTAAGACATCTACCTGTGAAAACTGTATGATGACATGACCATCCGTTTTAAAAGGAATAGTGATAATGTTTTGTTCTGGGGCTTAACGCCATTTTTCAGCACATGTTAGGCTATACAAGGTGGCCAGTATTAATGGTTGAGGAAGAAACCAGGAAATCACCGGAAAGAACCACCGACCCACGAGAAGCTACTGGCAAGCTTTCTCACATATCCACATTCGAACAATGTTTTCAAGATGACCACAATGTTGACCATACTAAGGATTAATTTGTATCTTTTATTCAGAACAAACTAAACACTGTAAGAACTCTTATGATAATCCTGTGTCAAAATATTTCTCCATTTACAAGCAGTAATCACAAGATTTTCAAGATGGCTACCATTGGACATCAGATCAGCATCATTTTCATTTAGGACCAAGAAGCCAGCTAAACAAGTCTACTGTGAAAACCAAATGCTAATAAAAGGATCCATTTTTAAGAAGTACTGATATCAAGATTTCCAATAAGGATACTGTGGTGGCCATAGTGGATATAAGATTGAAACCACACTAACTAGACACTATAATAAAGATACTATAATAAGATTTTTTGATGAAACTACAATGTCATGACAACCAGCCACGGAGACTCAGCTATAACAGGATTTTCCGTATGGTCATTCATTGTGGTGGTCATGTTGTGTAACAGATCGGTATCATTTCATTTGTGCTCAACCAGAAATTATATGAAAAAGATTAATATACTTATTTATCTTTCAATTATTATTATTATTATTATTATTATTATTATTATTATTTTATATTATTATTATTATTATCATCATTATTATCATTATTATTAATATTATTTTCTATTATTATTATTATTATTAATTATTTTTAATTATTATTATTATTATTATTATTATTTTTATTATTATTATTATTATTATTTTTATTATTATTATTATTATTATTATTATTATTATTATTATTATTATTATTATTATTACTACTTCTATTTCCTCCTGTCATAGGTTGATCAAAAGTCAGGAATGCTAATAACCAATTCATTAAATCAATTTGAACCAAACAATTTTTTTTTACAAATCTTTAAGCACTACAAGTTGGTATCGAATGCATCTTCAACTGATCAACTGCTCAAAAGAATGTAGGACAAAATGTCTTTGTTGCTTTGCATATACTGTCTGTTACATAAAAATATATACCATCTGAAATATTTTGTTAAAGAAACTACTGAAATATTATTGACTTCAATAAACAAACCATTAAACTGACAAGAGTCCTGAGCAACCACCAATGTACCAAGATACAAAATTTAAACTGACAAGTGTCCTTAGCAATCACCAATGTACCAAGATACAAAATTTAAACTGACAATGTGTCCTGAGCAACCACCAATGTACCAAGATACAAAAAAATTTAAACTGAGATGTGTCCTGAGCAACCACCAATGTACCAAGATACAAAATTTAAACTGATATGTTCTAATCATGGAACCACCAATGTACCAAGATACAAAATTTAAACTGACAATGTGTCCTGAGCAACTACCAATGTACCAAGATACAAAAAAATTTAAACTGACGATGTGTCCTGAGCAACCACCAATGTACCAAGATACAAAATTTAATCTGACAAGTGTCCTGAGCAACCACCAATGTACCAAGATACAAAATTTAAACTGACAAGTGTCCTTAACAACCACCAATGTACTAACATACAAAATGTAAACTGATGAAGTGTTCTAATCATGGAACCATCAATGTACCAGCATACAAAATTTAAGCTGACAAAGTGTCCTAAGCAACTACCAATGTACCAAGACACAAAATATAAAGATTGCATTCCAAGTAGGAATTAAATGCTATATAAGCCACATATGCTTGGTTATCATCCCCCATAAAAAGACAAAATGTTGAAGTGTAATGGCAGTACGCAAGTATCTGATATGTCTTAGCATTTCAAGATGAAAGACAACAAAGGCAAAAGATTCAAACTGGTTTATTCATCAAAACTTGACATAAAATTAATAAATTAAAACTCAATAAAAATGAAAACAAAAGCAACTGTTGAGACAAAACACACTAGAAGTGACTACCATCCTAGTGAAATAGTTCAGTAAGTCTTCACTGTCACTAATAACTGTAAAATATGTTCCGACAAGACTTTTTTAAACTCAGTGAACTTCCTTCCTTGTCTTATTACTGCTACAAGTGTGAATCACAATAAAGAAGTACATGTAAACAGTTAACTGTTGAGCAACTTGCTAAAGTTGTCAGGAATAAGAATTGGTCATTGTATCAAATGTCCAATAGCTATCTAATCTAGCACACTGTTGCATTGGGTTAAGTAAGTGCTTCCTCTATATTATCACACCTCATTGTTAAAGGAATAAGTGGAGATTTAACCACATGAAATCCTGTGCCAGATTTAGGATTACAGGATGTGATCAACAAATCAATAGGATAACCAGTAGACAAATGTTCACAGTTCTCAAATATGTACATGCAATACTTGATTCATTTTATTGTACACAATGATTGCACAAACAATTCTGTTAATGTCCAGTGATACAGTAAAATCTGTCTTGACTGACCAGGCCCTCCAAACACAGTTTTATTGTGTAGTGTTATTCCCTGTCAGGAGAGACCACCTGCCTTGCAATCATTATTATTTAGCAGACTGTTGGATTTTCAAGACAGGTTCTATTGTAAAGTTCTTAACAATTTCAGATGATAAGCATAAAATGCTGTTTCAGATGTATTATTAGGCATACATGCCAAGTTTTCAGGAAACAAATCAGGGAGATTTGTGTTCAAAATCAGGGAGATTGGGTCCAAATCAGAGAGATTAGCGTAAGGACTATTTTTCTCATTAAGTTTAAGGGCGAAAGTCCAGATCGTACCACAACTAAGTAAAATAACTATAATATAACAGTTACTGAACTTTATTTAGTTATATCTTATTGTATTAATCTCACAAAAAATAATTTAAGAATCTTCACAAGAATCACTGTGGTTAAAAAAAATGACATATTGTAACCTCAAACACTCCAACAAACTTAAGTTTTCTTTTTCAACATGTGTTTGTGGTCTTTGAGTCTTGTCATCCATCGTCAATGAGAAAGGGTTTTCTTTGCATAGTCAAGTTACATTGGACCCAGTGCATTGTTTACAATGTTTGTTACCTTGGTTCTTTTGCAGTGAAATTTCTGAGCAATTTGTGAGTCATAAAAATAACTTTACACAGCTCACTAAAATGATCAGCAACTAAGACCAGTAAATTATGCTCTGCCACAAAGTTAGCAAACAGAACCTCTGCTTTTAGTGACACTATCTACTGATGTTGGTAAATATTTGTGCTACTCTAGGCAAATTATGTGACGATTTCTCATTTACAATGTGCTGAATACTTTTCAAGTGCCTCGTGAGATCATTTTTCCCCCACTAGAAAAGTTCAAATGTGTGTTGCAGGCTGTGCAGTATGCAAAGCTTTCTCCCTTTTCGCTTCACACATTTAAATTTGCATATCCATGCACTGTTGAAGTTTGCAAACATAATTTTTTTTTGTAGGCATAATTTTCATCGAATCCGTGAATGGGCATTTTGACATGGCACCAGAAATTTTTTAAATAACCATGGAAGTAGTTGCAGTAAAATGCATTAATGTGTTTTTGTGTCTAGTGATTTGCCTTTGGCGGAGCGCACTACGTACTGTACAACAGCAAAGGTCAATGATATTCTGATTGTGATGTGTCTCCTTCCACTACTATATATTGCTCTGTATGAACAAAAGTAACTCAGAATATAATTCACAATGGGGACGAATTATATCTGAGGTTTATTTTTCAAATTGTTGTTTTAGCTTGAAATATCTATGTTTGGCAGGTTTTTTTATTTCCAGGAGATCTTGTCAGCAAATCCGTAGATCAAAAGATGGGGTTGAAAATCAAAAGATTCCTGGACAAATCGGGAGACTTGGCATATATGTATAGGGTTTAAGAGTACATCAACACAACCCTGGTTATAAGGTGCCAAGTAAATTTAGGCATTAGATAAAGGCATACAAAACAAAGAAAAATGGGGGAAATGCTAAAACTATAATTTATTCTTTTTATAAATAAAATGCATCTTTAGAAAGTCCATACAGGGTAAGGTGGGGGTGTTGTTGTAGGCTTTAATACCTTTATCAGCACATGATAGGTTATGCATGGAACACAATGACTAAATTTGGTTTGTGCATCCTTGAAGGGGTAAAAATACTGCCCTCATTCCAAACTATCTCTGTGCTGAAAGGTAGTTTATTTCTTGGACCACATGCCATAAAGAACTACCCCTTCTGGTCCTAGATGAGCATACCTGGCAGAAACCAGCCCCATCTGGGGATGGGGTGGGGGTGGAGGATTTACCCATAATGATGGGTTTCTAATGACCAGTGGATGATACTCAAAGTCTAGTAACCCGTGTCTCATCAGGAAAATCTGATCCGATAGAGGAGCCCTTTTAAGAACCTTCAGAGTGAACTCGCTGCTCCCTGCTTTCAGTTTCAGTTTGATCTGCTTGTCCCCTTTTCTGGACTATGAGTTTTTAGAGGTGCTACTCCTCTCTCATAAGAAGGAGTGGAGGCATGGCAATCTCAACACATGTATTTCCAACCTTGAGAGGGACCCTGGACTGGCAATGATGGAGTCAGATCAGCCATCAGAGGCCCTAGGGTCTAACAATTCTCCAAAACAAAAGATCCTTTACTCTCCTGGGATTGAGAATTTTTTTCTCTCTAAGTCCTGCAGATTCAGAGAAGTACCCTTCACTAGTGAAGAAAACATTTTCTTTTGATCCCATGTGGACCTAGAGATAGATCGCATGTTCTTCTGTGATCCAGGAGTCTTCTTTTGAGTCCTATGGAACTAAGAGAAGGATCCCAATGCTTTTTAAATGAAAGAAAAGAAGAGGAAGAATGGCCCTTTTCCTCCACATTTATCCATCCACTCACTGTAAGGTTCCAAACTACTGACTAGAAGCAACAGAACAGGCACCTGTCTATACATTCAAAATTAGTACATATAAGTATGGAGTGGAATTACCACCATAATTCTATGTGTGTATTTTCTACTCTTCCTTGATACATTATTGTAAATGGACGTTTGGATGTGCTACATTCATAATTCTGCAAACTATATGTGGTAGTGCTACTTTCCTTCTGCAATTTTGTAAGTGGCTACTTGCAAGTGCTACATTTAAAATTTTGCAAACTGTATGTGACAGTTTGCAAGTGCTACATTCATAATTCTAGTCACAAATTTCCGATTCTTCATTGATGCAAGCTGTAAATGGCTGCTTGCAAGTGCTTAGATCTACTTTCCTTTTTCGTCATTGTATCTTGCCATCTACTAAACTGATTCTGTAGTTTGTCACATGGCAAACGGTATGTCAGTTGTTACAAGTTTTGTAAATTCTGTTTATAGACTTGCCATATTACAATTACATCATTCCAACTGCTGTTTTAATACAGATTTGGCCTTCTAACAATGTCAATTCAAGCGTCATCTTTGTCGTCCAACTCTGTCGACATCTGTTGTCATATTGGCATAATGGAGATTAGCATCCCATTAGGATAACAGATGGCGCTCTAAATTTCTCAAGTGCATCCTTTACCAAAAAAAATTAATGATTCCGATGGAAATTTATGGCATTCATTTTGTGCTGGTAAACATTGTAACTCTTTCAGTCCCTTTATTTTAAGGTGTATGTTAGCATCAAAGTTTTAATCATTCTCTAAAACTGTGTGCTTTTCTCAAAGATCAATGTGATTTATAGCAACTTTAGTGTTACGTGTATGCTTGAACAAAAAAAAACATGAAAAAAGTGTGAAGTCAACAAGCTTTGTAAAATTTAACAAAAAATATTTATTTAAAAAATAAAGTCAAAATATTTGAATATAATTTTTAAAAAATCCTAGAGTTTAAATATCAGTCCTATCACTAAACAGTTCTAATTGAATCCAGGTTTGAATCTCGATAAAGTTCCAATATGGAAGCCGATGACATCAGATGAGGTAGTACTTATGAAAACAGTTTCCAAATAATTTCCACTGAAGGTCTTTGTAAAAAGCTTTAATGAAGAAGCACTTATTTTCCAGAGAACCAATAACTCAAAATATGGCAACAACAGAAAACACCTAGGAGCTCCTGTAGGTATTTTTTATGACTAAACCAATTTAATACCAATTGGCTGTTTTAAGCCAATACTAGATCACATGGTAGTTCACATGACAAAGTACATGATTCCAGATTGAACAGCGCAATAAAAAAAATATGTCATTTTTCACGTAGCTTAGAATACTCCTATTTAAAACATTCGATTCTCAGGCATGAAATGAATAATAAAAAAAACTATTTACAACATGGGTAACACATGGGCCAACATGACCTTGGAAATAACCAATCATTATCACTCACTGTTTATGACTTTGCAAACCAAGGTCAGCTAAAAATAATGCTAATGTAATGTTTTTACATTCTATGCAAACAGAATTTACTTGAAAAAATATTGACTCCCATTAAAATAATCATTACAATAAAATGTAATGAAATAAAATTTTAAAAAATGAATTTAAAATTAACACACATTAGCAATTTAATTACATATACATAACACTTACGAAAACAAAAACACATACACTGCTGCAGAGTGGTCCATCTTCTTCAACCAGTTTTTGATGCACTTGAGTATTTACTTTCACTATTTAATAAATCTACTTCTTAGTGATATCTCACATTACTCTGAAAACATTAGTTATTTTAGCAAAGTAAAGATCAGAAAAGACAAATATATATTCCCATGTACTCTTTATAACGAGCTTTCATCGGATGCACGTCACAGGTGTCTATTGTTACAAATAGGTTCATTCAAAGTAACACACAGAAAGAGTGAAGACAACAAACTTTGTAAATTTTACCAAAAATAATTTATTTTCCTAGAAAACATGAAATAATGTAAATATGTTAAACAAGATTTATGATTTACAGAAATGATCCAAATTGTTTGCTCTTAAGATATAAAACATAAATCTTGTGAACAGTTCTAAATAAACACCTCCACATCTGAAGTTCAGTTCTGGTCCAAGATGGCAGATGATGACTTCAAATGAAGGCTAACATAAAAATCCAGAATTTACACAGTAAAGCACAGTTTATATTGTTTTGTTCCAATTAATTTAGAATATTTTCGGAAAATGTCTTTGTCCAAACCAGTAATGTTGTTCTCCAGGAAAACAATTATTCAGAAAAACAAAGTACAATTATCTCCACTAACAAAACATGTTGTTCTACGCAGACATATGAACAGATAATTTCTTCTATAGTCTGATACTACATCCCTGTTGGTTTGTTCCTTCCTACTGATTTCAATAACTAAAAGGTTTAATGTGATAAAGAGTGCACAGAACTAAGTCAACTGAATCACTGATTTATAATTTCTAACCTGTCACTAGAATGGCACTAATACTGGCATCCCCTTGCACATTTCTTAAGGACTTTCCATACAAACACATCACAATATTTCATATACTACACTACACTATGGGGTAGTTTATTTCCATCCAACAACATAATGATGTAATATATCCTATTCAGTAACTGCCAGATAATTCTGTAAATTACCATAATGTTGACGTTGGAATTATATTCCTTTGCACATGTGAACATATTAATGAAACCACTTGTTAAATCCATGTGAAAGGCAAATTTTTTTGTCATTTTTTTCCTTTGCTTTATGGAACCCTGTAAATATCAGAAGCAAACAACATATGTACATATTTAGTCGTGCATGCACCCCTTTGCTGAAAATGGAATTGTCAGAACTGGAAATGGTTCTCAAGCATGTCAGTCTATTAAGATGAAATATGCAGGCAATGACAGTGTTATGTCAATTATTCTCACATTCAGGTTAGAAAATATAAATCAATGAATGAATTGACTAAGTTCTTTGCACTTTTTATCAAATTTAAGGTTTCGTTATTGAAATTGAAATCGGTAGGGGGGTACAAACAAACAGGGATGTAGCATCGGACTATAGCACAAAAATACCTTTTGTAAGGTAATATAAGTTGTGTAACTCTAAGATGTTCCAATAGGCTATGACGATGTTCTTTATTCTGACTGTTATTCTGACTCTGACTGTCTTAAAAAACGACCCAATTTTCATGGCTTCTGCAATTTTAAGTGAAGTATCTTCAGCCAAACACAGAACAGTATTAGATGATTTTGCTCTGGCACATGCATGTATTTTGCAATTTTGGAATCAGGAAACATCTGTTTGATAAAAGGACCAACATAGTCTTCTTCTGCTAGAGGTGTGTTTTATTAAAAACTCTGTAAATAACACCTCTGCATTTATAACATTCATGTCCACAATTGCGTTTTATTGTAAAATAGAAGTTATCTTAGTACTTAGTATAATTCAAGTTTTCTTTAGTTCTCAAGTGTTGCTTCACATCAAAATTACCACCATGAATAATATTAAAATCCTTTCCACACAGCCTGCAATGGGCGTGAACCTGCCCCTAAAATGGACTGCTGTGTTATGTATTCATCTCTGAATCAGTTTTTTCATCTTTTTTTAATCCATCTGTGAAATTATCTGAGAATATTTTTGCTCTAGGACACAAACCAGACTTGGATAAATGTGACAGACTTTTAGTGCAAAATATCCTACAAACTGGTTCTGTACCAAATATGAATTAAAGAATCTTCCCAAAGCGGGTGGTATGGCCCCTGGTGCACAAGGTGGTCTCCATTTTCTCGCAATGACCCTCATTTTTTTACAAAGTATGAAACTGGTTCTTGTGTGGCTTCAATTTCTGAAACCCAGTCTTGTGTATTTTCTGTACAAGGGAGCTCACATTAAAATGTCTTGCATGCTTATAAAGTAGTTCTTACTTTCTGCTCAAATATTTTACAACTGCAATCAGAATATTGGCTAGGTCTCTCTCTCTCTCTCTCTCTCTCTCTCTCTCTCTCTCTCTCTCTCTCTCTCTCTCTCTCTCTCTCTCTCTCTCTGTGTGTGTGTGTGCTGAGTGATTAAATGAGTTCAATTTTTGAAATTACCTTATCAATTGTTCCAAGGCACATATATTTACAGATAACAGTCCAAATTTTAAATTTCATCTCAGGTTCATAAATGGCAAAGTATCAGAAATACAGAAAAAACAAATTTTTGCAAAAAATCTTTATTTTGGCTTTTTGCTCATAGCAAGTGCAAACAACTTATTTTAATTCCCGCAAAAATAAAAAAAATCTCTAAAAAGTGATCATATTTTTACAGTGCATATTGAATACAGATCCAGTAATGGAATGTTTTTAAAGATTGATTCTTGAAACAGTCACTATGGAATATAACTTGACTGTTCATGAGACATAATTTACAGATATAAGTGGTATACAAAAGGAAATGTGTCTCGACCAATCCAGAATTTACAGTTTTAATTTCCTCAAAATTTGCAATTATGAGTGCATGTCCAATTCAAAAACCAAATTGTGTGAAAATATGAAAAGCTTGCCTTTATTCATGTGAAAGTGAAAAATAAAATGGATTGACAAATAAATCTTTAAAAATAATGTAACAAAAAAAACCTAGGTATCTGTTCTTTATTATTGCCTACCTGTATGATAATTTTTGTTTTTGACTAATTCATCTAACAATATTGTTTTCATGAATGCCAATTTACATTAAATATTTATTTTTTGTCTAAAATTTCCTATGAAAGGTTAAACACAAAACTATATAGTATTTATTTATTTATTTTGCTTTATTGCATAGTTGTATTGTGCTTATGTGGGGTGGGGTGGATGTATGCTACAAAAATGCCTGAGCTGTGAGTAGCCTTACAAACTTTATAAAAAAAAAATTTAAATTGGGGGATGGGTGTCATACTCTTCTAACAGAAAACAATCACATCTGAAGAAGATATATGTAAAATGTTTATTAAATCTTTATTACTACCCACTTATATCGACAAGCCGCCCATCTTGACAAAAAAAGAAAATTCCAGCTTCCTTGGTCAACTATTACTACCAAAATTGTCCCGATTATGTTGACGTCGAAATAAATATTTTTTAAAAAATGCCTATGTCAACAGAATCACTTTGTTGTCTTATCATTTATGTGGACAAGATGCTGTTTCCTACCCATTCTTTGTTCAACCTGTCTCATCATTTTTGTCAACCAGTAGACCAACAAGTATATCTATGCTTTTTTATATCTGACAGCTGCTGTCAGATAAAAAAAGAGACATACTTGTTGCAATTATGAGGGCATGTCCAATTCAAAAATGTGAAATGCTTGCCTTTATTCCTGTGAAAGTGAAAAATAAAATGGATTGACAAATAAATCTATAAAATAATTAACAAAAAAAATCCTGCTAGATGCTAGCTATGGATGTCGTAGACTCACTTGTTTTGTTGTGGTTGTAGTCCACAAAAGGACTAAGGTATTAATATTAGTCCTAACTAGAAGCCATTTACAACCCCTACTTTGTTCCCCAATTAGCTGATCTTGCCGACAGGCTAATTTTCCTAACTAGGTAGGTTGACCAGCTGCCAGTTATGACCCATACTTGTTCAACAATTAGCAGATCTTGTTGAAAGGCAAGGCTTTAATTTATTGGTCTAATCATTTATGTGGACCAGCTGCCAGACTTTTTTCAACCATTAGTTGATCTGTCCAGGGTTCCTGCAGTCTTAACAAAACAAATTCCAGGACTTTTCCAAACCTTTTCCAGGGCCATTTCATAAAACTCAAGGGCCATGATATCTTGCATTGTCAAGTAAATGAACATAAAGAATGACATCTTTCAATCTAAAATAACAAAAAAGTTAAAAACAAATATTTTTAATATGTACATTTTAAATTTACCTGGGCTAGCACACCTTGACTTTATGTAGTAATTCATGTCATAATCCAATGTTCAATGTAATTTGTATTCAAAAGAAAAAAGGAAACAATCCTATGTAGTCTTTGTATGTGTTCCTATTTACAATATTAACAAAACATTACTTTCCAGTTGTTTTCTTTTATTTAGTGATCTACACTGGAAATCATGTGATACTTCCATTAGGGGAACTTACTCTTGTTTTATGAATTGAAACATTTATTGAATGTAATTTTACCATTTTATTTAATCGGTTCTTGGTGCTCTATGAAATTTGAAGTAATCAATTTCGTTAACTCCATTGTCACAAATTCCATGACTTTTCCATAACTTTGCAAGATTCTGATAAAATCCATAACTTTTCAAGGCCCTTGACATTTATTTTTTAAATTCCAAAACCTTTCCAGGATTCCATGACCTGCAAGGAACCCTGTCTGTCTTTAAGGTCAAATTCGGATTTTAAAAAATCCCAGGCTTTGGCTTCCTCCTAAGTTGGCTTCTTGTGAAGACTTTAAAAAAAATCTGATTGATTGTGTCAATGTCTACAATTTTACACATTCATTAATCACATCAGCCACATATCACATCGATTGTTCTTGTTTGATTGTTCATTGTTCGATTTTAGGTAAATTTCACTATGTAATACTGTAATTAGTATTGTTTAAATCAACTTGTTGACGGGATTTGGATTTCATTTCCAGTGAAAAGCCCCATCCCATTGGTAGCCTCAATAAGAGGGGAACTGACTTACTGACCAAAATCTAGGCCAATTTAAGTTCAAGTACAGGTACAGGTAGAAAAATGTAGAGTCAGAAAAGTGGACCTGACAAAGTTGACTCTTTAAGGACAGTGAATCATGAACTAATAAGTAAAACAGAAAAGGAAAACTGAACTAAAACAGATGAAATAACAATGACAATTTGTTGTACAAAAATGGATGATTGTTATTCACAAGAGCAAGCAGCACATGAAAAAAAAATGACACTATGCAAAGCTAACAAAGTGGTTACTAGAACGTTGGAAAAGTACTTGAAGATCAGAAGAATAATGGAAAATGTAGAATCCTTTCTTGAATGCTGTTATCAAGAAGGTACACAATTCTTGGACATAACGAATATATACTGAATATATACTACGAAGAGATACCACAGACCCTTATGGTAGCAATGAAAGTCTTAAATCCAGAGAATGTAACCAGAACTTACTCAATAAACAAGAAATAAAAGCCCAGTACTACCGTATGGAGTATGGAGAGATGTTCATCAAGAACCATCAAGTTACAGTTAGAGAGCCTACCCCAATGCTCAAGAAAATAAAGAAGCAAACAGGAGAGCTACACCTGAGTGACATCCCTCTGGAAATACCTCTGCAAGAGACAGTAAAGAGATTTGACGAAAAATTTAAAATTAAAGTCATAACATCCAGACTGAACACCATCCGCATGACTTCAATCTACAATGGAGACAGATTTTTTGAAATAGAAAGAACTAAACTAAATGAAATGAAAAGAGCCTTTTATCTATGTGGATTTTTGACAAAAACATGGTACAAAGGCTGTATCTATGACAGAAAATGCAATAGATGTGGATTAACTGGACACAGCATAAATGTCTGAAAAACCAAGGAAATCAACAACAGCAACAACAACAGACAAATGAGGACAAAAAAGAGGACAAAAGAAGTGATGAAGTACAAGAACAAGAAACCTCTAAAAATGCAGCAAACAATAATAACAACAATATATCCAAATGCAGACAAGACCTTACAACAGCAGCATCAACAGCATGAAAGAAATACAAAACGGCACCAACAAATTAAACAGCCAGAGCAACAACAGCCACTGCCATCCAATCATACAATTCATACAAATGCAACAGGAAAATAGCAGCAGCAACAACAAATGCAACATCCACAAGTACCAATAAGAAGATCAGTTGAAAGAACAAAAATGACAAGAAACAATCCAACACAGCAGCAAAAAATACAAGACTTGCAGTGACGCTGGCAACAAATGGATCACAAATATAGGAAGAGAAAGAAACCAAGAGAACAAAGAAGAGCCAAACAGAGGGAAAAGCTACTAGAAAAACAGTATACCTTCTCTAAGCAGACGAAACTATTGACAAACACTGGCTTGAAGTCTGAGAGGAAACAATACAATAAAAAAATAAATTTAAAAAAAACCTCTTGTTGCTAGGGTCAGGGGAGTAGTCATATTGTAAGAAATTGACATGTTACATCACCATCTGTTGCCATACTGAGGCATTATTTTATGCTAACTCCTATGATGCTAACTTGCAATGTGCTTGACACTACAATCATGATTTTAGAAAGTGCAATGTGTGTAGCTTGTGATACAGCAAGTTTATAAACAGAGTATACAAAACTTGTAATAACCAACATAGCATTTGTCCTACGACAATCTACAGAATCTTTCCAGTAGTTAGCAAGATGCAATGACGCAGACGTAGATCTAAACACTTGCAAGCAAGCAGCCATTTACAGTTGCATGAATGAAAATAGAAAATTCATGACTAGAATTATGAATGTAGCACTTGCAATCTGTCATGTATAATATGCGTCAATGAAGAATACAATATACATGGATATAATTATGAATGTAGCAAGCAGCCATTTACAATAATGCAACAGAAAATACATAGGATTATGGATGTAGTCTTCCTCCATATATAAGGGACAGGCAGGTGCATGTCCCATACACCTTTTTAAGACCTATCTATATTCAACATTTTATTTCCTGCAAATGAAAAATTCCTGAAACAAAACAATAAAACTATGAGTAGTGTGATACCTCTGAAACACAATACTGATGACATGAGAACTCCCAAGAGCATTTTAATTATTCATCATATAATATTAATCAAGATACCATCAAAATATTTTAATTAAATTAATTGTAAAATTTGGATACCAATAGGAACAGCTATTGCTGAATGGGAAGGTCATAATAGTAAAGGCACTACTAAACATAAATAATGTGTCAAGGAATGAGAACATTATCACTTAGGGCCATCTAAGGGGCAGGTGATATGGTTGACTTCCCAGGACACCAAGCCAGGGCATGGGACAGAGGGAGGCACCATAATGGAGAGTTTGCCATATTTTTCCAATGGGGGGGGGACTAATTATGATGCTTGCCAAGGGCACCATTTTGTCCAGTGCAAACTTGTAAAGGCCTTGCTTAGCACTTGGGTAATACCATAACAGATCTGAATACCATAATGAATTTTAGTCATGCAGATGACAACTACCTACATTGGTTTATGACATATAAGTCAAACTTACTGTTCTAGATTTTCTAGAATATTCTATCCATGGGAGAATGAAATTTTCAAATGTGGATGATAATTCCATCCCAGAAAGGAAAGTAAGGCAAAAGTGACAGATTTTTTTTTATTGCTATTAAAATGTGACTTTCTCCAAAACCAAACAGCAACAGTTAGTGTCAATCAAGTGGAGAAAAGTAACTAAGCCCTGTTTCCATTGATTGGTGTTGGGTCAATACTTGACCCTGACATTACTAACTTGCCAGGAAGTAAACAAAACTCCACAAGATGTTCAGCAATGCTGGGAAAGACATGCAACTCTTACTGCATACATATTTATCACTCAGTACCATCTGTATTCCTTATAAGGAGTCCAATTGCAAACGGTATAGATCCAGCTCTACCATCACATAATGTATACAATTATTTTTTATCTAGCACAAGAAAGATAAATCTGAATAATTATAACCATTTTTATGATCAATAAAGTATGTGTTTTGAAATCAGCAATATTTGAAAACTAATTTTATTTTTAGCAATATAATGAGCATGTAGCAAGAATTTATCATCATCTTGATCCACAACCAATTACCAAGCATCTCACGCTGATAGTGATCATTAAATATGTCACAACTGAGGTTTAAAAAAACAGATCTGAGGTACATGAAGAATAGTTCTCCATTTCTGATTATTATACATAGCTTGATCACTGTTTGAGTATGGGTAAAAACATGCCTTTACATTAGGATCTATTATAGAGGACGCAGGTTGGATAGAGGATGGTGAGGAGATAGAAAACAGAGGGTGATAAAGGACAGAGGAGGGATAGAGGACAGAGGGGGGATAAAGGATGGAGGTGGATAGAGGACGGAGGGGGGAATAGAGGACGTAGGTGAGATAGAGGATGGAGGGGGGATAGAGGAGGGGAATAGAAGACGAAGGGGGTGATAGAGGATGGAGGGGGGATAGAGGATAGAGGAGGGACAGAGGACGGAGGGGGGATAGAGGACGGAGGAGAGATGACAGAGTGGGATAGGCTTAAAAATATATTTTGATGTCTTGAATTTTACATACTAAACAAATTGTTACAAGTTATGAAAATATGTTGTCAGGAAAATTAAAGAGCCCTGACATGTAGATTAATGATGGTGAAAGTCCTCTGCCAAAATATGGTGACTCAGAATATGTCAAAAAACTTTGAAAAGTTAAGAATGGTAATTTTCTTTATTTTATCAGTGCAGGGTTGATCAAATCCCATAGCCCTTCCTGGAATATATGTTCACAAAGTCAGACAAGCACAATTGTGCAGGGCAAGTGTTTTTTTTTTCCTGTTTTAAAACAACCCCTACAAAAACAAATTCATGACTTCATGAACAATCATGAACGTTCTTGAAATGTTCATGAACAGTTCATCATTTCAGTTCATGTATGTTTATCACCTAAGTTCATGAACACGTCAAGAATTTTGATGAATCATGTACTGAGTTCATGAACACAATGATGAACTTTTGTTAACTATTAGGATATCTTTGAAGTTTCTGAAATGTCATGAATTTGCTTCATGAACAATTCAAGTACTTTGATGCACCAGCAAGATATTTCTTAAAAATGTATATCAAATTTCTATATCATTATGTTCATAAAATGTTATGAAAAATTCATCATACAAACTTCTCACAATATTAGTGAAATATAAAGGTGAATATTTGTTTAAATTATATGATACTGTATAAATTTTCAGAGATCTTTTATTCAATACTTGTGTATTTGAGTTAAGTTCTGGATTAATATGGGAAAATATTTTCTGGCCAGCTATAAAAACTTTCAATGACTCTGTTCTAACGTTTTTGTTCAGTACTGTCATAGACTGCATATTTTATTGACTTTGTAACTGGTTGCCAAGTTGCAGTAAAAACCGAAATATGTAAACAACAACTATCTGGATTGGATGACTGTGAAAGAAGATGTGATATGATTGGGTACTATACACGTGTGATTTCAGCGGCTGAGCATCCTTTCCCCCCCCTGCACAAACAAAAGAGAATACAAAGGGTTTTGCAACAAGTAACAATCTTGAACAAAAATCATGGACTCCCATGGAATGGACAGATGAGAATATTTTCAATATCATTTCATTTTAAAAATGTAGAAGTGCAGAGAAGGAATTATGAAAAATATGAAGGCATTGACCTGATGAGAGCAAAATTAAGCAGAAAAGCATACACAGCGGGATCATCAAAATATTTTTTTCTTGGTCATTCATGATTATGTCAGTGGGAATTATATGGATATTTTATTGGTTTTTATATGTCATTGTATCAGTTTTAACCAAACTAATATACCTGGTTTATGTCAGACCCAATTTAAACTTGCTCTTCGCATTTTTGAAAATCACTCCACCCCTTTTTTCGATCTCGATACCATATGCGGTACTGCATTTACAATAGGAATTTAGATGTTCGGTATCGTTTTCTGTTTCATGACATCACTATTAATATGATCTGATGTAATCTGGTAAATTGAAACAAAAACAAAAAACTAGTTAATGTGTCAAACTTTACACAATACATGTGCAACTATATAACGCATTGAAACCAGAAGCAGCTATATGCAACATCTGGCTCAGAGTGGATAAATTTTTATTGATTAAAACATTTTGACTCCTGTGACTTATATTACCTATGGCTAGTCAGCCTCAGATAAAATACAACTAGTGAAAAAATTCTCCAATAATGTTAATGCTCAGTAAATTGTGTATTAAATGTACGGGATTAAATAATTTTGAGATCAGTAAATAAAGTTGGGTACAAAAATAATGTGCTAAAAGCTGAAGACATTGTTGATCAGAGGTTGTCTCACAATAGCTAACTTTATCTTTCTTTTAGATCAGACAGCAGAAAAGTAAAATTATTAGAGGATGAAGTTTGTAGACAGCAGAAAAGTAAAATTATTAGAAGATGAAGTTTGTAGGATAAGGAGGAAAATTTGACAACTGGAGGATCTTACAGCAAAGATGGAATAGACATTAACTGACTTCTGCAGCAATGTTAAAGATCCATACAGTAATCAAATGAACAGCTTAAGCTGCAGATGGAGACATTCAGTAGTGACAATAGGTGGAATTTGATTAAATTAAAATTAGGCCCTGACTGTCTTCACAAAAAGAGTTATCTGACAGGTCAGTTTGGGGATGGGGATCCAGGTCATCAGGAAACCCCAGTGGAATTTGTCCCATGACAATGACAGATAAATATGCTTCAGCAGTTGAGTAAACACAACTGTCCCATTATCTCTTGAACAATTTTGAAAGAAAAATTACAAAACATACAAAAAGTATTGCTAAGAATAAAAAAGAATATTGCTTAATGTCAGTTTACATGCTATTTGTTGCATATTAGAAATTTGTCTGAAATTAAATACTGCTTTTTAAAGATAATATGCTGCATTTTATACTGTTTTAAACACCACACATCTAAAGTTATTTTATGATTCAGGATGAAATAAGTATTTGAGATAATCATTTTTTTAACTGTTCATGAAGTCATGAAAAATGAGGAACATTGTTCATAATAGTTCATAAATATGTTCATTAACTGTGATGAATGATGATGAACCAGTTAGTGAACTTTTATGAACTGTTCGTAAATTTGGTTCATGAATAGTTTATGAACGTTCAAGAACAGTCTGTAAAGTTATGGTTCATGAACGTTCATGAATTCATTTATTTCACGAACTGACCATTTTCAATTCATGTACATTCATGAATAGTTCAACCTTTTGATGAACTTTCAAGAACAGGTTCATGAACTGTTCAAGAACAGTTCATGCTAGTTCATGAATTATTCATGATTGTTTCAGAGGGGCACCCAAGCAACTGCCAATTTCCATACCTAATTACTTTGTGGACCTCAATCTGGCCATTTATGTCCTCTGGGTATATAATGAATGCTGGAATTTACCTCTATTTATTTAGATCAACTATTGCTTGACTGATTAAGGACCAAATTATCAGCCAATCAAAATACATCAAACAAAAAAACTTGTATGTATTATTAATTAGCAGTGTTTTCTGCAAACTTGTTATATTGTGTTTACTCTGCAGAGATACTCCTTTGATTTCAATCCAGAGTCAATGCAATGAAGTTATTAATGGCTCAACACATGTATATGTCAGGGGGCCCAGAGTGGCCTAGTGGTCTAAATCGATGTCCATACGGATCACTGCCATCTCACCTCTGTCTGCATATGTTCTGTTCTATGAGAGTCTAAGATTCGATAATGTAGATATGTGAGAAAGCTTGCCAGTAGCTTCTCGTGGGTCGGTGGTTCTTTCTGGTGATTTCCCGGTTTCTTCCTCCACCATTAATAGCCTATCATGTGTGCTGAAAAATGTCGTTAAGCCCAACAACAAACAAACAAACAAACAAACATGTATATGTCTCCTTAATTGACTGATCAGACAACAGTAATGGGTCTTTTTTAACTGAATATACAGATGATCAACCTCAGTGTGGGGTATTGCACTCCAAGTAAAAAAAAATTATGCTAAAGGAACAATCTGAGTTTGCTTTCAAATTATGTTTTGACAGTTAGTAGAAGTAGTTGTCAAAAAAAAAGAGGTAAAAAAATTATTTGAATAAAACAAGCTTATTAGATTATTAGCTTAACTTCAGTGACTCAGAATGAAAGAAGATTTGCAGCTATTGCAAACAATATCCCAAACTTGTACATGCTGGAAATTCATCTGGTGTATGTTTCCATGGAACAAGCAATTCAGGTTCTAACCAAGCAAGCCTCATAATAGATTTTAGCCTCAGTCTGTGCAGTATGGTATATGCATGACACCTTTATTATGAGTGCTAACTCTCCACATACCAAAGACCATTATTTAAACTATTTTTTAAAAAAAACCACATCAAATTAGAGCTCTCTTAACAGTCTACAACCCAATGCAACATGGAAAACAATTTTCTTATATGGAAATGCAGTATCGACTACTGGGGAAGAACTGTTTTATACCTAGTTCTAATTGTAAGCACTGACTCTGGGCAAGAAACCTGTCCTATCAACCGACCATGTCTTAAAGCAAAAGTTAGAGAAGGTCTGAATTCCAGAATATTCCTCTCCATTCTTGTTAATGGCACTACCTATACTAATATCTAAAAGCAAACAATAGTGTATGTAAGACGCTCTGACAATAACAAAAACTAAAAAGCCCTTTGAAATTATGAACATAGAGTTTGTTTCTTTAAATTTTAATATGGATTAATGTGGATTAATATGATTACTTGTTATCAAACCTAGGCTAAATCTGAAATTTTTGGACAAGTAAAATGTAGGTACCAGGACTAGTGAAAATGTATGTACCAGGACAAGTGAAATTTCTAAAACCCTTGTTCTTGACAAGTGGCTGAAAAACAAAACTGGATCAGCTGTGTATAGGATAATGCACAATAGATGAACAATGCAAGACAAATGCAGTCATATTTGAAACTGTTATTAGTTATGGGATAGGTAAGCTTTTAATACAACAGCACAGGCAACTTCTTCCTTTCATTTTTTTCTCCGATGAGATACAGAGTAAAAACAATGATATGATGGAAAGTAAATCAATATCACTTCACCATGTCAGTAATAATTTATGTGGTAGCAACCGATTTACAGTCATACTACATTTGTATCCCATAAATACTGATTCTTCTGCACTGAAAATATACACTCATATGAACTGATCTTTTGTACCTGGGGCTAAAATGAACCAAAATGTTACTACTGAGCAAGCCATACCAAAATGTGTATCCTGCTGGCTGACCATCACTGTTGGTCACTGCTGACACTAAAACTTTTTCCCCCATGGGAATTCCAGCAGCCTCATAAATATAATAAATATTAAAAAAAGTGTTATTCAAGTGATCCTGACCTGTGACCAGTGAGGATTCTAACAGGACGTTCTATGATCTCAAACAATCCAAGATATCAAAATAAAATGTTTTGACCTTTCCTGTGAAGCTTCTTGAGACTGACAACACTTGTAATTTGTCATTCAGAAATGAAAACATTTAATTTTAAAATCAAGTTTTACTTTTACCATGACATTTACACAAGAATCTCAGAAAGGACCCTATACTAGAAAAAGTAATGAAAGTTGTCTAAATGCGATATATAGGTCAGTGTCAGCTTCTTTCCTGGAGATATGCCAAACACCAAGTACCCATTCTGATCCTTCCATGAACCTGAGTGATATGCCAAACACCAGGTACCCATTCACTGATCCTTCCAAGAACCTGAATGATATGCCAAACACCAAGTACCCATTCACTGATCCTTCCATGAACATGAGTGATATGCCAAACACCAAGTACCCATTCACTGATCCTTCCATGAACTTGAAAAACAAACCCATATACAAAATCAAAGACAGTGCAGCATGACATATTGGTCAAAGTAAGGGCTGACAAGAGGGGGGTTGCCTCTTGGGATATATCCACAGGGCAAGGGCTGAACAGCACTTTTTTATTTTACAAAAAAAAAATTTTTTTTAATAAGAACTAGGAAGGAGAGGCCCAGGTGTTTTTTTATCCCAGGGCCCTTGATCACATTCTAAAGACCTGGTCAAATTACCTATTTGTGTCATAAAGGTAGTGAAGACACAAGCATACATCCTTGTCATCAGACCTTAATATTTCTAAACAGATTCTTAATGATACTGTATATATGTTGAACAAAATACTCAAAACAACCTATTCTGCCATCACCAAAATGCAGAAACAGGTACTATAGTCTGACTATACATCCCCGTTTGTTTGTACCCCTCATCTACCGATTTCAATAACTAACGAAAAGGTTTAATGTAATAAAAAGTACACAGAACTAAGCCAACTGAATCATTGATTTATAATCTCTATCCTGACTGACCAGAATGGCATAAATACAGGCATCCCCTTGCTCCTTTCATGCTTAATGGGCTTTTCATCCTAACAAGGCACCATACTGCATACACTATGGGCTAGTTTATTTCCATCTGACAATATAATGACGTTCATCATATTCGGTAACTGCTGGACAATTCCATAAATTAGCATAACTTTGAGAGTTTGGAATTATATCACTTTGCACACATGAAAATATTAATTAAACTGCTTGTTAATCCATATGAAAGGCAAATTTGTTTTTGTTATTCTTTACCTTTGCTTGATTTGGCATTGTAAATATTGGAAGCAGATTACATGTACACATGTAGTCATACCATATCCCTTTTTTGAAAATGGACTTGTCCAGGAAATGGAAATGGATCTTGAGCATGTCCATCTATTATAACGAAAACTGTTAAACATTAAATGTGAAGATGATGAAAACTGTTAAGCATTAAATGTGAAGATGATGACGGTGTTAGCATCATTCTTCAGATTATGGTACTTACAAATTATGCAACAATCATTAAGAGAGACTGGTTTATAAATAAGGTCCTATGAAAACAAGATAAACACTTATCTGCCATCATATTATACACCAGAAGACCTCCTCCTATGTTGTTTATTTGTTCAACTGATTGCTTTGGAAGATCTTAGTCTATACAGTTTGTAGTTAGATTGGACTGTTAAGTACTTGTATTATGTGTTTTTCTGCCACCCTTATATTCAATAACTGACAAAATTTTACATATTTATCCAGCCTGAAAATATTATGAAGGCAAAATATAATACCAATGATATACTTTAAAGTGGCAAACAAATCAATGTACAAGTACTAGTAAAGAAATCAATGTACATGTACTAGTAAAGAAATCAATGTAAATGTACTAGTAAACAAATCAATGTACATGTACTAGTAAACAAATCAATGTACATGTACTAGTAAACAAATCAATGTACATGTACTAGTAAACAAATCAATGTACATGTATTTTTTCCATCCTTGATCTAGAGTTCTATTAATTATTGGCCTTCCCTGAAACAAGGAAAATAAAAGAGGGGCCAACAAACAAGGAAATCAAAAGAGGGACTAAATATATATAAGAATTTATGAAGTACCCTCAAAACTAAAATGTAAACATCAAGCATTTCTCTACATTTTCTAAAACAAATGAACCAAACCACTGGTAATACAGGTGAAAATTATCATGTATATATTCAAGCAGGTGAATGTACATCAGTATAATTAGTAGTGAGTGTATACTGTGCAATGCATTTGAAATTATTAATTTTATAACAGCTGTATGCTGGTCAGGTGTACATGTATCAGTGATTGATGATTCATTCACAATATGCTACAAAAAAATCCTATAGATTTTTCACCCACACCTATGAATTTTGTAACTCCTGTATGTGATAATCAGTAAAACCATCTAATAACAATAAATACATGTATTTCATTTGTTGATTTACTTGCAAATGTATTGATGTTATGATGTATGTATGTATGTATGTATGTATGTATGTATGTATGTATGTATGTATGTATGTATGTATGTATGTATGTATGTATGTATGTATGTATGTATGTATGTATGTATGTATGAATGAATGTATGTATGTATGTATGTATGTATGTATGTATGTATGTATGTATGTATGTATGTATGTATGTATGTATGTATGTATGTATGCATGCATGCATGCATGCATGCATGCATGCATGCATGCATGCATGCATGCATGCATGCATGCATGCATGCATGCATGTATGTATGTATGTATGTATGTATGATTTCATTTTTCAGGGTTTTAGTGAAATGTTAGTCAGGACATTTTATTCTTTGATTTTCTAATTATCAATTCATTGAGAGAATTGACAAGATTGCATGTAATTGAATCTTCATACCTAAGAGTGCTTAGGAATTTGCAAGAATGAGGCTTAATAAATGATGGGTAATGTTTTGTAGTTTTATGAAGTAAATCTCTATCTAGTATGACATGTATTGAGTGTATACTCATATACTAGTTTGTAACATTGAATTGATCTATTGAGTGTATATTCATATACTTAGTTAATAATATTTAATTGATCACATAAACTATTTTAGAATAGTTAGATATGTGGGGCTAGGCCATATGTAATTTAATACTACTAGATAATTTAATGTAAGAAGTCAAGGAGTGTTAAATACTGGCATGTGGTAGCAGAGAAGTGGAATTGAATGTTCCCTGCTAGGGTGACCCAAATTAAGGTCAGGACATGCAATGTCCATCTAAGTTTGTAAACAGGAATTAGTGAGTGAGTGCAACAGAATTTATGTCTTTTATTTTTCTGAGCCCAATTGATGTAAAAATATAAATATATACCTGGAAATGTGACATATTGTCTATGGCGAGACATTTTATTTATTAAAGGAAACAGCTTCCTGAACTTTCCTGAAACTTCCTGAACTTTCCTGAAGCTTCCTGAAATTTCATGGAAATTCCTGTACCAATTCCAAGTACCAAAAGAAATTCTGAGCCGAAGTCTATGTCTAGGGACAATCATCAAATCAAGGTTCGACTGGCAAGAGTTTAGGTCCAGATGACTAGACAAAGGTTAGCAGAGCAGGGAGGGACAAACGGAAGATTCGATGTCCAGATTTGATGTACGGATAAGATAGGTGATGATGTTGCTCATCGTTTCACTCAAAGGTCACATCTCTTAGGCAATGACGAATTGAATTAATTCTGTCACTGACAAGTAATTGTAACAGTAAAGAAAATTTGTATTGTTTTTTATTTGGGTACATGTTAGTACATTTTTCCTTTTTTGTAACAAAGTAATTGATTTCTTTTCATTTTAAATTCTGTGATGATGCTGTTCATCATTGATCTCAAGGTCACATCTCATAGGCAATGACGAAACTGAATTAATTCTGTAACCAAGAAACAGATTTCTTTTCATTTTAAATTCTTTTGTTAAATTGATTACATTTTATATTTGTTCATTGAAAGGGGGCTTGTTAAGTTTATTTCTTCAATATGTGTGTTCAGAGATCTGCATTCTTCTTTCTATCCATCCATAATGGGTAAATTACACAGCGAGGCGTCATTCCCTAGCAACGAACAGTAGTGGAAGAGGTTGGTGTGTTTTGAACACCACCAATTTACCACACTCTATGCATAAACAGCACACTAAGTATAAACCCTATGCTTAAATAACACAAGAGACATATGTTAGCAAGGTCAGTGTTTTACCAAATAATGCCTCTTCTTTAAATAAAGCAATTATAATTATTATTATTATTATTATTATTATTATTATTATTATTATTATTATTATTAGCAGGGCATAACCAATTAGCATTTGTCTACTAATAACCAGTTCCGGATTTTGAGCATGAAATTTTTCTGATTCTGGATATGATTAAATTAATCAAAAATGCTAAATTAAAAGGTTTTTCAAATTAACTTTTTAAACTGTGTTACACATGTTTTGCACATCACACCGACATCACAAGGTGAAGGGTATGGTAGGATTATAGCAAAATGCAACAAAGTTCAAAGCCACAAAGAATCCATGAAATTTTTTATTTTTATAAAAAGCACTCAAACATAAACTATAATTATTCTCCTAATATAAATAAAATATGTTAGATATCATTTATTACTGGTTTAACTAAATTGATCTGTAGTACAGCTAAGATTCTGAACTATCCGAAACTGGAAATTTTTGTAGGCATGCGCATTGGAACCAAGGGAGGTAATTTTAAGCGCTACGATCAATAACTCCATTGCTACCATGAAATGCCCTATACAAATTCAACTTTATTATTTTTATTATTCGAATCGGTCGTTCCTGCATTGTCCGACTTTGATTAATTGGTGGAATCTGGATCAAAAGTCGGTTATGCCCTAATTATTATTATCATCTTTCCATAAAATACAACAAATAAACTGTCTGCAATTTACAAACACTTTTAATACAACTGATAGAATGCTTTTCAAAAACTACCTGGTAAGCAAAAGCATCTCATTACTCAAAGAGTAAAATATCAATTAAGTACTTCATTTTGGCACTTGATCTAGAAATCAAGTGTTTACATGATTATTATGAGCTATTGAAGATTAATGAAGGATGCTGGTTTTGTTAACATACATGTGATTCTACTGGTGGTAGTACAAGAATACCATTTTAAAGCCAATTTACCCCACATACCATATTATAGTTTAAATCTATGACGTTTAAAAATTACAAGAATAAATTGTTCTTTTCTCAAAAAAAGTGTATCTACATGTGTTCTATCCATACATTACAGACATTAATCAGAACTAATATTCTGCACAACAAACTACAAATTATTTGTTGAGTTTAAGGTTAGGCTGGATATTTTACTGAGGTGTTATAATAAGCATACCAATGATGGTCCATAATGGCTTCAGAGTCTTTGATTAAAAGTCTTTGACAGGCAACAGTGAAATAAAAAGAAGAGAATGACCCAAACATATTTTTGGAAGAATAACTTGCACAAGCATTTTGATTTTTTTGTTGTCATTCTTTTCTTGCTTTGATCTGAAGCAGTTTTAAGAGGAATATATAAGGTCAGCTCTTGTCATTTGTTTTTCTTTCAGTTCATGTCAAATTCAAAAACTTTCACATTTTCCTAATGTTAAAAAAACATCGATTAGAAATACTACAAGATCAACAATGTTTGAAAAAGTATTGAAGATCAGTCAACAGCCTAAAAAAAAAGGTTAAAAAAACCTAAGACAGAACATCATTGCAGGCTGGTTGTTCTATCATTACCACATTTTAATGCTGCTGCTCTGTATGTGTATGTGTGTGTGTGTGTGCGTGTGTGTGTGTATGATCTGGATTTTTAACGTAGCTTTAACAATTTTTCATTCTTCAAAACTAACAGAGTGATTTAACACGAAAAGTCTGGAACAGAAAACTGCTAAGTGCCTGTCAAGTGTGAAATTTAATAATCACAATGAATTTCATCAGTGGTCACCAAATAGTGATCTTGTAAAGGAAAAATTGATGTGGATTTTATCAGGCAAAAAACATTGTTTCCTAATAAAATGGTTTTAATATTTTTTTTTCAATTTTAATTTTAATCTGCTTCAATCCTTGTGGGAAAGGTGCTAGGTTTAGCAATGAAAAACAGTGAAGGTGTAAACTGGAAACATATTTTGTTTTAACTCAAAATAACAGCCAGTGGACCATGAGGTATACAGCTCTTCCTTTTTAATTTCACTGACAATAACTGACTCAGATTATGTCATTATTATCTCATTCATGTACAAATCTTGCTGTTTTCTTATAATATGAAGATAAAATATATTATGCCAAAATGAGCACTTTTGTCATTTTCAATCAGCTTCAAATGCAAACCTTATGTCACTAAAAAAACATACTGATTTATAGGCCAATCTACTGATAAAAATTCTGACATCTGTTTTATTCTCTCACTCAGACAAAATTAAGGATAAATTTTGCAGGAGTTGGAACAATCATGCATTTTAGACAAAACACTATATAGTTTTCACTATCAGCAACATTTTTTCTTAAGATGAATGAAACCTACAATCAGGTAACAATGACTCATTTTTCATAATAATACCTTTTTCATGAATGTAATGTTTTAATTACACTGATCTCTTCTCCCCAAGTCTCTTAAAATGCATGGAAAAATAATGCAGTAAAAATGCTTAATATGGAAAATGGCAAGATGCACAAAATTTAAACTTTGCTTGGCAGTAGGTAAATAGGTATTCTAATAGATAATTCCCAAATGATGTCATCAGCAGTCCTACTTGTATCATGCTGACAGAGTAACCATGGAGTTTATATGGTGCTTGGAAGTTGAAATAAAATTCAATGAATCTCGTGATACTGTTACAAAAAAATACACATAAACAGATCACAAACCAGGCTTTCTGTTAGTACCTATATTTGTAATTTATATGTTGATTTTGCTTCATTGTGCCTTTTTAAAATTGGCCAATTTTGGTGGTCACATATAGGAGAAACTGCCAGGTTGACCATCATCCATATAAAAAAGGCAGTATATCGTCTGCTAGGGACCCTATCTATTAAAGGCAAGGCATATTTTTAATCAGTGTTGAAAAAACATTGAAACTTATGCAACTCTGGTCATTTTTAATGTTTACCAGTACCACATATTTAACCCACACTGCTGGTTTGATCTCAACTATGTTTTCAAATTTGAGTTATATCTTCAATGTGTTTTGAAATAAGAATCACCATCGTTACCCACTTATATGATCAGTCCAACTGTAGACAGATCAGGCCTAGATCTGCCATCACATAATGTTCTGGCAGATTTGGGTCTGTGCAGTTTGTAAGGAGTAATCAAATGGACAAACAACACAGACACTGATCTGCAAGCGCATTATGCTATGACAGATCAGGATATATGTTGTTTGCCATTGGCATCGACTTGTAAGCAAATATAAATTGCATAGTTCCACCGTAATGATGGGATATATGAACACACAGAAAAATAAAGTGGTTTCCATGTTACTGCTTGGTTCTTAAAGATGAAAGTGGAAATAATGCACGTTTGAAAATAATTTCTGACTAACAAGTAAATGACCACTGCTTGGACTCTGATATCATCATTATGTACTACTAATCTACGTGAATATGAAAGTTGCACAGTTAAAGAGACTCACAGGTATGGGTTGAATGCATGACGGGATAAATGTGGGTGTTCCTCTCGCTTCACGTCAGTAATCTTAACTGTTACCGGCACCCCTTCCATCCAGCAGCTCTTCCTCAAGGGGCTGAATCCATGTCTCTTGTTATGGATTGAGCGAAAGGGAATGGCAGCTACTGCAAGAAAAAAAAAACATTAAAAAAATAATCAACTGTCAAACTGTTTCCATTTAAAAATTCAAACCCAACCAGAAATGATATTCATGAATAAAACTTGTTTACAAATAAAGAAAATAGGATATAGGAAAATTCATTACTGGTAATTATTTCATTAGGAATTGGGATTCTATTGTGAAACTTTCACTAGCACTTTATTAGGTGGTCCACTTAGAGGGGATTTTGACTATATATCAAAGAGAGATGGATGTATATTAAGTGAGACAGAAATAATTATGCCCTCTAAACTACTCATTAAAGTCCTGTAAAACTGCAAAAATTACAATCCACTTTCATCTCCATCTTCTGAAATGATCTGTATCATTTCCAGTATATATTAAAAGTCACTCATAATTATCCATGGTGATCATGACAACCAATTTATGCAGTAAAAAAGGTTTATTTATAGGTTTATTTAATAGTACTGTTCAGATTATAACAGAAGCACATCCATTACCTTGCAAATCCAGCCCTGCAAGCAAACTAAAATGTGTGCCTGCTGAGTAGACAAGATGAGAATGGTTTTTTGTTCAATAGAGGGGTTGTTGTAAAAATCCTGTCAATTGTCTGTTAATCTTGGAGCATAAGTATAAACTCCTGCAGGGATGTTGGGTTTGTGAGTTCAATGTAAGGTATGTACTCACTTATAAGTTGAGTCAACTGCAGCAACAAAGATCCTGAATTTCCGAAGTCTATGATGTTTGTTTTACTGATTACTCCTAACAAATTGCATGGACTGAGACCTACCAGTGCATTATATGACAGCAGCTCTGGGTCTGTGCAGTTTGCAGTTGGGCTCATCTTATAAGCAAGTACAAATGGTACATATTATGATTGGGTAAGTATTATTAAAGAAACATTTATTACTCCAGACACTGGTTTCTTCTGCAAATGCATTATCTGATCTGTGTGGAGAATTATAGCCCCATATAGAATTGGCTACATCTCCAAACAAATTGAAGCAAACTTATGTCTTGTGTGAGATGAGGGCTTGAGTTTGCAAATTGTCAATGCATTGACATAAATTGTCACTCCTGCAAATCCTGCAACAACTGAGTAACCCACATCATAACAATGTTGCTGAAAAACCTAGAAAGATAACCTGTTGTAAAGCAGACCTGGTACTGGCTACATTTCCAAATTAACTGTGAAGCAGCCTTAAGTTTCATGTAAGTTAAGGCTACATGTAGTAAGTTGTCAATGCACTAGTATAGTTTAAAAAACTTGTCACTCCTGTGTAGTAAGTTGTCATTGCACTAGTACAGTTTAGAAAAACTTGTCACTCCTGCAAATCCTGGTCAAACTGAATAACCCAACTCATAATAAAGCTGTTGAACAAGTTTGAAAGGTAAGCTGTTGTGATACTAACATAGGTTTGGCCAGGTCAAATTGAGCTGTTTGAGATGAATTAGGTCTATGAGAAAATTCCTGTCTCTGACCACCATCCCATAGTGTCAATTAGGTAGCAGCTGCATTTCATTGTCATGCTCCTGTGAATGGCCTAAGATCATTGGCCAATAGGTGTAAAGAATTCATCAATCCTTCTTCCTTTGAAAGGTAAGAACAGTTGAGATATCTCTCTTCTGATTAGTTCAATTCATTTCCAACTAAAAACCATAATGGGGTTCTGCTGATACTCCTAAGATGAAGGGTCTAAACAAAAACGGTGATCTCAAGACAAATGGAGTGATTTCCATTACAAGAAAGAAAAAAAAACCAAGCCATCATGGCAGAACTGCAAATAGTACAGGTCAACTGGCAAGGATTCTCTCACTAATTCTGCTTTCATATAACTAAAACAAAAGCATTGAGGTTTCAGACTGGTTTTAAAAGTTCTTGTTACTCAAATATGTCAGAAGCCACATATACTGCCACATCTTTTTGGGGGGGGAGGGCAATCTTTCCATCCCCAGTGATTCAGTCATCAGGAAATTGGCACTGAATATGGCATTGATGACAATGCAGATTATGATTTTATTTCTTGGTTCTCATTCACTTCAATTGGTTATGATTATCACTAACTGCTGTTGATGTCTATAGTTAGGAAGAGCAACACAATTGATGTCTGTAGTTAGGAAGAGCAACACAATTGATGTCTGTAGTTAGGAAGAGCAACACAATTGATGTCTGTAGTTAGGAAGAGCAACACAATTGATGTCTGTAGTTAGGAAGAGCAACACAATTGATGTCTGTAGTTAGGAAGAGCAACACAATGGCATGCTCTCTTTATTCCAACTTGATAAACAACATAGATTCTGACCTGCTGTAGCATTATGATCTTGCAGATCAGGGTCTATGTTGTTTGTTCTACTGATAAGTCCTTAAAAACTACACAAACCCAGATCTGCTGGTGCATTATGTGATGGCAAAATCAAGTCCATTCTGTTTGCAGATGGATTTGTCTTATACCCGAGTATAAACCTAATATACAGTTAAATTAGTTAAGTTCTGCATATTAAGTGAATGCTAAGAATAAAATTAAATGCCAGTAAATATCACAGAAATGAACTTATTTTATGAACTTGAAATAAATATTCATTTATTTAACAGAAATTATAAAAAAAAAGGTAAAGCACACTGATGAACACTCTACATCTCCTTATTATAGTTGGTAATCACCCAATCCAAGGGGATGTCACTCTCATCTTATCCTACTTACTCTACATCTCGTTGTAAAGATATGGATATATTTGTGAGCTAGGTGTTTCGGGCTTTTGTTGTTCTTGAAATTGATGTCATGCATGTACACCTTCCATAGTTACTCTGCAATATGTTGATAGTGAAATACCAATAGTTGTCTAGGAAGAAGAGCAATCCTCTCATAACAGTAAACATGTGGGTTTGGGACAAGGAGCATATCTCAAAAACGGCTTGGATGACAACTATTTGCAATTGCATCAGCCTGTTTCGTACACACTGTTTGGCAGAATTGTAATCTAGGAAAAGGGCTTGTGTTTGCACTGTGAGTATCACATGGTGTCAAAAATGACCTTCGGACATGAAAATTACAGGTATAAATTTGGGGTTGGGGTGCATAAACTTCTACTATGAACTGCCACTGACTTCTCTGGTCAAGTGGATAATATTTTTATGCTTTGTTTTAATATAGGTATCTCAAAATACAGACATTCTTGACCTCACTTGTGTATTCGATTTTTTATGACTTTTTTGTACTAGGTTACTGATTGTGGCATTAAATTTGTACATAAAAACTGGTCCCTGCCCCCTTATTATAGTTGCCATTCACCCTATCCAAAGGGATGCCACTCTCATCTTATCCTACTTACTCTACATCTCCTTATTATAGGACACACGGTACTAATTCAATGGAAGAACTGTGAACCAGTCTAGAAATGGGTGAAGAAATAATAGAGTATATACGGGTTTGGTGGTCCATAATTGGTTAATAATGAAAAGTAAAATTTTATTAAAAATATCTTTTGAAAGCTTATCCTATGTGTAATTTTAAAAAAAATATAGACAAATTTCTATTGATGCAATTTTAGTATTTTTAAAGACTTTACTTAGGATTACTCAATAATGAAAGTAGCACTTGATTCACTTAGTGCTGAATCAATAACATGGACTTCATGCACATGTAGGTCAAGAAAATGCATCGGCTCATATGGTGTTCTCCACACAGAAGCTTGCACCAAGGATAGTTGTGCATGGAGAAATATATGTCTGATCATCAGTACCCAGAAATTTTAAGTTATTGAATTTTAAATATGATGGTGTTTCCATATGTTTACTATGGGAATTGAATTAGTACCGTGACTCCTACAATGACTCCTATTATAGTTGCCATTCACCCTATCCAAGGGGATGCCACTCTCATCTTATTTACAGATCATCAAACAGATGAGTTTTTATCACTGTTGCTAAAATAAGCCAAATGATGCAATTAATGTCTTATTTTAGCTGGAGTAGGCAGGATTTGTTAGGCTATGAATGTACTACTTATAATTGGTGACATATCTGAAGAAAAAATGGAACACATAAAAAACAGTTGATCATACTTGATAATGGAATAAGCAAACCAAATCTCTATACATATCAAAATTTCACTGAAAAAGATTGACACATATTTAATGGCAAAATCAAGCATTATTTTTTATAACCAATGCATGTAAATTAATTTGATTATTGTCCCAATATTTGGGGATACTGTCCACCATTAATTGTCATGCAATTGTGTGTCGAAGCAAAAATGTAAATAGGATTCAGTCACATGTTTTTTTTTTGCCCTATTTTCAAAATACTTAGTTCAGGTCAACTACTGCTGCACACACAAAGTGAGAAATCCCATATCAGGGATGAGGGCACTTGCAGTGTACATTCTAATTGTTTTATCACAGCACATATGATGGTGATGTTGGCTCATAGGACAATATTGGTTTTCTCACAGTAATGGGGTCAAAAGTTCAAGACCAACTGGTCTGCAGGAAAAGAATCAAAGTGGTGCTTTACTGTTTTGTATTTTGCACAAGGTTAACATTTTAAAGAAAATAATTTACCTGAGTGTACTCCATGGTAATACTGGATATTTTAAAAAAGACCTTAGGTATTGTTCAAAGATTCCTTAATTTCCTTTAGTTTGGTGTATGATTGATGGGTGTAATATTGATTTATAGAGTATACAGCTTGGTCCTACTCCAAATGTTCACATTTCAAAAAACTGCCATTTCTACTTGGTCATTTTCACTTCCTGGACTTCAATGGTAAATTGTAAAACAAATGAGCCAATATTTTTTTTTTATGTTTTATATATATTTAGTAATTCATCCATTGTACTTTCAGAAGCTGGTATTGTCAAATTGGGATAAATTCATTTTCTCTATTTTAACAGGTACTAAAGATACTGTACTTTAATTTTGATTAATTCAGGATGATTTTTTTTAGCACAAGGAGCAGTCATTTTAGTTAGCATTGTGCTTCGATCATGTAAAATTTCCATATCTTCAATATCCAAAGAAATGAAAGCCATATTGCATCGAAGTACCAACATTCTCTCCACTGTGCACATTTCAAATACAAACAATTTCACCTTACATCAATCTCTCAAAAGTACATAATAACTGGTGAGTGGCATGCCCTCCCACCCCTAAAGGATCCTTTGGCAGACGGAATCAGTACACAATTAATAAAATCCGGTTCAGTACCCACAAATGTAGTCCCAGTCTATTTTTAGATCACTTTTTCCGTCTAAATTTGGTGGTGATACTAGAGTTAGATTTTGGCATTCTTGGTAAGGATTTAAAGGCAATTGATTATTCTTTAAAATGTGAGCTTATGGTGTGGTTGTCTGTGTGTACATTGAGTAATAAGGTCATGGTGATGATCCGGAAGTGAAATCTGTGTTCTGTGTTCCGTTGCCTGGTGTTTTGTTTACAATTCAGCCTCTCAAAAAAATGCAGGTCAACCCTTGACAAGAACTAAACCTAAAGTCATCTTTGAAGGTATTTTAGATTAACATATGATTTGTATTGATTGTCACACAGTGGAAAGTTCAGTACTGAGGAACAAATGTAGAGAACATATAGTAAAATTAATTGTGTACTATGGCCAGACTGCAGGAGCAGGCCATGCATCAGTGCTCCCTAACTAGATGCCTAGAGACACATACATGTTTCCTACTCAAATCAATCTACTCAATATCAATTATATATAACTAGATCTTACTTACCTTATATACTCAATTACAGGTGGAGTCAAACTGCAGACAACAAAGATGGTGATCTTCCAAAGCATGAGTCTGGTGATCTTCCAAAGCATGAGTCTGCAGATCATGGTCTATATTTTTGTTCTACTAATTACTCCTAACCAATTGCACAGATCCTGATCTGCCAACACATTATGCAAAGCAGATCTGGGTCTGTGCAGTTTGCAACTGGTTTCAAAGTGTGCATATAATGTACTGATGAACATGGTTCAAATTTGTGTATCTATTATATACATTCATCATTCCTGGTGATAGATCCATATATCATTCATATTTGTATACAAGCTCCATACACTAATTATGTGATGATATATATATATATATATATATATATATATATATATATATATATATATATATATATATATATATATATATATATATATATATCATCTGTTTATAAGTTACACTCATACAGCCTTATTTGAATTTTAGTTGAAGATCCATGCTCTGTACAGCCTTATTTGAATTTTAGTTGAAGATCCATGCTCTGTTAAGTTCCATACAGGAACAATGTAATTTTTCTCAAATCCATTGTTCAATTCTGTGCACATCATTCTGTTAAATCCATTGTTGGACTTGATGCACAAGAATAATGGGCCCAATTCATTCCTTAGTCAATTACATTGTATATAAACATTTTATTCACAAACAATTTTACAGTACTTTGTTTATTTTCTCACACATTAAACACAAGCAAATGCATGTGGCTAAACCTTTACATGAAAAACTAAAAAACTCAAATGGTTACCTTTAAAAGAAGGAATAAAATACAATGAATACAACTCAATAAACCATGTTTGAAGCAATTGGACACCAGATTACCTGAATACTTTTACTCACTCTTCTACTAAATATCAACCAAGTATCAGAAAATGTTTAGAAGGAGTTTTGCACACAATAGATTTTTAATTTGAAGTTGTATACATAATGGTATTTTAATACAGTTTAATTATATGCTATGGTGTTTTAATTTGAAGTTGTATACATAATGGTATTTTAATGCAGTTTAATTATATGCAATGGTGTTTTAATATGGAGTTATACATAGAATGGTATTTGAATACAGTATAATTATATGCTATGGTGTTTTAATATGGAGTTGTACATAGAATGGTATTTTAATACAGTATAATTATATGCAATGGTGTTTTAATATGGAGTTGTACCTAGAATGGTATTTTAATATAGTTTAATTATATGCAATGGTGTTTTAATATGGAATTGTACATAGAATGGTATTTTGATACAGTATAATTATATGCTATGGTGTTTTAATATGGAGTTGTACACTGAGAATGGTATTTTAATACAGTATAATTATATGCTATGGTGTTTTAATATGGAGTTGTACACTGAGAATGGTATTTTAATACAGTATAATTATATGCTATGTTGTTTTAATATGGAGTTGTACCTAGAATGGTATTTTAATACAGTATAATTATATGCAATGGTGTTTTAATATGGAGTTGTACCTAGAATGGTATTTTAATACAGTATAATTATATGCTATGGTGTTTTAATATGGAGTTGTACACTGAGAATGGTATTTTAATACAGTATAATTATATGCTATGGTGTTTTAATATGGAGTTGTACATAGAATGGTATTTTAATACAGTATAATTATATGCAATGGTGTTTTAATATGGAGTTGTACCTAGAATGGTATTTTAATACAGTATAATTATATGCAATGGTGTTTTAATATGGAGTTGTACCTAGAATGGTATTTTAATACAGTTTAATTATATACAATGGTGTTTTAATATGGAGTTGTACCTAGAATGGTATTTTAATACAGTATAATTATATGCAATGGTGTTTTAATATGGAGTTGTACCTAGAATGGTATTTTAATACAGTTTAATTATATGCAATGGTGTTTTAATATGGAGTTTAAAATACAACTATATTTTAATTTGGAATATCCAGACTGATGTCATAAAACATTTACAATCACTTATGTATCAAAAATACAAATTAAGAAATTCTATTCAAAAGAAGACCTAATTTTTTAAAAAAATTTTATATAAACATGCCATATTGTATTTTCTCCAGGCTGTAATAATGAATGTAGTTTGTGCAGTAGCTTATCAACTCAATTGCTCCAGCTGGACCAGTGAACCAATCCAGTGGTCTAGTTGTTAGAGCATCAACCTAGGATATGGGAGGTCATGGGGCCAAGTCATACCAAAGACTTTAAAAACTGGTACTAACAGCTGCCTCGTTTGGTGCTCAATGTTAAAAGGTTATTGTTAGGACTGGCTGGCCTAGTGTTAGATAGGGTAGGACATCATGCTACATGTCTTTGGCATTGATGTCCTAGTGCTAGACATCAAAATAAACTGTCACACTGCAGACATTTTAGCATATGACTGAAAAATTGTTAAAAAAGCTATGTTAAAATCTAAATCACACCCACATCACACAGCTGGCCCAGTGTCATGTTGTGGGAAAATTTGCAGATGCAACATGTATACATGTCTTCTTATAGTTAATTCATGGTTAAGAACACCTGCCTAGTTAAGAATACCTGTGCATGGCTTGGATAATATAATGTAAAATTATGACTACAGACCCAATTCTGGACACAACCAAAGTGCCTGTCTGTTATTTAACCATTCCACAACAACCCATTGGCATAAAGTGCAAAAGGAATACTACAACCAAAACAATTAGGCAGAGACTCCATGTTTGTTTTGCAATCTTTCAGTGATGTCACACCTGACTTGTAATCAATTTTAGGCTTCCAGAAAACGGAAACCTAACAGTGACAAGTGTTAAAATTAATCAAGGCAGTTTTCAAAGAGACCAGACCACATACAATCAAACTCAGAGATTCAAATCTAAAGGGAGTCTAAAGAAGCAACTGCTTATGCTTGAACTAAATCCATTTTTCAATCAGTACATGTGGGAACCTATCCAGGGGCTGATCATAGAGAAGTTGATGGCCATTAGACTGTAATCTGAGTGGCATAAGTTGCACACTTGTTAAAGGCAGGAGGGTAATTCTAGTTGGAATTATAGGTTTGGATTTGGAGGGAAAAAAAGGCTTCTTAAAGAAGCTCTATGGGTGAGAGTTAGAGTTTGACAATCAAGGACAGAGATGAGGAAAGAGACATGAAGAGCATGTGGCAGGCGTTTATAATAATGTCAGCAGTTTGTGTGGGGGTGTAGGGCCAGAAGGAGCACATGAAAGAAAGCATAGGAAGTGCCTGAGGAACAGATCTGGAAGTTCCAGGAGAGCACATTGTCAAGGGCACCAGAAGTACCAAAGAGAAACATGAGGCAGACAGTGATTGACAGATGAGTAACTGAGACAACACTTAAAGGAATCATTCTCACTTAAGACCTTTAGACCATTGGTATTGCTGACTGAGGGCTAAGAGCTATTTAAATTTTAATTGTCCACCTTTCTCATGTATTAGAAATAATAACATAGAAAGCATGTGACACACAGGTCCTTTGGGATCCCAAATACCCATCAACCTTGCTTATTGGGAGGGTGGCTAAAAATGAAATTTTATTATTATTATTACTTATATTATTATTATTATTATTATTATTATTATTATTATTATTATTATTATTATTATTATTATTATTATTATTATTGTTGTTGTTATTATTATTTTTATACTACAACAAAACCATACACTTAAAAAATGTGCACAATATATTTCCACATCATACAATGTGACATGGGGAATTCAATAAAGTTTTAATTTCTGCATGATATAATGCCTGTATGATATAAGCATTTCAAATGACTACTAGTATATTTAGTAGGAGGATGTATATTTTAGCTTAGTTCCAAATCCTATCTTTCCTTTATATCAATGTCAATTGTTATCCATCTGTTTGTCTTCCTTTCCTTAAATCTCTCTTCTTCTAAATCAATAAGTGCCAAGACACCAAAATTCAAAGACAATTTGCTAGGAAAGAGCATCATTTTAAAACCCCACTCATGAGGTGTCAGAGCAAATAAGTGGGACATAAACCCTCAATTTTGAGGATGCATGTTTTTCCAAGGACTCCCATTTATCAAAATCAGTTACCAATGAGCACATGGCATCAATATGTCAAGATTACACACTTGATGATTATATACACACTGACCATGCTAATTAGGATAATGGTACCACAAGCAGTGTAACTGGATACCCATTCTCCACCCCCTCAAACACATCCAAGCATTTGATATGACTGTTGATGATATTTTGGAGGACTGTAGATGCATATTGTTTACTGCATTGACTACCTGGTTCTATTTATAGATCATAAGATAAAATCCAATTTTATCAGATGACCAAGTGATTCATAAAGCACCAATGGACCAGTTCTAAATACCTGAAAATAACGGTTTTTGAATTACCAAAACAAGGAGCTCACTACTGTGAAAATTACAAGCAATCAAAATGTGAGAAATGTATCAATTATAGCCTGGACAATTTATAATATTTAACCATCAAAGAATTAAAAATTAACTTAAATCTGATTAGTGTCAGCAGACAAATGGCAATGCTGGTGTTGTATACCTAAGTCCTAATTTGCAGGAAAATGAATGCATGGCAGTTAAAAAAAAATCAGAAAAATCTTATTTTAAATTAAAATACCAAAACTACACAATAATGATCAATTAAAATACCAAAAGTATAATATAATATAATATAATATAATATAATATAATATAATATAATATAATATAATATAATATAATATAATATAATATAATATAATATAATATAATCTTTTTATTAAATTAAAATACCAAAACAATAGAATATTTTAAATTAAAATTGTTTAGGCAATTGACAGATGACTTTTATCCAGGATTCTCAAAAACTGGTCTATGTTAATGTTTTCAGGTTTTGAAATTAACATTAGTCTGTTAGTCAGAGACTAGTGGATGTCACTACAGACTAAAATTGGTATTAGTGTAATGGGACTAACAGAAATGTTTTTTTTTTTAAATTAAAGGTCAACAGAAAGGGTGTGATCTGTTGTGCTAGGGCTACTGCTTTCTTAATCTGCAAGGACAGTTACTGTTTTTTTCCAACAATTTTAGTTACATTTTATTTAAACTTTATCCTGTAAATATTTTTAAAAAAGACCTGCCTACCTTAATTTTAAAACAAGTGAAACTGGAAACATTTTTTGCATGGCCTTATTTTCAAATTAACCATGGAAACTATTGTGTGTATATATATATATATATATATATATATATATATATATATATATATATATATATATATATATATATATATATATATATATATATATCCACTGTACTCACTGTACAATCAATCAACTGGTTGTAAACAGGAAAGTAGCTTTTGTGTATTTGAATTAAATAACTTAGCTATTTTATCCAAACATCTCAACATAATTTATCATCTTATTTTACTTGTATCTGAAATGAAACTTATGAAATGAACTTATGATGGATTTGTTTTAAAGAAAACACTTAGGAGAAGACTACATACATGTGAAAATAGCTTTGAATGCATGTGTACAACTCATTCTACTTAAAGTGTCAATTTTCACTTCAAATTCAGAAAGAATTTTACAGAGACTTTTACAGACATGTGGGTGGGGGTGAGTAACATTCTGATAAACTGAAAGAAATTATCCATGTTTTAGTGGTGATATCTGCACCAGTCATTTTATTACAATGAAGTTTCAGAAGGCTGGGGGTCCTTGTCTCTTGGCCTCAAAATACTACAAAATGTTCTGGGTCCCTGAGAAGAGGTCACTTGTTAAGTAGACAAAAATTACTATATCATATTTTAGGCAAAGCTAAACATGGATTCATAGCTGAGAGATACATGTGTAACTTACATTGGATTCCTGCATCTTAACTGGACTATGAGGAAGGAGATGGGAGAATGAGATATACCAGTATAATAAAAAGGAGGTGGGGAAATTCCATGGCAAGCCCATGAAACTGCTACTAGTATTTTGTAGAGTTTCAAATAAATTTATAATTCTAATTTTTTTTATCCAGAATCACAAATACTTTTCACAACAAACAATTAAAGTCCTTTAATGATTTATCTTCACTATACTATCTGAAATTTATTTCACATCTAGAGAAATTTGTTTGCCAGATATATGTTCCAAGTATGATAAAAAAAATTACTGCATACAGTCAGTGATCAAGATAATATACAACTATTATTGCTGAATCTGGTGTTACCCAAGTGGCAGGGATAATTATAACTGGAATACTCACAATAAGTTAGACCCCTGCTACTGGCTTGAACAAGTAATGGAGAACACTGAACATTATGGAGCCATTACAAGATGGTGATATGAGTTTTATGTTTTGTTTGGTTTAGTGGTAGGATTAATCTTGTTTTTCAGCAAATGATATATGGTGTTTGTATATCTGGTGGTGGAAGACACCAGTAAGAATCATCAAACTGCATATGAGCATGCTGAAGCTGCTTGAGTTAAGCTGAGAAAAAGACAAACTCCAGAGTTGTACATTATTACCAGTATACTGGTTTACAATGGTATTTTTTTCCTGTGGTACACACCACAGTACTTTTTCAATGCACTGGTACTTCAATATTTTCTGTAGAATGTACCGAAATTCCTGATAATCTTGTTACAGATATTAATAAGTTGTTTTCATATTTCATGACAAAATAATTCAAAATATTTACAAAAAAAAATTTTTTCAATACAGTTGTATTTTTAACAATTTTTTTTATATATTACAAAACATAAAAATATATGTATGATTCTGTAATCACGTTACACATGTGTCATGTATGCCTGTGTGGTGGTTAAATGAAATCTTGCGAATGCTATTCGGACCAAATTCAAAACAAGTCATTTCTATGTTATTTACTAGCATATGTTAATGTTTTAGGTATATGTATTCCTTTGTAGGACTGAGAATAATCCTAAGCTTTTTAGGACAGCAATTGTCAAAGAATGGTTTATGTCATTAGTATCATTAGTATTTTTTTTTTAAGAAGTCATTTCTTTTCTTTCCAAACTTTAGTTAGATTGGAAGAATGATTGCATTTATGATGAACAGCCGCATGACAGATAGTTGCATTGGGGCTTTAAGAATCTTTTATGCTTGCTGGCTCTGTCTAATAAATATCTTGCCTCTGTGTCAGCATCCTAAAGTTTCACTGTGTATTATATCAACAGTATAGCTACTAAACTTAAGTCTTCAGTCTCGACACTTAATATTTTTATGAACAAGCAATCTAATGTCTGCCTGATGTCTCTCACCGAGTGTTTGCTATACTGTAAACTTAATCATCCTACTTTATTTAGATTACAACCATTTGATTTTGTGGGATGGGAGGTTATGGCTTTGAAGTGATATACCTTTTTCTATCTCAAGACAATTAAAAAAATTTTATATAAAATATGGCTATTATACAATGTTATATATATATATATATATATATATATATATATATATATATATTCTCACAGTATTAAACAACATATTGTTTAAAAAAGACAATAATTTACATACAAATGAAAATTGCTGTTTTTATTTATTATCATCTGTTTCAAATTCAAGTATTCAACAACTGTTGTAAATGATGCCAATTTTTTGCTGCAGTAAACAATGTCCAACAGAACACACATAACTACTGTCCTCTAAAATAAAATTATTGCATTCTTGCCACAAATTTTATAATTGAGGACCAAAACAGGTTATGAAAACTCAGCACATCTACCTTAATAGCTGAAAACTTGGAAAAGAAACTTAAGCATTTTCATATTTACAATCATTTTAAGTTTTTAAAGTTCTTATATTTAACTGCCTATTATTTACTCCTTATAGGGTTTTTTTAGAGTGTTTTATTAATATTAACAACCGGTATAATTTCACTGATATATTTTTGTATGTCATTAAATACATCAAGTGTTACTTAAAATTACAACATCAAGAACCAACCAGTGGGTGAAAAAGCAACTAAAAAATTTGGGTGAGAAAGAAATCACCTTTCAAATAAATACATGATTCATTCCATGCTGATGATTCACTTTAAACATGGATTTGGGCTGTAACCCCCTTAATACATACCAGTGTTTCCTTGATTTGACATTCCTAGTTCCTTAGGCACCTTATCCTGGTTTTAGTATTTGTTATAAACATCTTCTAGGGCCCTAGCTAATATGAAGCACTCACAGCTGAGGCACATAAACACACAGAGACTATGTTAGGAAAATTGATCATGTCTGCATCTTTGCTAATGAACTTAATTAACTACTTATCCCATTTTATAATCATCTATTATCTCAGACTGTCTTATGAGGCAAGGTAACTAGCAAAAAGTGACTTAAATGAAGTAAAATTAAAATACCCTCCACTATTTTTTTTTAAAAAAAGAGGCAATTTTCAGAAAAATGAAGGAATTTAATGAAGCAATAATGGTATGGCTTGAAAACATAATGTATCGACATTCAACTGATTTGAAAAATCAGCAAGAATTATTCAATTGTGCATCACAGAAACAAGGAAATGGCATAATCTGCACCAATAGATGGGCACAACCATTTGGGAGGAAACATTTACAGAATATTTAATATTAATTACATACAAGATGAAATACTTATTAAAAATTCCACTACAAAAGTATAACATTAAACAAGTAACTTTTTATTACCTGTTGACTGCCTTTGAGATGCAACAGGTGTTTCAGGTGTTGGTCCATCAGGTAGGTCCACAGGACTGTGGTGCTGGTGCGTTTGTCCATCCTCCTCCTCAAAGGGAATAATATTGGTATCAGGCTCGTCAAGTTCATCGAAATCTGACTCGGAGTCATCGCTGATAATTGAAAAAGAATGTAGAAATTCTCTGGTTGTGTTTACAAGTCCCGCTGCAATGACGGGAGAAGAAATTTCCCCCGTGCCTGTTCTCGCCATAGGTAGCTCCAACACTGACAGATCACTCATCAGTGATACTGATCAATATTATACTGGACGAATTGTGCACATGAGGCTGAACACGGATGTAAGTAAAGGATCCGTTATGACAGCGGTCAGGTGGCCAATCACTTGAAAAAAGACCACTAAATATAACAAATTTAACTGCGTAGTGCGTACGATTGTCATTTCAGTGTCGCTGCAATTTGAAGTGCTTGTGAATGCATAAACTTAAGTATTGCTTAAATTTGCATCAGTTTCTCTCTTATATATGAAATTATTTTAATCGTCTATTAGTAAAAGTATTTTAGAACTCTATATTTAAATGTACAGATATACTATCTAATTGATGATGACGGCACTTTAGTCACGTTGATGTTTTTGACCCTATACCTCCTCTTTGTGACAGAGGCCTGCCACAACAATCACGTGACATTCTTTTCCGGTGCTCGGGGTACTAAATTATTAACCGCCTCTTTCCGAGCCCATAAAATATTTTTTTTTAAAAAAAAAATAAAAAAATTCAAATAGACCAAAGTAAAAATCGTTTTAGTTATATATACAAAATATTTATGTTTTATATATTTAAATAGTTTCTCACTTAAATTAAAAATGATTTGAAATTATGTATAATCAATAATAACAAATACGTTTACATGCACGATTATGTAATCAATAATAACAACACGAATTAAAATTTCACATATTATTTTTACTTATGTGAACATTCTAAAAATAATAATTATCATCATCGGCTTTTTTACTGACTTGACTAGTAACGGCCAAATGTGCAGCCCCGAGTCAATTGGTTTATGAGTAGAAAAGACGCCACTTGACACTTCAGTGTCATGATCGGAAACCTTGTATTGAACCATGTTTTTGACGTCATCTTCCGGCACTTAATCAAGAGTTGCAATTCTCTATCACTATTTTTTTTGAGCTCCATGTTGTGGGTTTATAGCGGGAAGATGAGAAATCATTTGTCCGAGTTTCCTCTGACCCATGACACTCCATTTTTGATATTTCGTTTTTTTTTTTATGTTGGCCAAAAAAAAAAAAATCAAAAATGGGGTGTCAAGTGTCACAGGAAACTGGGACTAAGAAATCGTATGCTAACAAATGTCCATATGTTTTGGATACACTTTGATAGACCGCAACCCATTAATATAATAATCAGCACTAGGTTAGTTACCATCAACAGCCCACAATTAATAATCAGCTCACCATTTTCTCGGTCACCTTTACGATCTATATTTTTCCTACCGTCCAGTTTTGTAAACGCAAATTTAGTTACATGGGGTGAACGAGAATTAAAGATGCTATAAATCAAGGCATTTAAGGACCTACTTTTTATAATTCCAAACACAAAAATATGAGTTCTGAATCATGTATTATAATTCAAGAGCAAAAGGAAAGGATTTATATTTTTTAATCCTAAATTCAAGATTCTCACCAAAGCGATACGATCCACACTACTGGTAGAAAGTTATATTTCATACATATTCAATAACAAATCAGGCACATTTTCATTCATATGGAGGCACCGAATTATTTTCAACTGAGGAGAGAACAAACATGTAGTGGTCAGCTATTAAGTTTGACTGATTAAGACTCCAGATCCATGACAAACCAGTTTGAACTGGCTTATGCCGTTGTGTTTTTATTTTAACTATTGTAGAAGTCCCACCCAGGCTGGATTTTGGATGGAATTCAAGTTAGTGACGCATGTAAAGCTCCGAGTCCCCAGTCAGCAATGCCTACGGTTAAATGGTTAATATACAAGAAAGGGTGAAATTTAATGAATAACAATTTACTAACAATTCAGTAGTCAAATGATTTAAATTTCCAATTACACTCATTCCCCTCGACCCTTTAATAACCTACTTCATCAAACTGATTGGTAGTATGAGATAGATTTCCTCCGGTCTTTGTATTCTACTCATTTGTGGTATCTTCTCCTATATCTCCCAATTCCTTATCCTCTTCCTCCCCGACATTCTCTACATTCGTTCTCTTCCCCCTCCTCCAACTCTATACTCCTCCTCCACTTTCTCCACCAGACTCCTTTTCTTCTCCTCCACCTTCTATCCACCTTCTCTCCACCGACTAGACTTTTGTCGATTTCGACTGTTTCACTAGTTTTACTTCCGTCTCCTCTCTTGGAGACACGAGACTCAATGGAACCGATAGTTCTGTCACATTAAAAGCTTCCCGTGAAAACACAACAGTAGTATATGGGGACAATATGGGCACACGTAGACCATAACGCTTATTTTGGAGGTTTTTACTATGGCCCCAAAATGTATAGCCCCACGTAGACATTTATGTTAAAAAAGGGTCTCAGCACTATAGCCCCAAAATGTGTAGCATACTTCTATGTTAATTTTCGTCGTTTGTACCGTAGACTCAAGATTTATAGCTACACGTAGACTTCTGTGGTAGATGTGGTTTGTACTTTGGGGACAATAGGAATTTAACATGGAAATGCATCAAACGCAGCATCGGTCGAATTAACAACACTCAAGACCAGATGTGCTTAGCCCGCGCGATCGTAGCGAGAAGAACGTATAACGACAAGAAGGACACGAAAGAATGGAAAAGAACCTGGACTGGTGCGATAATTGAGAGTGAATCCTTTCACTTTACACTCCGTGTACACTTCTCCTTGATTGTCCCGGTATTTGTAGCCGGTTTTTGGGACCGCCACTAGTAAAGCTTAGACTCATGTCTCGGATGCTCGTCCGTCCACGCTACTAAACGATCTCCTTAGATGACAGAGTAAGGTTGACCCAGGTGATCAATGTAGATGTAACTGTCCGTGTCAAAATACAGCACACGGTCTACTAACAGTTCTAAAGCTTTGTACAATTTTAAGCGAGCATGGGCTGTCACATATGCCACAATTATGACATTTTAAAATTAGTCGGCTTCTACAAAGTTCAGTTCTTCTTCGTTATTCACTAAAATCAAGTCCTCACAAAGGACGTCCACGTGATATATGTATTTGTGTTTGTCATGAATCATCTGAAAGCAGCGGGTAGGTTACAAAAAATACTCCGTCTTGGGTAAATATGATCGTTGTGCCATTTTGCTCCACAAACAATTGAACATCACAAACGATCGCCTTCTTTCAACTTTTCGAGGTGGTCTAAAGTGGTGACTTCCTGCTTCCAGTATTTCTCTTTGTGAATTTCTTTCGGTCTTCGGGAATGTGACAGTAGGAAGGGTTGCTCCTGGCTTCTTGTTTCAGTTTCAAAAAGCATTTAAGTAGTCTGAGAAAATGCCTTTTTTAGTCTTGTCGCCCTTGTGGTATTTGTCTGTCTTGTGAAAGTAGTAAATTTCACACACTTCTAACAGTTGGTATCCCAAGTCTAGAACTTTAAACAATTCCAATGTGACCCACATTCCTGTCAAAACGCGTTCTTTCTGAGTGTGCTGACGATGGTGGTTTTGGCTGCACGTTTCAGCACAAGCACGACACAAAGGAAACATCAGTTTTCCTTGGAAATGATGTGATAAAACGGGATGGTACAAGTTCGTGGGAGTCATGACTCTACACTTGATCAATCCTTCGTATTGTCTAATATTGTCCACGTCGATGTGCAAAGTCAGCCAGTGTGGGTACCCTGCGGGAAAATGACAATATGTGTACACGTACGGATACAGAAAACACATGTCCAAGTATTTCATTTATTCTCTTTTCTCCTCGTCTGCTTGGTACAGCAAACACGTGGCATTCGTCTGTCCTCCCTACAAACTGTATCTTGGGTTCAGAGGATCCACCAGCTTGTAACTTTCCACGATGCGCTTAAACCCGGTATCGGTTATCAATCGCTGATCGTACTCGTATTCCCACATTTCCACTACTTGATATTCTTGCTCTTCTAACTTCAAACGTCGCTGACAAGTTGCCTCGTACAACTCCTCCATGGTCTACAACTCTTCCATGGTCCGTTGTAAAAACTGGTTGTTATTGTCACGTTGATGGTGACAGATGGGACATCCGTGATATAAGCATCCATTAAACTCGTATACGATCTTGGGGTTTTCTAAGTTCCAGCCATCTACTAAATACATTCCGATGGTTTTTTCGCCTCCTTATTTGCGAGCGTATTGGATCCATTTGTCTTCCTTGTCCCACAAGTAATATAACCAGCGTAGAGCTTTGACAGAGTATTGACGTTTGACAAAGTTCGTCGTTTGAGGACTTATGACAACTAGGGTGTTTTCGGGCATGAATCGTTAGAGGTACACTATGGAACACACTTTGGCAATGGTGCAAGCTTCTTTCAAAGGACCGATCCCTCCGTGTTCCATGAAGAGTTCTCGAAATTTTCCACAGGATCGCAGTAAAATGTTGATCTCGGAGCTACAGTATTTTAACATTTCTTCCTGAAAGTCGAAGGGGTCCGAGGCGTGAGCGTGGTACCAAGCGTAGAAAGCTTCTCGTTGTTCGGTACGCATGTTGTCGGGGTCGTAGTAGTGAGCAATAGGCAAATGGGATAGAACGGTGTTTTGGTTGTATTCGGTATTTAAAAAGTGCGGAAATAGCCTTTGGCTATATATGTCATTCCGAACGTTTTAGGTAAGAAACTCAAAGGCATGGCCAAGTAACTTATTGAATCTTTACACTGCACTTGGCCAACTTGCATGGAAATGATTTTGGCTCCGTTCAAAGTCACTTTAGGATGTTCGGCACCTTTTACGTATATTATCTCAAAAGTAACTGACCATAGTGTCCCGAGAAATTGTGAGTCATTACCTTTGCATAGCGATGACAATCTCCGTAACTTTCGATGTCTTCTTGGTTCCAGGTCTCGTCGATTGGGTTTAAGATCCATTGAGCAAAATCGGCAAGTGTGTTCGATCTCCGAAAGATTTTCACGTCCTCCAGGAATCTTGTTGCAGTAAGGGCAATGAGTGAAGATATGCTTTTGAATGCACTTCTCGCACGATCAGTGAGCCACAAAGAAATTAGTAATGTGAATGCCAGTCTCTTGCATGCATTGGAAACCGAAAAAGATGAAATTGCCTTTCTTCTGATCATGATATTCTTCTTCATGTTTGGAATGGTATTTTTGAATGTAGCATTGGTGTCCCAAGTCCACGGTTTGATGATAAAATGTGACATTGCCTCTTTCCTAAACAGAAGTTCGTCTTGACACTATTGGTACGTATGCCTTGGTGCGTATCTTTCGGGGATCGAACACACTGTTCACAAGTAGGAAACAATCTCAAGAGCTAACAAGCACACTTATGCCGTGAATCTTTACGTCTTTAGGTGTTGTTGGTAACAGGCATGACTGACAAACGTGCGTTGAGGAGCAGAGCAATACACTCGTTCTTGTCTTTCGTCCAGACAGGGATCAGAAACTAATCATCCTGAACATTTCGATCCACAATGCCTGTGTTGCTCTCGATTGTTGCATTTCTCACAGTAATAACCGCCGTATCCCAGGAATGATGTGATACTGGTAATGGCAACAAAATGTTCATTGTGATGATAGACATAAATGTATTTTCCATCTTTTAAATATTTGCCTCGAACCATCACTGGTTCACGCAGTTCTGGAGTGTGTAGCTTTTGCATTTTTTCATTTCACGAATTCCGCAAAGCCTGTCTTTGGATATCTCCACTTGCTGTAACAGGAGTTTTGCTTCTCTTTGTTGTTTGGTTCGGTCCGATCGCCGAATAGTTTTCCAGGCTCTTTTCCATTTTTTCGTGTAGTTCTTGCCAATATACGTTCTTCCCGCTACGATCGCGCGGGCTAAGCACATCTGGTTTTGAGTGTTGTTAATTCGACCGATGCTGCGTTTGCTGCTGAGAAGATTGTCCACAAATAACACCTTGTTCCTTGGGGAAGAGACACGTTGGTCATGAACAGTGTCGCTTTTCCGTTGGTGATATGAAACTTGTCGAAGGAATGTTACACGTGTTTAATCTTATCGATGACTTTAGAAGATATCAATTATGCTGGGCTACTAAACTTGATCCAAACCGGGAACTTCAGATTGTAGTGATGAATGGAAAGTCTCGTGACATCGTCTTCTTTGGCTTGATATAACTGTTTCAGTGTGGTTAACAAAGAATCCCATACATCGGCGATGAACCACTTTGCTTTCTTAAGCGGTACGTCTGATTTGAAATCTTTAAACTTAAGCGAGTTCTTGTAGGCTGTAGTTCTAAATTTTCCAGAGGAACGTCTCTCAAATGTGGTAGTACTTTTTGGGTGATACTGGTGATGATAGCGAACGTTGGTTTGGAATAGGCTCTCTAAGTCTGGTCGCAAATGTGGAAGGTGTTGGTTCAGGTTCGCTCAGGTCTTCGATTTTAGTGAACACTTCTTTTTGTGCGTGAGACGATACGTCACGTCGCGGCCTCTTACCTTATTCTCTCTTACTGAAATCGTGCGATTGTTTCATCTCGATAGCTGCTTCAGAAATGATTGAAATAAGTTCGTTCTCTCGGTATATATACCCCTCTTGATCTCTTACGATGACAATGACTTAGTATATTTCGCAAAGGCAAGTGAAAGCCAAACAGATAGGAAATCCTGGCGAACGGCAATGGTGCATCTTAAACACAGCATACATCTTGACGACCCTTAGATTCAAACCCTACCACAAAAGAAAAAGGTTGCAAGAAAAAAAACAGATATTTGGTGTCATTAAGAGAACTAGAGACAATACTGTGCCGTTTGGACACGTACGCATTGCAGAAACCACGATGCTCGGCAACGTTATCTCATTCTCTCTGTCACTTCTACTTTAGACCAAGAGATCTACCAACCCTAATATCATACTTGTGTTTCCTCATTTGATATATTTTGAAAAAATGCTAAATCCATTTGTAATAGAACTACCCATTTTCGACAGCAGGGACGACGTCTCTTACTGCTCTATGACCAAAATATGATACAGAGCAATTAAGTTGTGAAGTTAAACGGAGGTGTGTAAACAACAACTGTCAAGTTCCTATGTTTCAGTTCTGTTTATAATAATAACTTGAGATACTTTACATTTTCTAAAATGGAAATGTTTACAAGCCGTACAAAAGTTATGTGACTTTAGCTTTTGACACTTGCACAGATTCTGTCATTTCATAAGTGTCACGCTAAAAATATATATCCGATTTTTCCCATTTTCCAAAATACGCACACACTTGCAACGTGACTAGAATCTGTACTTCTTTATTTGTGGATATCCCACAGACCTGTCCCAGCAAAGAGAGCTGATTAAGAACTGTAGAAACATCCCCTCATTGTTTTAGAAATATCAAAGCTTTTATGTGTATTTTTCCTGCTCCATCCTTTATTAATGCTTAGGTATGTTCCCTAAAGACAAACAATTTTGAAAAACTTTTTGAAGTAAGATTTCTTTCTGTTTATACTTTTTTTTTTCAAGCTGTTTGTGCATGGCAGGTTGCATCCAAATACCTTCTCAAAGTGAGCAACATTTCTACACAAGTCATTCCCTTTGTTAAATTCGTTTTTGTTGGTTAGTCTTCGTTAATCTTTAATTCTATTTTTAATGTATTTCTTTTGTATAGAAGATGTAAGAGTGTTTATTGTTGTAACAGTATTTATGTTCTTTAGACTGTTGCTGCGAAAGAAAATATATATAGCAAAGTGCTTAAGTTTGTTCAGTTTTCTTTCAGGCTCTACAAAAGATAAATTTGTCTTGCAAGGGGACTGAAAATAAAGTTACACGGACGAGAAGAAAAACATATCTTGTTAGTACAGTTTGCTCTTCTTGTGTTCATTCTAATCATGCTAGCCTTCCATCTATGTGTTTTAGAGACCATATTTCTTCTGATATAAATACATGCATCAATGTCCAGGACGGCTTGGGTTATAATCCTTGAGGTTCACTGTACTTTAGCTAATTAATTTAACACACCCCACACTCACTAGGTTGAAAAAAAAAAACTATCACTCAGTACTATATAATTTATCTCTCTACCTATGCGAATGTGTGCATGTCAAAATGTCCAAGTGAGAAATATTTTTGGGTCAGTTTCAAAACGCGAACAATAATAATGGTACAGTTAAGTATTTTATAAGGCAAGAAGAAATTTTACGGTACACAACACAGGATTGTAAGTTCACACTCCAGTCTGTCTGCACTGCAATGGTAGAAATACAAGAGCCTAAACACCAAAAAATGTGTCAATAGTAAGAAGCAATTTTATTGGCTACACATATTTTCTACCGTCTTAGCTTTTGTCTAGTTGGATCTTTTGTTTCTTGTTTTAGCTTTTTCTCAAAAATGGACCCTATTAGTAGCATAATAATATAATTTTTTATGAAATGTATATACGTTGTATATTTTTTTTAAAAGCATCAATTTTTATTTTTAAACCTTGTTTCTAGAACCAAGAAATATATCACATGTATGTATTAAATGGACAGTGCTTAAACCAACGCACAGGCCGTAGAGCCCATGTATATATTTGAAAAAATATTTGTACCCCAAAAAAAGTCCTTTCTTTTTTGGTCTTTATTCTGTCTTTGAGATTGTTTTGGAACATATCTGTCCTCTTTTTTGAGTGTTGGGATGTGTATATGTTTGTCTTTGTATACCTATGTTTGTCTCTCTCAACTTTGTCCTATAAATACTGTGACGTTTTACCCCAACCCCTTGTGTTGTATATGTACGTATAACTGGTTGTTCTGACTTAATGTATACATGTGTAAAATTGTACTCGGGCTGAACAGCTTTGATGTTGGAGAAGTTCCTACGTTAGCTAATCCCCTTATGTAACATGGTCTTTGTTCAGCTCGGGCAGATATTTACTTGGCCACTTCAAATGACAGAAGACCCGCCAAACATGTAGACTGTAACATTTGATGGACCCACAGACAGACATTCGGATGATTGACAGTTTGAACGACTGACCGAGTCAAGAGCCATCCAATCGAAATGCGAGGTGGGTGTGCCTTTATTTGACCCTGGGATAATAACCGATGTTTCGTAGGAATTAGGCAGTTCGCTACAATAAACGATTTTGTTCAGAGGTAGAACTCCGTTGCCAACCGTAAATTGGCCAGATTCAGGGAATCTTTGGAAAACAGCTTCAATCAGGAAGCTTCGAGGGACGTTCGAGGGACGTTCAAGGGAAGTTCGAGGGAAGTTCGCGGGTCGTTAGAGTGACAATCGAGCAACCTTGAGTGACGTTGAGAGACATTGAGTGACAGACGGAAGAAGAGAGGGATACAGGGAAAAGGAAAACGGAATTAGAGAGACCGTCGAGAGGGATACAGGATAAAGGGAAACGGAAGTAGAGAGAGACAGTCGAGAGGAATACAGAAAGGGAAACGGAAGGAGAGAAAGACAAGAGGAAGAAGACAGAATAGATGAGTAACACACAAGGAGAAGGGAAAATCTACTCACACTGGAATCAAATGATGATTTAGGCAGTCACTGGGTCAAGAGTGACAGTGATTAATTTAAGATCTTTTAAAGTTATCATTTTATTAAATTGCTATTATTCGTATTTCCTTATAATTTATCTGTCGGCATTTCTATATATATAATATTGTCCAGAAGTAGCATTCTGAAAGTGGACCAGGGGAACTTCCTCATAATTCTTTAAAGTCTATAGGAAGAACCCCACCCCTGAACCGAACCCCACAAATACATTTAACCCTATAAATAGTTTTGACCCTATAAAACCCACGATATTACCCATGTTCAGTTTCCATTGACATCCAGTTGGCATTCCCATGTTAAATTTATATTGTCCCCAAAGTACAAATCACCTCTTCTACAACAGAAGCCTACGTGAGGCTATAAATCTTGAGGCGACGATACAACGACCAAATTTAACATAGACGTATACGTAATGCTATACATTTTGGGGCTATTTTGTTGGGACCCTATACTTCATAAGGCTACAAATTTTGAGGCCATAGTACAAAACTCCAAAATTAGCATTACGGTCTACGTTAGGCCATATTGTCCCCATATACTACTAACAAGGACTACAATATTTTTTTTTTCCTCAGCCCCTCACCTCACACTGCACAGCCTATCATCAGATGACGGCTATTAAATTTCTTCGTTCACATCGATATGCTCATACGTTCTTGTATGGTAAAACAACGTTATAATACAGCACGGTATCAATTACTCCTTGTACATACGTCAATAAATTGCCTCACATCAATACGTATTTCTAATCCTGTTATACTAAACAATATTACAATAATCAGATGCAGTTTTTTTACCGTACAATCATACAAAGTATGCAAATATTCAAATATCCATGCTCTGATATATTTATATGTTCATAGCATTTAATCTTACTTCAACCATTTTCCGAAAATCACAATTAAGCATGCGAAAATTCTAGCATAACGCATTAATAAATGTACTAGTTTACTATGAAGGAAAATGTACTAGTTTACTATGAAGGAAGCTAACAGCGAATTAAAAAGTTAATGCTGACCACAAGCTAAAACAATCTACATAATTCTCTACGTTAAACTTAAGCCAAATACGCATATAAATGAAACATTACAAATGTAATTCTAAATACTAAACGATCTTACTAATTAAGTATACATACTTCATATAATTAAGTATACATACTTCATATAATTAAGTATACATACTTCAGATAATTATAATTATGATGCCGCAATATTCTGCAAAATTCGAGCAATAACTTGCTGACCTTTTTAAAGTTTTGTCTTTCCTTAGAATCTGCTTCTACGTTTTATCGCCAAATTACGAGATGTTTTCACGGAGTAACTCTATTTGCTCAGAAGTCTTCCCAGGAGAAACTAAAATTTTCGGTTTGAAAGTAACATTTGGATCTAAACTGTAATCGCACCCCTATCTCAACTCCGATTGTATGTCGCTGTCACCCTATTCAATGTTAAGATATCGATAGATTTAACACGAATGTGGCATAAATTGAAGACGGTACTATGAACTCTAACAGGAATATTACGTGTAGATGCCCATCAACCCCAGACTATTATGCAAGTGAGAATTAAGTTTTAGTTTTTGTTGCGGACACGTTCACACACACACACACACACACACACACACACACACACACACACACACACACACACACACACACACACTGAAAATAAGCAGAATGGCAACGTTTGAATAGTATCTTTGTTTTCTAAGTTCTATGAGTTCATAAAATGGTCGTTATGGTTAAAACAATTGGCACCTACTTTCGCTGTACTTTTGTGCCACCTTGGAATGATGTGACAAATAGCTTCATTTCGATTCAAAAGAAAACTTGACATTTATATAGAGGCTGGTGTTCCATTGTGATATAAATACATTAATGCCCTGTGTGTGTGTGTGTGTGTGTGTGTGTGTGTGTGTGTGTGTGTGTGTGTGTGTGTGTGTGTAAAAGTATTATATCTTACCAGAAGCATTTTTGTGTCCTTAGTAACTTTTTAATTTCCTCTTTAAAATTTACGAAGAGATTACTCTTTGATTTTCTAAATCAACGCGATTTAAAACACGACTTTGATCAGCAAGGCGATATTGCTCAGTTTCCATAATCTCTACAGATGAACATTTCTTTTTATAATAAGATTGTGCACTTGGTCTAAATTTTAGCACCGGCCTTAGCAAACGCAAGGCCCTATTTGGATCATTTTGGTACAGCTACCTGGATTTACGCGCCTGGCCCCCTGTGATCACGTGATTTGGAAATAAACTGATAAACTAGTTTTATATCATTTTGAATTTTAATTTTTCTTCCATCGTTTTAAAATTACTTTCTCTCTAGAGATCCAATTTCAAAAAATAATATCTCGTGAGGCCCCTGTAAGCGCAGAGCCATCCGATTGAGCTAAATCAGTACAATCGGCCTAAGGCTGGCTTTGAGTTTAATTACCTGAATGATTTTGTTGTTGTTTATGACAAAAGAAGTGTTCACTGGTGGTTCATCCGAATACAAAGTCTTCATAATAGTCATACGAAACTACACTTACACTATATTTCATTGACACATAATAGAAACGCAGATGCGTATATACACTGAAAGTGGTGTATTGCGTCCGCTATATTCTAACTGAAGATTTAAAAAAAAAAAAAAAAAAACACGCCGTGACTGAATTATATTACACACTTTTTAATTGGTGGAACTTCTCAATCAATTAAATCCTGTGCTTAAAAAAGTGTTTGGATTATAGGGACAGGTCCATAGATTTAAATGTACAGGTCTCTATGCGGCAGGGGTCACCAAAACGGTGCCCGCCGTCACCAAGACCACTTGAGTCGTCCGCAGGCCTGTTCTAAAAATAGCACAACTTCGCTGCGTATAAAAATGTAAACGGTGTTGGTGACTCCCCGTTTAGGTGAACTCTGACGTACTCCAGCTCGACTGTCAGTATTGTGCGGGTGACAATACAGTGCTCGTGGAGATTAAGCTAGCGGGCGCAGCAAAGATTGGAGCTGAACGCAGTTTCTTACCCCATCAAACATGGCAGAACAAAAAGAAAACTTCATTTTCACAACGAATGGAAGTCGGAGTTCTTTTTTACGACTGTCAAAAAAAAAAAAAAACCTTGCGTGTGTCTATATGCGGAGCGACTGAGGCAACGACATAGCGGCACAATGTGGAGAGACACTTTGCTACGAATCACAAAAACTACAATTCTAACTACCCACCGGGAAGTGCACTACCGGCATAAAAAAAAAAGCCCTTGAGCAAAAGACAGATTTGGGTAAACGACATGATTTTTTCACAAGGTTGGCGAAAAAGTAAAAAAAAAAAAAAAAGCAGCTGAAGCCTCTTTTAGAGCTACGCATTTCCTGATCAAGAAAAAGGCGGCGGAGAAATTATCAAAGAAGCAATGATGATAAATGCTAACACTGTGCTTAAAGATGTGAAATATGGAACCTATGTAATCGCCACTCTTAACGACGTCAAACTGGAGGCATCTACGATGGCTAGACGAGTATCAGCTTTGTCAGCTGAACCGGGATCTGGCGAGGTGCAGATGGTTTAGCATCAAATGCGACGAGTCCGTGGACAGCATTAGTACAGCGTAGCTGATGGTTTTTTCCGGATGGTATTGAAGATTTCTCCACAAGAGAAGAACTCCTGACACTGCTGCCCATAAAGATAACTACGATGCGAGTTGACATTTATAACACAGTGAAGGAGATTTTCGTGCAGAAAAAGGTACCTTTGGAAAAGCTGGTAGCGGTGACCACAGATGGGGCTCCTGCTATGATTGGCCAACATGCAGGTTTCATCGCTCACTGTAAAGGTGACCCAGACTTCCCAAAATTTCCGCATTACCACTGCATTATGTACCAGCAGGCATTGTGTGCCAAAATGGTCGGCTTTGGGTACGTCATAACTCCCGTTGTGAAAATCATAAACAATATCCATTCCAAAGCAAAACAGTACAGAATTTTAAAAGTGCTATTGGAGAAGATGACAGCTAAATATGGCGACCTGCTACTACACACAGAAATCAGATGGCTCAGCAGAGGACAAGTTTTACTTCGTTTTTTTTTTTTTCACTTTTGGGTCAAATCAAAGAGTTCATGCAGTCCAAAGGCGAAGACGTCTCATTGATAAAGGACACAGAGTGGACACGTGACCTTGCATTTTTGACGGACATTACTGGGAAACTAACCCACTTCAACTGCGAGCAGCGAGGTAATGGCAAGACTGTTGTTGATATGATAAGTGCTTTCAATGCATTTAAAGCCAAAATTAACATTTTTATGTGGATATACAGAGACAAAAGGTGCTGCACTTTCCCTCTGTGCAGTCAATGCTGAAAGACAATGCTTCTGCATCTGATACATTTGACAAAGTTGCAGACAAGTAAAGTCATAAACAGACTTGGGCGAGAGTTTGAGAATAGGTTTTGTGACCTTGATCAGCTTGAACCATGTGTATCATTCATTTCCAATCATTTCATGAATGTAGACTCAACAAGTTTTGCTGAGCATCTAAGTACAACGTTCAGCTTAGATGCTGGAGATTAAAATCATATCTTTGCAAAATGACCTCCATCTCAAGGCCTACCAGGCTGCACCAAACTTTTGTTGCCTTGTTGACACAGAGAAGTACAGTGGTTATGTGTACAGCAGCAATGAAGGTTGCCAGCCTGTTTGGTTCTACCTATCTATGTGAATCAGCATTTTCTGACATGAACTTCATCAAGAACAAACAGAACACGCCTTACTGATGCACATCCGAAAGAGTTATTCACAGTTGCAGTGTCAAGTTACCCACCAGATTACAGTACAATGGAAAACTGCATGCAATGTCAGTTTTCCCACTAACAAAGAAAATGATACCAGGTGTCAGTGGCAACATGTCAGTGCCATGGCAAAGTTTAATTAAAATATTGAAGAATTGTTCAATTTAAAATATATATTCATGTAATGTAACAGTTATTATTTTGTTTTAAAAAAAATACATCAGATTTGGTCATTAGTTCAAAATGTGACAAGATTTTAAAAAATATTTAATTTTTTCACTACATTACATACATTACAATGAACATAATTGATAACTTTTTCAAACATGGTGCAACATAGTTCATGATTTGTTTAAAAGGTTTGTCAGTGGCTATTGAAAATGGAACATTTTTCTTAAGAAATGTAATGTAAGTGATGATCTGAAATTTAACAATTACTGGGATATAATAGAAATAAAGTGCTGAATGTTGATATATGTTTCCCACCTTGTCATTGTTGTTAATTGTTGCGAGAAATCATTAACGTCATCAGTCTTCACATATTAATAATGTATAAAGGCAAACTAAGCAAATTTTAGAAAAGTCAGTATCAAACTGGTAGCCCTTCGTATGACTCAGTACCCATCAAACAGCTCTCACTATCAAACTGGTAGCCCTTCGTATGACTCAGTACCCATGAAGTAGCTCTCACTATCAAACTGGTAGCCCTTCGTATGACTCAGTACCCATCAAATAGCTCTCAGTATCAAACTGGTAGCCCTTCGTATGACTCGGTACCCATGAAGTAGCTCTCACTATCAAACTGGTAGCCCTTCGTATGACTCAGTACCCATGAAGTAGCTCTCACTATCAAACCGGTAGCCCTTCGTATGACATAGTACTCATGAAGTAGCTCTCACTATTAAACTGGTAGCCCTTCGTATGACTCAGTACTCATGAAGTAGCTCTCAGTATCAAACTAATAGCCCATCGTATGACTCAGTATACAATGAAGCAGCTCTCACTATCAAACTGGTAGCCCTTCGTATGACTCAGTACCCATGATGTAGCTCTCAGTATCAAATTGGTAGCCCTTCGTATGACTCAGTACCCATGAAGTAGCTCTCAGAATCAAACTGGTAGCCCTTCGTATGACTCAGTACCCATGAAGTAGGTCTCAGTATCAAACTGGTAGCCCTTCGTATGACTCAGTACCCATGAAGTAGCTCTCAGTATCAAACTGGTAGCCCTTCGTATGACTCAGTACCCATGAAGTAGCTCTCAGTAAACTGGTAGCCCTTCGTATGAAGTAGCTCTCAGTATCAAACTGGTAGCCCTTCGTATGACTCAGTACTCATGAAGTAGCTCTCAGTATCAAACTGGTATCCCTTCCTATGACTCAGTACTCATGAAGTAGCTCTCAGTATCAAACTAATAGCCCTTCGTATGACTCAGTACCCATGAAGTAGCTCTCACTATCAAACTGGTAGCCCTTCGTATGACTCAGTACCCATGATGTAGCTCTCAGTATCAAATTGGTAGCCCTTCGTATGACTAAGTACCCATGAAGTAGGTCTCAGTATCAAAAAGGTTGGTGACCCATCCTATGGGGCATTAGGTGAATTTAACACTGATGTGGCCATATGGGCTCTCAGGGGGAATTTAACACTGATGTGGCCATCTGGGCTCTAAGGGGAAATTTAACACTGATGTGGCCATCTGGGCTCTAAGGGGGAATTTAACACTGATGTGACCATCTGGGCTCTAAGAGGGAATTTAACACTGATGTGGCCATATGGGCTCTAAGGGGAAATTTAACACTGATGTGGCCATCTGGGCTCTAAGGCAGAACTTAACACTGATGTGGCCATATGGGCTCTAAGGGGGAATTTAACACTGATGTGGCCATATGGGCTCTAAGGGGGAATTTAACACTGATGTGGCCATCCTGGCTCTAAAGGGGAATTTAACACTGATGTGGCCATCTGGGCTCTAAGGGGGAATTTAACACTGATGTGACCATCTGGGCTCTAAGGGGAAATTTAACACTGATGTGGCCATCTGGGCTCTAAGGCGAAATTTAACACTGATGTGGCCATATGGGCTCTCAGGGGAAATTTAACACTGATGTGGCCATCTGGGCTCTAAGGGGGAATTTAACACTGATGTGGCCATCTGGGCTCTAAGGGGGAATTTAACACTGATGTGGCCATCTGGGCTCTAAGGGGAAATTTAACACTGATGTGGCCATCTGGGCTCCAAGGGGGGGGGTAACACTGCGCCAATACTGTTCGGTTCAAAAAAATTCGTGTATGCATCATGAGGGCCTCATCGAAGATTAGTTAGTTTGTTTGTTGTCGGGCTTAACGCCATTTTTCAGCACACGATAGGCTATTCATGGCGGCCAGTATTAATGTTGGAGGAAGAAAACGGGAAATCACCGGAAAGAAACACCGACCCACGAGAAGCTAATGGCAAGCATTCTCACATATCCACATTGGCCGAATCCTAGACTCGAACCCACGCAGACAGTGGTGAGATGGCAGTGATCGGTAACGGACAGCGCTTTAGACCACTCGGCCACTAGGGGCCCCGCAGTTTGTTAGTAATTACCCTTTTTATGTATGCATAATGATAGTCTCATGAAAGATTATTAAGTAATTAATCTATTTTATGTATGCATGATGAGTCTCAAGAAAGATTAGCTAGTAATTTAATTTAGCTAAATGAATTATACCTTTTGTAAATAAATATGGATGATGATGTTGATGATGATGATTAAGATTATTATTATTATTATTATTATTATTATTATTATTATTATTATTATTATTATTATTATTATTATTATATCAGATGCCCGAAGGATAAACTCTTATACGCTTCATGACCTAATTAATGCGAGAGAGCGAGAGGTATGTGATGGATGACGCCAAATCGTTACTTGATCCACGGGAGTCTGCAGTTTTATCAATAAAATACGACGAAATTTCTGACAACATGAAATCACCTTAACGGTATTATAAATTAACACAAGGAATGCAACGGTGACCACAACCCTCCGCTCGATTCGACTTTTCTCACGCGTCTTTTATCGCTTCAGAATCGTAAGAAGACTGAAAAACTACACATATTCATTAAAAAAAAAAAATAACGCACCAAAGCATCACTCTCAGACGACCATCGTATAAACTCAATCCGGCGAATTAACCTTTATTTTCACCATTACGGTCACAAATCCTGAATAGGAAGTAGGAATGCTCACATGAACTATACCCACATATATACGTATATACATACATTCACACTAGAGGGATAAGAGGTTATATTTGTTCACTAAACTGTGTGCTACTGCAGCAGGAAAAGTCATTTTCTTCACTATATTCGTTGTGAAGTGTGTCAAGAGTAGCTGACGTGCTAGTATAATATACCGACACAGAATTTAACCTATAATGCTATTTTTGCACATGAGCAAATTTCGAGAAAGCGTGAAATTCAAATTCCATATATGTCATTACATCCGTTAATCTAAAATGTTTTTAATTAGAATTCAAAATAACAAAAGAAAGGAAGGCTTGCTAAAGTCATGCTGAATTGTTTGTGGGGATAACTTGTTCAACTTCCGATATTCCTAAATAACGAACGCTTGATAAATTCATTAGTCCATTGGTTTATTATTATAGGATTATCAATGGACAATGTAGTGTATCATAGACCTCATGTGACCCTCTGGGTCCAATGGTAATGTAATATTAGGCCGATATTTTTAGGATTAATAGGGAAAAGGGAAAAATTTAATGTTAAAAATGTCCATAGGTTTGACAAGCCTGATCTGTATTTCGTCTAAGGAGAATTTAAACACTGAAGCCATAATTTTTGGTCTTTGGGTCGCTATAGTTTCCAATAGAATATGTAATGTTAAAAATATCAAGAGATTTAACATGTGTGTGCCTCTGTTGGGTCAACGATAACTTAACATTAAATCTTTATGTTGAAAAATACATAGAGTCAAACTGAAAAATGATATAATACTAAAAATGTCCAGGGGATCAACATGTGTTGGCCTTGATAGGTTTAAACGGGAAATGAACCGTTAAAAATACATTTACTATCCGATACTTAGTGATCTGTTATCCAACACTCAGTTATCTACTATCTAATACCATGTAATCTACTTTTCAACATGCCGTTTCGACACCATCATCCAGTTGTCTACATCCAACACCCACACTATACAATCAGTAACTTTTTGGAGTTACCTGCACCTAGATATCTAGTATCGAACAAATTGCTTGGAGAAACCATTATCCAGTTATCTACTATCCATTACCCCCTATTTACTATTCAGCACGCCGTTTGTTGTGACCAACACTCACTCACCTACTGACTACACAGGGTAGATGTAAAAGAATAGGTGTAATTTTATATTTAATATATTATGTTTGATATAATTTAATATATTTTATTTAATAAAATTTTAATCCCGTACAAACAAACATAACTTCCCGATCTGCCTATAACTTCTTTACGATAACCTTATATAAAAAAAAAGTAAAATCCATATCCCAGTATATCTTCCCTATGATCAGGGGCCCGAGTGGCCGAGTGGTCTAAAGCGCTGTCCGTTACGGATCACTGCCATCTCACCTCTGTCTGCATGGGTTCGAGTCTAGGATTCGGCGAACGTGGATATGAGAAAGCTTGCCAGTAGCTTCTCGTGGATCGGTGGTTCTTTCTGTTGATTTCCCGGTTTCTTCCTCCATCATTAATACTGGCCGCCATGAATAGCCTATCGTGTGTTGACAAATGGCGTTAAGCCCAACAACAACAACAACAACAACGAATCCCTATAATTATCTTTAAAACAAAGCTACCCTTGCTTATATCCCTCTTAGTACATGCCGTTTGGATGGCCAGATATCAATCATTTAATGCACTTTCTATACCATCAATACTCCGTTTGGAGTGACACATTTACCAAGTTATTTACTGTAAACTACTCCACATGAATTATACAGCACGTTGTGCATTATACATGGACTGTTTGCTCTTGCTAAAAAAAAAATAACTTTTTGGAGTTTGTCCAAATGCCTTGTTAAAGTATAGTTTCAATGACTTTCTGTAAATCTCCACATACTATTATATAATATATAATATATGTATATATGTATATATATATGTATATATATATGTATATATATGTCCAAATACCTTGTTAAAGTGTAGTTTCAATGACTCTCTGTAAATCTTCGATAAGAAGCGTATTATTTACATGCTGAAATTGTAATAGTGTATTTCTCTTACATTAACGTGTTTCCACATACTATCATATATACATATATATATATATATATATATATATATATATATATATCTATATATATATATATATATATATATATATATATATATATATATCCTGGTGTTTTTCTCACTAAACTGCGTGCAACTGCAATAGCACAAGAAATTTTTTTAGTAAATTGTGTCGTACTACAGCAACAAAAAATGTCTTTATTAACAATATGTGCTACTGCAGTAATAAAAGTCAGTTTCTCACTAAATATGTGCTACTGCTACAGTAAAAGCCAGTTTCTTATCTAAATTGTGTGATATTGTAACATTGTAAGTCAGTTTCTTCACTAAATTGTGTGTTATTGTAGCAATGAAGGTAAATTTCTTCACTAAATTCTTACTGACTAAATTGCGTAAGAATGTGCTATAGTAAACGTCAGTTTCTTCCCTAAAATATCTGCTTGACTTGTATTGCTGTAGTAAGACACAATTTAGTGAAGAACTGCCTGTTGCCGTAGCATATTATTTAGTTAAGAAACGGTATTTTAGTTTTGCATTACCATATATTTGTCGTGAAGAAACGGGATTTTACTATTGCAGTAAGACACAATTTAATGAATAAATGGATTTTCACTGCTGCCGTATGACGCAAGTTAGTGGACAAACGGACTTTCACTGCTGCCGTATGACGCAAGTTAGTGGACAAACGAACTCTCACTGCTGCAGTATGACGCAAGTTAGTGGACAAACGGACTTTCGCTGCTGCAGTATGACGCAAGTTAGTGGACTCAGACTTTGCAATGTGACACAAATTAGTGGACAAACTGGCTTTTACTGTTGCAGCAGAATATAGAGAACCCTTTACCTAAGAAATACACTTGTGCAATCTCAATATGTAAAAATGTTTCTATATCTTGATTGTGGGATTTTTTTCGTACTGAAAAGATAACCATTCCTTTACATACATATTTTATTTTTTAAATAATAAGTTCAAACATTCTGTAAATGATGCACAACTTCGACTTACTTAAGTTTTGTCGTTTTCAAACCTGAAAAGAAAAAATGTCAAAACCTTGCAGAAAATCATAGCTTCAAGCCAGATTCTGGTTTTCTTTGACACTGCTGCAGATTTACCTCCCCTCGTCTCGGCAGCTCTTCGATCACATTTCACTCGTCATATTAAATAAAAAGAAACATATATGTAACCAAAATTACACTATTGCAAATTCTAAACCACACTTGGTTCTATACAGGATTTATAAAGAACTTTTGTTTGGATTCTAAATGTAAGCTTATGCTCTCTCTCTCTCTCTCTCTCTCTCTCTCTCTCTCTCTCTCTCTCTCTCTCTCTCTCTCTCTCTCTCTCTCTCTCTCTCTCTCCTAGTGAATATCTATCGTAAGTTACTTTTGTGTATGTATGTGAGCACTCCTACCCGTCTCTTCTTTCACTTCATGTGTGGCAGTATATATTTGTGTGCATAATGTGTGTATCTCCACCCTTTTTCTCTCCGTGCTCTTCACAGATATGGTTCTATGTATTATAAGGATAGTAGTTTAGTTTTAAAAGGAAATTATAAGGGGACAGAGAAGTCAGTTTTACTAATAAGGTATTTACACAAGTGGGTGCTGGTTGCTCAATATGGCGTTTTGAAATAGTGGGTATTGAATAGTAAACAGCAGGCTAAGCAGCGTGGGGTTATAGGAATTTTAGAGGTAACCTTCCATTTCCCGTTTGAGGCCAAACAGAGCCAGTATTGTTACATTTTCGCCACCACAGATTTCTAATGTTACAATGTTACAAATTCCACCAAACAGATTTCTAATGTTACAATGTTACGAATTTCACCAAACAAATTCATAATGTTACAATGTTACCTTTTCTGCAAAACAGGCCTGCCATTTTAAACCTCCGTTCACGTTGAATTCCAATTGGACTCCATCAACAGACATTTCTTTTAAACATTTCTTTTAAACACAAAATTCCCGTTGTCGTTACAGACCCACAAAGATGGAGGCAAAAATCCGATTTGATTTAGAATTTCCAATCTTTTGGGCTTGTAACGGCCTGTCAATTTCTTAAATCTAGGTTGGCAGACTTGGAACATTTGTCATCCAAACTGAAAAAAAAATCTGGCAGATGGAAACGTTGCAACATTACAAGAAATCTTAAATTCAGCACGGCTATTTTGGTTTAACAATGTGACAAAACAGACATTATGCCCTGAATAACGCCTAAGTAAAATTATCAGTCACCTTACGATAAACTTTTTAACGTGCCAACAGACCGAAATCATCAAAGTTATTAAGAACTCCCTCCACCCCAAAAAAGACTGATGAATGAAAATGAGCCTGACGTGATACTATGACATACAACTTGCTAACGGTAACATAGGTCGTAGCGTTTTAGTGTGAATCTTAATTTAGGACATGCAAACTTTCAAAGAAAATGTTCTCACTCCCTCCTTCCAGCATACCATACCTCATATATAACGGATATTTTTGTGTTTCTTTGTTTGGAATCGAAAAGTAAACCAATACTTGTCCTTAAATGTGTTTATGTACTGGTTTATTGTTCTTTCCATCCTGTCTTATCTCTTCCTTCATTTTACGTACCATGATATTGCGTTTCAACAGGAAATGGAACGGTAATTATAGGGGGTAAACGACATTTGGATTTGTTTATAAAAGTATAAGGAAAAGATTGGCGGATCAGTAAATGTGGGATGTTGATATTATACAACTGGGTTTTAATATTAGATCAATACGCATTAGTCAGTCAAAGTGTATGTTAAACCTATGGACAATTGCACCTCGACGCTATAAACCCACAATAAGTCGGCCACCCACCCACCCCAAAAAACAAAAACTTGTTTAACATATGATGTCGCATCTTGACCATTAAGTGCCGTGAGATGGAGATTTAACATAAGATTTCCTATTTTGACCCTCCAAGACCGGCCTATGCTAATTTCACTACACGACCCATCCAACGACTTTTAACGGATTTTAACGCAGGTATACATAAGAAAGAAAATATAGGAATTTAAGACAACGCTATTAAAAGAACAAGCGTAATCAAATGTTAAAAAAGCAAGAAAACGCTCCTGAAGAAACTACAAAAAGGCAAAGAAAAAAACGATAATGACAGAAAACATGAATCCCGAGGAATGGTCAAGAAAACTGATTGTCATTGAATTAAAGTGGAGATTTTTGTGAAAATCATTCAGTTTTGGTTATACTGAGTTTTCAAGTTTTGCTTTTGTTCTGGATTTATAGATACATCGGAATTATTGTGTTTTGAGGAGCCAATTAAGGCTGGATGTGAATTTCCAGCCTGTTTAATTCCATTTCGCGCGCATATTGTAGATAATAAAGAAGGGTTAAGTTAGGAAATGAAGAGAGACTACTGGCTGCAAGCAACAATAAATTTGACTTACTAGCACAAATGTAACAATATATACCTACAATGTGTGTAATAGCTTCACAGTTGCAAGGAATGTAACACCATCATACTTTTTCATTTATCAAGCTGCGCGAGTACTTGCCCTTATTTACATGATATCGTGACTTAGATAAACAATAACTAGTCCATTAACGCACTACACAACATGGTCATGAGACTCCTCATTAGGATCCAACTCTGGTCGTTAGGATTACACATACTTTGCATGACCAACAATCATTATTGCTTAGATTTAATAAAATCAACGATATTTTTTAGATTCTCAAATAGATTAAAATTTGTTGTTAAACATTCTTATTTGACTATATGATTTAAAAAAAAAACAACTAAATATTGGCCCCGTTTAAGAATTACTGATTTCAATTCATCACTGCCAGTCACATTTCCCATTAGTACTAATATTAGTAATATCTCTACCGTCTTCCTTGGCTTGGGTACTAAAATCAATCAATACCGGCAGTGATTCACCCTAGAGTTTTTCCCTAAACTTTTGCCAGATGTTCGTAACAGTGCTTACATAATATTTGTTTAAATTATCTGCTCAAATCGCAAGCAAGCAGATAAAAAAAAAATAAACGCAGTTATCCTTTCCTACAATATTTATCTCTATTATGTGACGTCACTATCTTAATCATTGTGATCTCAGTTTGGCTGAAACGTTAATATCATGGTGGATTTTTTTCGTTGTTAGTTCGTGTTTTTCTTGTTTTTCTTTTTTTCTTCTTTGTTTTTTGTTCCTTTTCAATCTCACTGGTTTTCTCATGCAAAGTCAAACCAATTGAAACATTATTAACAACATTTCAGAACTCTATTCCATAAAATTGGCATGGTTCTCCTGGGTCCACCATTGAAGAAACAATAACAGCATGGCCCTATTGCACTGTCTGAACAATTAGTTATCTAAATATCGAGACACTGTGGCCTTATTAGCAACACCATGAAACGAGAATAAAGTTCCGTTTTTCTTTAGTACTATGATCTAATTAGTGATACATTATCCCATTTGCCGGTGGAAGAAGCCAGCATCGCGATCGTCATCATGTAGCAACACCGACCAGTCTACAGTCTCTTGCTTGAGACTAAATGACTTCCTTCGATCGGCTCTCGCCCGAGCAGCTTGAGCTGCGTGTAAGTGGCAGATATAGTTTTTGAGTCAAATCTGCCCAAAGGCTTAGTCTTACGCGTGCTTATCCAATCGCCTTAATAACTGCATTGTTCACCGTCACCAGTAAAGTGTTTCTCCTGCAACCATTTACCTTCCATTTGTCGGTAATATTTCTCCACAAATGAAAAGACTACCCGACCAATCCCAATTTATCGTCCGAAAATTACGGTTTGTTTGACTCGAGTCAAAACCTCAGGTTGAAGGCCGTCTGTCCAATACGGATAATGCTTAGAAACTCTACAAAAAAAAATTGTTTAAACATCTATTCAATGTAGATGTCTTACTGGCCATTTACACAATTTACTCATTAGGCGAGCTGCATTCCTCCCCGTCTTTTAAGTTGCACTAAGTTATTGAAATTCAAAATGTCAACGTTAGTGAAAAACTTACCCCAATTATTATCAGATACTCCAGTAACATTACATCCCAAAGACCAGAAACGTACCCCAATTATTATCATTTGATTGAATGACAATCCAGCCAATCGACCAGAAATGTATCCCAATATTTATCAGGTGCTTGAACCGGAATGACCATACATCCCGTAGCCCAGAAACGTACCCCAATTATTATCAGGTGATTGAACGACAATACATCCAATAGACCAGAAACGTATCATAAAAATTATTATCTTACGCTTGAATAAAAGTATTATTATTATTATTGTTATTATTATTATTATTATTATTATTATTATTATTATTATTATTATTATTATTATTATTATTATTATTATTATTAGTCACTTGAATGACAATACATACTACAGACCAGAAACGTATTCCAATTATTATCAAGTGTTTGAAAGACAATGCCTCCCATTAACCACAATGTATAACAGTTGTTATCAAGTGCTTGAATGACCATAGATGCCATAGGCCAGAAACGTATTCCAATTATAATCAGGGGCTTGAAGGACAATGCATACATACCTGCCCTAGACCAAAAAAGTATTCCATTTATTATCATGTGCTTGAATGACAATACATGACATAGACTAACTATATTTTCCATATCCTCAGCGAACCGATCAGGTGGTCTAGTGGTTAGAGCGTCCGCCTCGGATGAGGGAGGTCGTGGGTCCCCGCCGAGTGATTCCATAACCTTAAAACAATGGTACTAACGGCTGCCTCGCTCGGCACTCGGCATTTAAGAGGTTAGTACTAGGACTGGCCGGCATGGTGTCAGGATAATGTGACTGGGTGGGACATCATGCCACATATCTGCGACATGATGCCCAAGTGTATACATCACTATCAACTGTCACACTGCAGTCATCGTATCGATATGACTGAAATTTTTTTTAAGCTACGTTAAAAATCCAAATCACACACACGTATCATCAACGGTCCTCTTGTTCAAAGCCCTAAATAAACTTTAAGACATAGCTCTGACATGAGTAAAATGTTGCCTTCAATTGTATATCCCGTACTTTAAAAAAAAAAAAAAATCCCGAGCTTTTGAAACTACAGCAACTTACTTTCAGAGTCGGCAGGTCTTCATACTCTGTTGCTATGGAAATGATGGTGAATATCAAATGCATTCATGTCCATGCATTTTCAACATGGTCTGTTCTCACCAGATGCCTGATTCTTACGGATACTTCACTGATCTGCAATCCGTTAATGGTGCCATAATATGCTAATTTTTTCCTCCGAAAGAATTAAGTGGTGTCTCTGTGTGTGTTTTTTTTTTCTTCAAGCAGATCTGTCAATTTATCAGGAGTAGGTGTTTATCACAACATTTGATTTTGTCTAAATTTATTTCATCACTTTTTCTGCCGTGAAAGTTCTATCTACGTAACAAATATGCTGTACACGTAAGTATTGTAGCATGCAATTTGTTTTAAATCATATCTGTATTTGTATATAAGTTATATTTATTAATTATTTGACTTTATATATTGACATATTTTACAGGAAGGGGTGTTCCACTTCACCATATTTTCACTTTCCATTTTTCGTATCATGGAAAGTTCTTGTATGTCTTTATAGCAAATATAACATGCATTTGTCAAAACATGTACTAGGCTACAGTATAAGTTATTTCTCTTTTAAATGCAAAGAGGTGGTTCACTTCACTGCAGCTTCATGTATCACTCTATCATGTTGTGGTATATACACTTCCGTCTTTACTGCATATTTGACATGCAGGTCAACAGATGCATGCCAAAGGATATACGTGAAAATGTGTCACTACATGCAAGAGAAAGTTTATACGTGAAAACGCATTTCACACTATATAAGACAAAGGATATACGTCCAAATGGAATGCACTGTATGAAAGAAAAATGATATACGTATGCCATTATATGTATGACAAGGAATATACGTGAAAATGCATATCATTATATGCAAGACGAAAGATATACACGCAAATGCATATCACCATATGCACGAAAAAGGATATACGTCGAAATGCATGCCACTGTATGTACAAAGGATGAAAGTGCAAATGCATGTCACCATATGTTAGACAGGATTCACTTCCAAATGCTTGACTAATTTCTGTACCTAATTTTGTTATTTCTCATGGGTGGAAGTGTTCATTTCCTAGTTTCTTTTATATTTCACGCTTTAATGTTCCCAACATTATATATATATATATATATATATATATATATATATATATATATATATATATATATATATATATATATATATATATATATATATATATATAAGTATCACTACAGTTTTTTGGCATGTATATGTAAATCTGTATCATGATCTTTCATGTCTTAATACCCGTGTGTGAGGGTGCGTGCCGATAGAATAGGCATATATCCAGTCTGATTAAAAACTACTCAGAATCGAAATGCTAAGATATAAGACTCCATACGATTGGTTGATAAAATTAGTGATTATGGTAATAACATCGGTCACCAGAAAATGACCCTTTAGCGGTCGCTGTCAGATCTTCATATAGGACCGCGGAGATCCGATTTTAATCTGACTGGGCATATATACTTACCTGTATGCACTCTAAACAGAATTATTCACATATTCTGTAAAATATTATCAACCTAAGGTGCTACTTCAAAGAAGAGTTTTCTTTCGATTGTGTGTCTATTGTTCACCTTACATTTATTTGCAAGGTTATTGGGGAAATTAAACTCAAAATATCTAACTCGGAACAAAGGTTAATTGCAAGGTGCCGTGGTCGCGATTAAGGCAACGTGTGCAGAATACAATCCAACAATGCTACTTTGAATAGTTTTTAAAAACCAATAATTTGAAATGCATTTGTCAAAATTGCATTTGTACAAAGACGAATCTCGATAGGCCTATACGTATATCAAAAACTAGGAAGCTAAATAAATGGTACTAAATATACAATTGAGTTCAGCCAAACTGAAAGGAATGTAAATTTTGCCAAAATGAATTCGTGAGAAAATGGAGAAATTAAAATATAGAACGCCGATGAGTACAAACTGAATGAGAAAAAAAAAACCGAGAAGGCATCAACGAATCTAAGAAACAAGAATACTACTTACGAAGGTCTGTGATTAATGAACAATATGAGAAGTAGAATCTGACATGCATTTTAGAACAAAACATAAATTTAGATATTACGAGGACAATGTTCTCTGTTCCGTCTATTGGTTTCAAAAGGTGACTTGATCTGAAAGCGTCAGTGAAGACGGTCTTCCTACTGATCATAAACCTCCAAGTCCATCATTAATAAATCTAATCCTTAGTTTGGTTAGTGTGTCATACAGTACAACAGCACACATAGGCTATCTAGTGCCAAGGCTATTGAAGTAAAGTGAATTGCCCAAGTGTGATTCCAACTCATACTCTTTCGGTCGTGGAATCCGGCACACTAAGTACTGAGACACTGCGGTTCCAAGCACCAATGAAAATGTTTCACTATGTAAACATTAAATACACGCTAACAACTGAAAACATATAAACTTAGAAAATTTCTTCTATGAAGAGAGTGATGAACGCATGAAAAAAATGTTGAATTATTCATGATGGTTGATGTTAAAGTCATTAATGAAATCTTGAACAGTATTGGGTAGTTGTGCAATGTGATTATTTCATTGGTAGTCTCATTTCCATTGCCGAATTTAATTTATAATACACCGACACTCCAAAGAAGTGAACCGCTCCGGTGGCCTATGTGGTTTGAACGTCCGCCTCGGATGCGGGAGGTCGCTGGTTCGAACCCAGATCGAGCCATACCTAAAATTTATAAAAATGGTAATAGCAGCTACCTTGATTGTCTCTCAGCATTAAACGATTCATGTTACAACTGGTAGGCTTGGTGTCAGGATAATGTGACTAGATGAGACATTATGCTACATGTCAGCGGCACGATGCCCCAATGCTAGACATCACTATGAACTTCCCCAGTGCAGAAATGGACCTATCGCCACTTGTCAATCATTCTGATCAATTGGCCAATCAGAGAAGGTAAATTAGACACACCTCCATTCATTGCTCTCGTCAACCCTTTTCCTCCTGCAAGCTGATTGTGACAATAAAATGAATTGATGATGATAAGTAATTAAAATTTGTTCTTGATTTCTCAATCAATAAGGGTGAAACGAAGGCAGTAGGAGCCTTGTATTTCTGACTATCCATATCCAGATTGTCTAAATGGAGGAATTAGATTTATTCCTTTCCCGAAACATAGACAAAACTTCGATGGATAAAGACGCTTTTGTGGTCACGTGCATGATCAGCTGAATATGGAAACAACTGATGGCAATTATATGTTTGTTTGTATAACATGTATGTAGAAAAAAGCATGTCCCGTCAATGTCTTGAAGCCTTCCCACAAAAAAAGAATTAAAAAATTGAAAAATGTATGTAAAAATAAGTGCTAGAATACGGGTGGAGAATCTTCCAACTTTAGGGTTTTGATGTATAGAATTTGTTTTCTTGTATGGGAAGCACTGAACCCAAATGAATCCAAATTACATTTATTTTAAGTTTGAAAATTTACACTTTATTGTTGGCTTGTCCTAAAAACAATGAATTATCGTCTTGATCTTTCAAACACTTCAGTGACTCTTTACTTTCTCATTGAACTGAATATAATAATAATAATATTAAAAGAAAACAGTGGTTTCAGATAATTATCTACCGATATATTAAGCATAAATTTAAATATATACATCAACAGACATTACTGATCAAAATTCCATCGAAAGAACATAATAGAATTTTAAAATTATTATGTACAACAGTATTCTTTTTAACAGTAATTATTTACGGTTTTGTTATTATTTTTTAATTCATTTCTTTCCAAGGCAGCTAAACATAAATCATATACAATTAATAAGGATAAGGTTATATATTAAATACAAAACCATATTCTGGAGCGAATTTCCAAGTACATGAAATAGTTCTAGAGTAGCTTTAAAATTTAATTTTATTATTTACTGAAATAAACCCTAAGATTATTACTATACAAACTTGAACTACAAATATAAATATTGTCTACTGCAGTATAATTTACGCAATTTTGAAAGTTTACATTTTTAAGAATAATACAAATTATTTTCAATATACCTATTACTCAAGCTGAAACATACTTCTTTGCGAAATACTGCATGTTTGTCGTAGGTTAGCAGGACATTATACATCGTGATTTGTTAGGCGGAGCGATCTCTCATCTCGAGTAAGGTCAATTATTGCGGTATAACTGAAACGCTGTTTAAAGCTACATTAAAAATCCAAATCTCTCTCTCTCACACACACACACACACACACACACACACACACACACACACACAAAGTAGACTTTACACAACCAATGTGGCTCAAGTCAAAAAGGCACCAGCAACAAAGCATCAAGTACACATTTACTCGGTGTTCATGATCAAAACGAATTTATATATCGTCTATGTATTAACTTCCTTGTGCTCTTATGCACCTTTTTCTTTAAAATTATCACATTCTAGAAACTTATTATTTTTAATTTAAAAAAAAGCTTGAATGTTTAATTCTTATTAATATTGCGAAATGTGTATTGTGCTTCCCATTTTTTTTTAAATGGCCGGTTCCAAAATGTAAAAGGTACATCATATCCTTTCCATTTCACTAGTGCACTTTTCATCGTTCATCCGTCGTGTTCATCCAATCTGTTCGGCAACATCTCTGCCATAAGGAGAAAACTCTCGCTAAAAAAAAGTCATGTTTTCTATATCATCTAATTTCTAGTCTTCTCGCTTGCAAACAACTTGATACCTTAAAACTACTTCCCGATTCTTAATAATTCCTCGGAAAATTTAGAAAGGCATCCTTTTTCAGCACTGTATATCCAAGCATTTCTAAAGAACACTATCTAAAACCTTAAGTAAAATAAATGCTATGTCTCGCTTCCCATTAATGTTGGCCAGACAAATATTGTTTTGTATTTAAAAAATTGCTTGGAGGGTGGATAGCTGCATAGCAACACCGATTTTTAAGCATATTTTTCACATGTTGTCAGTCTTGCTTGCTTCAGCTAGGGTAATGTATATTGATCTGTGATGAGTGTCATTGAATATGTCAGTTAACTTTGGTAAACATCAACACATTTACTTGTTTCATTTTGTATAAAATACTTCCACATTATAATCCTTAGAGTTCTATTAAATTTTTCCTCTACATATATTTTATTTTTAGTAAGGATACATCCATAAATGACGTTACGCGATTTTTGCCGATTTTTGAACCCCATCCTTCCTCGTCACACGTCGTTACAAAAAGTCAGACCCTCTCAAATATGATGTCACAAATCTCTGCGCGCCCCCCAAAAGCCGTATTTCCTATTTGAAAATTAACGTTTTAAATCGCTTTATTGTCATTGTAGTATGTATTTAGTGTGGCGCTGCACTCTGACAGTGTGGATCAAAAATAAAAAAATAAGAATGAAAATTAAGTGGAACTTTTATTTAAGGTTGCGCATTTTGATATGACGTCAACGTCACATTTCTTAAACACCCCCTCCCCCTTGTCACACATCTTCACAAATGTATGACCTTCCTTTCCTCAGGTGTGTGACGTCATTTATGGAAGGCCCCTAAGATGAAAAATGTTTAATGCTCCCTTTATCAAACAAATTCATAAGTGTTTTTCAACATCAAACTGTAACAGTTTTCGCTCTTTGAATATTGCTCTAAATGTATATGCGTATCATTCTGGTGTATATATTTCAGCTTAAGAGTATTTCGAACAATTATCTATAGCAGTCAAAATTTTGTATCTACTGCTGTATAGTTCTCGCTTTGTTGTGCAATATGTATGATTGTTGATCAGTTAATCATTCTTTCAATTCAGCTCGTATTTTTTTTTTATAAATAGATCCCCCGTTTAATTTGTTCGTAACATTGATTTATATTTCTGCAAGCAATTAGTCTTTCATTATCGTATTAAATATGCGTCAAATACTATTCCAGCATGTTATAAAGAATCTTCATGCAATGTTTATACCTAATACATTATTCATTAGTAGTGAACAACAAGGCAGGAGGATTATCGTCTAAAATGGGTACTGAACCTTTATTTTCGACAATTTGCAACATTTTAAAATGCTTATAAACGTGGGAATTATTTCAAATTTATGTCCAAATTATATCATTAATTCTAAACAACTGTGTTATGTTCTGAGTACCCATATGCTTTTTTGAATCTTTGTTTCCCATAAGTTATATCTGTTTTTGCAAAAAGAGCGTTGATTAACATTATAAAAGCGCACGAACTCTTCAAGCTGCACTTTAAATTTAACAAATCTGTATATCTGCGATCATAACATACCTAACGTATGCCCTTATCATATTTTTTAATGTCTGTTAAATTCAATGCAGTTTAGTTTTTATGGTCTGACTGGTCCAACAATTTTTATTTATCAATTGTATCCTTGAGAATGACTGGTTCAATCATTTTAGAATAGTATGTAAAAGATGAATACCGTAGATTGAATTTCTGGAAATTTCTTGACGTGTTTATTTATTTATGAGTGGGCAGAACTCTTGAGAGAAAAAATACTGAATTTTCAATATCACTATGGTTTATTACTATCATTTTCCCTGTTAATTCCTCAACGTTCCTTCCTGTTATTTGTCAGTGTTTCATGACTTGAATAACACATGCACAATTCTAAACATGTTCTACCATATAACATTTTCCATAACGGTAACGTGAATCAGATGAACAGGAGCAGAAGAAAGCTGTTCGAATAAGGGAAGTTGCGAAATTTTGCGTTAGTAATTTTGCCACACTAAGTACCCGACCTTTTCTCATCCTCTGTTCCGTCAACATTGCATGGTCTACATTTGTAAACTATATTACTATTTTCAGCGAACTTGCATTTAAACCATACTTGAAAAGTTAAAACTGTAGTTTCACAATTACCCGTAAAATTTTTTAGACGTAAAAACAGAAAAAATAAAAGCTATTAAACAACGGTCTGAAGAACGAGTAAATCTGGGCTATAAGGCGTATATCGGTCAAAATAAAAATCAGTTCACGATCATGTATATTAAATAATGCTGGCCTCATTAAAATCTGGTTATAATAAAATTAAATGATTACATTTCATGTGCTATGAAGCAATTTTCAAAAATTCTGAGCACACATGTCCATAACTCGAACAAAAATGAAAGAAAAATTACTCTCTCTCTCTCTCTCTCTCTCTCTCTCTCTCTCTCTCTCTCTCTCTCTCTCTCTCTCTCTCTCTCTCTCTCTCTCTCTCTCTCTCTCTCTCTCTCTCTCTCTCTCTCTCTCTCTCATTTGCCAACATGTCTTCAATTTACCATGAGTACCTTTGTAAGCATTTTAATGATATTGTTATGTATACCTGTCGCGATTTATCGTCATCGCATTGGACGTAACGATAGCATTCACCAAATATCGGTATTATCATATAGCTCTGAGGTTTCCACCAACGTAATTCCGTTTCCATTTCGCTATCATACGGAGCACTACTACAGTAGTGGGCATTAGTTCATTTTAATCAATACGTGTTTAACATACATAACAACAATCTATGGTCAGTGGTCAGAGGGGAAACTTTAATTTATTGGAACTTGTTGTCTCTCTAGCACCCCTCACCCCCGAGCCTTTAATATTAGAAAAAAAAATGCACATATGTTCCGATAGCCTATTTCTCTATAACTGCGGTATGCTAAATATATTTTACATTAAAGGCACATTTTAAATTGATTTGAACAACTCCTGTTTTTAGATGGAAACAAAAATATTGATCTATGAGGCACCTCAAGAGAGAGAGAGAGAGAGAGAGAGAGAGAGAGAGAGAGAGAGAGAGAGAGAGAGAGAGAGAGAGAGAGAGAGAGAGAGAGAGAGTACCTTCCTATGGACAATCGAACGATATCCATTCATCGTTCTAGGTCAATATTCCCGCAATTAACTCTACCGTTCTTGACACTCTTTGACGTATGCCTGCATGGTATGCATAGTTCTATTCTCTGCACACGTGTCGACCCATGAGAATTGATTGGCTGAAGGTTTTGTTGTTGGATATCGCTGTCAAAACACTATCCACAGACAAATAAAGCTGAAATGTGCAAACAAAAATTTCACAATTGTAACTTCGGGACGAGCGACAAGTTCGGCTGTCGTGAGATTCTTAATACCCAAGACCGAAGACTAGGTCAAAAGTGAAAATACAATGGATATTGTTTTTAGAAATACTGAAATGTACACCTGTCAGATGATCTACATATATAATTCTCAAATGGAGGGGGGGATTACCAGACTTTTAAGATAGGGTATCGTGCCACTCCTCCGTTCTAAACACCCCAAAACCTTACATCACACATAATAATTTATCTCGCTGCGTGTTCTTAGCCTCATTACATAAATGTGTATCCGATCAGCGTTATAAACGCATTCAATCCGATTTTATTGGCGAAGTTTTATTGAAAAGGCTATAAAAGTGTGACCTGCTAGTCGATAAATAATTTCATTTTATGCCTGTCGCAAAAGCGGACAAAAGTCGACCTTGTTGCTCAAGATGTGTTGATTAATTGGGTGGAGATGAAACAATAGTTCCCTCGTCTAAACTAAGCAATATATTTACCTGTGCCACACACGCACAAGGAAGAACGAACAATAAATCTGTTTGAATACAGTTCAGGAATCTTAGTAACTGTCAATTTGAGAAGAGAAATAATTAATGCTTAATTTGTAACAAGGAGCATGTAAGCGTATCTGTATTTGATTGATTCTGTGTAAGGGTGTACGCGCGTCTGTGGTTACGGTCAAAATCTTTAGCGATCGATCTAAACAGATGTGCTCAGTGGATGTTTTGCCTCGTTCCACACCCTATTGATCCCAGGACACCCTTTCTTGCCCGTATTTCACATGACGAAATATTGTCAACATGATCCATAGATGTTTCGTACTCTTTTTTTTTTTTTCGTTGGGTTGCTAGAGGTGTAAGCACACAGGTGACGCGAGTGTTAGCCACAGAGGTTAGAGTCTCGAACAGTTTTCCGTGTCCCCCATAAGTTATCAAATAAGGTCAAACAGTGCTTACGTACTACTGTAGTCTGGCGTGATTGTAGAAAGGAAGGTATTGTATTGCAGAGAGATGTACTCAAAACAGGCAAATTTATGGTAGCAATCAATATATACACGCCGTAAAGCCTGATATGCTATATTATTGACTGAATTATAGCAGCTTTGTTTGTAGTGGTTTTCTATAGATTGTTTTAATGACTTACGGTACTAATGGTATGGAAAAATAGGAACCAGCTTGGAAATAGTTTATGTGAGTTTGGCTGGTCAGGATTGGTTAATAATACAAGATGTGTTTTAGGAAAGAGAATCGTTTGAGAGCTTATCCTAGCTTTAAGTGAAAAAAAAATAGAGACATTGTTATATTGATGGAATTTGAGTCCATTAACAGTCTTGAGTTTGGAATACTCATTATTAAAATTAGCATCTGACTATTTGCTGCGGAATTGAAAGCACATGTTTCAAACACATGCAGGTCCAGAAAATGCGGTGGCCCATATCCTTTCCTCTACACAGAAGCTAACATCCTTGTTTTATCTATACTGATAAATATAGGTTTGATCATGGGCACTCAGAAATTTTAATTTATTGAATTTTTAATGTCATGGTGTTTGCATAGGTTACTATGGGAACTGAATTCATACCGTGAGACCTTGTATGGCAATGTTTATAAACGATAAGCGGCATCTTGGTTTTAGTTTTGTACCACCCATATCACGTATCACAAATCCAAATGATGTTGAATTAACACAGTAACACTATCAGCATCATTGGTTGCCAGTGATGAAATTTGAAGTATTATGTATCCATCCGGATGGTAACTTAACCATCTTTAGTGTGATGTGGATAGATGACCTAACAAAAGATGTAAACATAGACTGTGATTTCGCTTCACTTGTTGATAAATATCTGCGTCAAAACGGTGTTACCAGACCATCGCATGAACTTCCATATTATCTTGTTAAGGTGCAAGTAGAAACTGCCATTTGGAATGACCTTGATGTGCCAATACCAACTCGACTGCAGCACCAGATGCAAAACCCCTCCGGGATTATTTCTACCATATGATGTGGCATTCATCGATGTCTCCACCCCAGTCCTATTCACCGTCGAATATTTTAAATCAACCATTGACTCACCTGAAAACAGAAAGATCTCGTCTGTTATTCAACAAGGACGCACTTGTTCTAGTGACACTTACTGGGAAAAAGACGATCGTTGGATTTCAAAGGTGCTCTCGTAACCGTTTATTTTGTTGAATTTTTTAATTTGTACAAGAGGTTTGCTAGACTACCAGAGCGCACCATTGCCTTAGATTTAAGTATTTCGAAGGCAGGTTTTTCATATAAATAACTTCATGGCCATTATACAAGTGAAAAAAAAAATAGCTATAAGTGCGCGTGCTTATTGCCTCTGCGAGCAAGGAATATTTTGATGCGACTGCATTCCCCAGTACACATCTATTCAATTCATCTATTCCTTGCGGCTACAAAGAACAGTCCTAGTACGATCAGTAAACTGTACTTTGTGGCAATGAGGATAAAATAAGCAGTGGGTACTAGTTTGAGACTATACTGGGGGAAATGGAAAATCACAAACTCCGAGCAAAACGATTTAAAAAATAAAACAAACAACGTGCTGTTGCAGATTAACAGATAGTAAAAACTTAGTTAAAAACTAACTCAACACACAGTATATCTGTTGATCGCAATCATATATTTGCCAGTTTTAAGTACATCTCGCTACAGTATTATCCTTTTTACAATCGCTGTTGACCAGAGTAGTACGGACGTGCTGTCAGACCCTTATTCGATACCCTTTGGGGACACAACCCTACTGGACCCTACACCATATGACTGACATACTTGCGTCCTCTAGCATTCCCTCAACAACAACAACAACAACAAAAATGTAACGAAAAGTCTATGGGTCGCGTGGGGAAACGTTTGTCATGTGGTTAGAGGTCAGAACGGGTGTCCGGGGACTATAGGGTATTGAGTGAGGCAAAATACCTACTGGCGTACTACTTAAACGACGCAGATAATGTATGGGTAAAGAAATTATTTGACACATCAAATCCCAAAAGTTTGATTCCCGTTAGTACTAATATTAGTACCTTAGTCCTACCTTGTGGACACAACCACAACCACACACACACACAAAATAAAAAATTAAAAAAAATGAGGCTACGACATCGTAGCTAGATTCCCGTGCCAATAAATATAAAAATATCCGTTCAATCTGGGCTTTTTTCTAAAGAAAAGAAATACAATACAGGTTGCAAGTGAATAAAAGAAGCCGCTAATTTATCATGCTTTTTTTGTTTATTTGTTTTGTTTTGGGTTTTTGTTGGGGGTGTGGGTGAAGTAGTGGAGCAAAGAAGTATGAAAAATGCATTTTATAACTAAAAAAAATATTATGGAGACAGAAGACGACGTGGAAATTGAGAAATGCCTCTTTATAAACTTGCCTGAAACTTTATACTGCTTCTTTTGAGAAATATATTGGACGTTCAGTTTATGGATCTGTGGTTCACAAATGGACGTGTGATATCTTTCTTTCCAAAATGGTACAATATTCACAGTTATGTTAAAACTAGTACTGGAATTACTCATCTACATGCATTAACTAACTAGCTAGTGGTTTTACAACGCATGTAATGCATGTATCGGTACAATGCACGTATCGGCAATAGACCAATGGGATAGACCCAATACGACCTTTGGTTTCTTTTCTGTATTTAAAAAAAATTCCCCAATAACTTAGTTCTATTTAGCAGGGTAACCTTGGGTAGAACATGTATAATTCTGAGGGTAAACCTGAGTTAACGTTAGCGAGTTTATGTGATGTGATGTGATTATGATTTTTTAAGTTAGCTTTAAAAAAAATTTCAGCCATATCTCTACCATGTCTGCAGTGTGGCAGTTTATAATGATGTCTAGCACTGGGGGCATCATGCTGCAAACATGTAGCACTTCCAGTCACATTATCCTAACACCAGTCCGACCAGTCCTAACACTAACCTCTTAATGCTAAGCGCCACGCGAGGAAGCTGTTAGTACCATTTTTGTAAGTCTTTGGTATGACTTGACCGGGGATAGAACCCACGACCTTCCGCATCCGAGGCGGACGCTCTAACCACTAAGCCACCGAAGCGGTGCGAGTTTATGTAAGAAGCTAACAACATCATTGAATAATGTTCACTAGCGGCCTTAGGGTGGTCAGAAAGGCGCAAAAGCACTGGGCCTGAAAGCTGGGGGTTGGGGAGGGGCCCTGTCCCCCCATAAGGTTCTGATAAAGAATTTTTTTTCATTTAAATATTTTGATAATAGGCAAAACATCTATTTTACTATATAACATGAAAAAATATTTAACAATTCACTACATCTATAAACAGCGCCGGATTAAGCTAGTGCGGGGCCCGTAGCATGTGTTATAAAAGGACCCTACATTAAAAAAAAAAAAAACCCAACATATAAATATAAAAACACATAAATTTTTAACTTGCATATTAAAGTAATGGTATTGTTTTAATTTGCTATACAGCCAGATAATAACAACACAAATATGTCTGATATTTCAGTAACGGTATTATTTACATGTAGGTAATCGATAGCTCGAAAGCATTAAACTCGGAGCCTTTGAAAGTGCGGGACCCGTAGCACATGCTACTTTTTCGCTACTAAGATAATCCGGCACTTCTCTATAAATGATAATTTTGTCGAAAGTTTGAAAGAGAAAAAATATTTTAAAAGTTTATAATTTCTTCTTTTATATTTTTGTCATCATTACGTCTAAGTGTTTTATTGCAGCTAATATGCATTTGAAATGAATTCAATACACGTATATACAGACACAAATGTTAATAATACAGGTACATCATAAACAATTGATTTGTATGCCTAAATTTTCCCATTCCAGCAAAACGTCACATTGCATTTATTTAGAGACAAGAACCATGGTAAAGCTAAAGGGCAAAGAATTTTGGAAGTTTTTAGACATTTTTCAACTATGAATAAATTAAGCAGATATAGTTTAACACTTTCTATGGCGATTTTAATACTTTCACGCAAGATTATAATACGCGTGTTACAATTCTTGTTAAGGGCACAAACCATGGTAGGTCGGGGATAATTCAAGAATGTATTTGTGACTCGTCCCTCCGGATTGTTTAATAAGTTTTAAAAAAATTGAAACAAAAGGTTTGCAAGGTTATAGGTACAATTCGATTATTGTTATATGATTTGTGTTTTTAGAAATTACCGACTAAGTAATTAGACTATCACTTGTGTACTTGACGATTTCATTAGAAATTCAATCGTAATATGTGCTATTTCTTCCTAAATAAATATCACAGGGCGAGAATTGCAGACTATTTGACATACCTGATTCACGACATCACTTTAAACTTCCACACTGCCGACATCGTTGCGATATTACTGAAAAATTGTTAAATCTACGTTAAAAATCCGAATTACCTACACCGACTCGTGTCTTTGTTTGTCCATGCTGTTGGGGCAATTTATGGAGTGATCGGTCCGCTTGTTATTATAATATGCAGGAAGCCACAGTTTTAAAACGTATATGCTCTCTCCTCTCTTAACCATTGCTTTTTACACAAAGGAATTAGTTCACCCAACAAAGAAAATAGCAATCTCGGAGAAATATCTTTTGCTTAAAAAAAAAAAAAAAAAAAAAAAAAAAAAAAAAAAAAAAAATGATATGATACTTATAATACAGTTTGAAAAAGACCACAGTGTAAGGAAAAATAGTCAAGAAAATCGGTAAACATCTTTCTGAGGGGAAAAAAATACATTTTTTGCAGTCATAAAATCTTCAACAATGGGTCTTCATTTTTGTCCGTTTGAAAATATTTTACCGCCTGTAACCTGTAGTTTCTTTACAAATCTGGTCGATAAATCAGGTCATTCACTGTCAAAACCAGGAAATTTTTATTATTTGATATAGGTTGATAATAATTCGTGCAGTCTCTCTCTGGTCTTTGCCAAATCACTTAAAGCGTGACTGCCGCATGTGGTCAAGTCGTGTGGCAAATACAGGAATGGAGTTACTTTGCAAAGCTGGAAATGGATTTTTGTTTATTTAAAACTACTTTTATAAAATTAAGTTCAGGAGTTTTAAATAACTGCTACACCTATTGCAAGTAACTATAGTTATAGAAATACAGCATATACATAGTTACCTGGTCATAAGTACCTTTAATAAACTAAATCAATTACCCAAAATATGTTCAAAGCAATAAGCAAAATTTTGTCAGAATGCCTAAACTTGCTTTCAATTGTTTCAGACGTATATGTTTCCTTTCTTCCTCACTTCCACCAAATTGTGAACGTTAAGTACACACTTTGACTTGGCCATGGTGATGTTCTTGTAGAAACGTTCATGCGATAAAAGTTAAGAGAAAATATATCGTTATTCTTTAAGCAATTAAATTTTACGTAATGAAAAAAAAATTGTGTGCGCGCGTCTCATTGTTTAATTAGAAAGTCACCGTGACCAATATTTAGCTATATTGTTTAACATCACTAGCAACAATATCTGGCTCTCGTGAGAGTTTATTTCAGGACGAGAACATGTCCAGCAACGAAGTGGGTTACCATGATCTACCTTCGAAAGCTCGATCAACGTTGTCTCAGTTGTACCTAATCATTATATTGTTTTTACCAATGGCTTGTCATCATACAACACATTCAGACTTAAACTGGGGGTGACACCAAAATTAATGTTCATAAAAATTTAGAATTTTTGTGCAGGAAGGATGTCCATTTGGTGACACGATGAGTTACCGCACATAACTGTATATGAACTGTTTGAATTTTTGTGCAGGAAGGAGGTCTATGGGGGCACCATGAATTACCGCACTGGGTGACACCAACCCTGGTGACGCCACTGTTCTTTGTTACTTTTTCTGATATAACAGGCCAAGCCGAAGAACACTAGCACAAGATGCTATTCCGCGGTGAAGTGTCTGCATGTATGCGCAAGTGGTTCACATGTCCAACACTGGCTGAATTTTCAGGTGGTCGATCATGAGAGGGGATCTAAGTCAGTGGGAAGATTTTGATGCGATGGAACAACAGAAGAGGGATCAGACTGACTTCCTGGAAACAAAAGTCAGTTTTTAGTGGCACTATACCGAAAGCCCAATGGCAATGTTCTTTAGTGGCGCCCTTGATTTGCTACAAAGAAGTTTTATCATTTGTCTCCATTCTCACCACCACCAGGTCTTAAGCAATGGTTTGTGATGATTAACCCGTCAGAGAAAGGTGAAATACAATGAAAAAATTTCACCTGCTAGAAATGGAGATGTATGCTCACGACTGCTATTCTGAGTCACTATGACATACTTTCCAAGATCAATAACTTTTTTTTATATATTATGACAAAATTTAAACCCAAAGTGCATCTTATGGCAGATGTGTCAAATACAAAAGTTGAGTTGCTGTGACCTATTTCCTATGTTATATATATTAATGAGTATCTTGATGGGATTGATGCTCTCTTGTCATTAAATCAAAGGTCTTAAACTCAAATCAACATGAGGGCTAAATGAGGAAATTACCCCAAGGGCTTCATCACTGCAACCTTTTCATAAAGTGAAAGTAGTTCTTACAAAATGTAGCCAGTTTAACTGCTGGAAACAAGCGAATGATGTAACAACCAAATTTAAAAACAAAAAATAAAAACTTGCTGGCTGCAATGAAACAAATCTGCATTATAATTTTACAAACTCTGGTTATCATTGTGGGCCACACAAAATAACTCCATGGGCCGCATGCGACCCTTAATGTTTGAGACACCTGCTCCGAAGTATTTACAGAATTCAAGATAAGGCATTTCTTCTTCTTTTACCCTTGAATGTTAAAACCATCTCCTACATTCGTAACCAATATGATTTCGAAATGAGCAGCTGTGGTGTTATTGTTGGCTGTAAGATCAGCACTATTTTCATTTATGTCAACCAGACATTCTGCTTTAAACTTCATGCCAGTATGGCCATCCATTCATGAGGCAGACTGATACCAGGATATAATCTTATTTGATGTAAGATTAGCACTATTGACCTTCAGGAACACCTAGATATGATTAGAAGTTCCTTGGTAAAACTATACATGGATATGGCTATCACTTCTGAAGAAGCAGCAACAAGATTGGTGGAAGTTAGAGCTGAAATAAATAGTACAATTTCCTACTTGAATATTCACTGAATGTACTTGAATAGGATTCGAATAAACAAGACATCATAACTAATTTTTAAAGCGAAAACCATATGTTGATATAACCATCCATCCATTTTAAGTTGAGATAAGATGTCAAAATGGCCACTGTTTTGTCCATACTGGATGCTCAAGCAGCACCAGCCAGATATGACCAAACTGACCTTAGTATGAATAGGTGTAAAGTTGCATAGCAATTCTACAAGTAGTTTAGAAGAAGTAGCAATAACAAACATATGATAATTGGTGGACAGACAACAGATGGCAGACAACAAATACATCCAGTTAAGTTCTTATGGTCTATGACCAGTGGGGATGGCAGACAACAAATACATCCAGTTAAGTTCTTCTGGTCTATGACCAGTGGGGTTGGACCTCAAACTTGCACTAAGAGTGCCAGGGATGCCTGCAGAACTATTTCATATGGGTTTGGGGCAAACACGTTGTGTTCTCCAGTGGCTGTGAATTACTTTTGATGATGTTTCGAAAATCTGTTTAAAATCATATCTGGGGTCTATTGTAATTACATTTATCATAAACTGTTTTGAAAATTCCACTAATGGTTCATCTTAGCAAAATGCAGTCAGCGACTTACTTGGAATTCATTAAAAACTGCATAAAATCATGTTTGGGCTACAAATCCTTTTTTATTTACCCCTAGTGATACCAAACTTACATTTTGTGCAAAACTTGAGAATAATATATATAAAAAAGCAAATCACAGCAATGGATGTCACACACTTTGGAAGATGGGAAGTGTATATTGTAACGAGGAAACCCCATGGACTTCAATTATTTTCGTTTCGTTGTATAATATTCGTTTCGTTAAAGTTTATATTGTTATTTCGAATGTTTGGCGGGCTTTGTAGTGCCCTCTATCGTCTTAGCTTTGGGTCACGTGATTCCGCCTGGATATATATATATATATATATATATATATATATATATATATATATATATATATATATATATATATATATGGACCAACTGTGGCTGCTAGGGGAGTGTGTAAATAACCGGCATAGAGTGAAGACGTCCCCTGCAGTGTAGCAGTATAACCACCCCGCCACGGCAAGCACACTTGGTCGTAATCCTTGGGTAGGAAGAAGCAGGCCAGGAATCTGAAAAGGGTAGGGACAAGGTCTTTCATCGACCAGCAGCCCGGCGCTACAAGGCTCGTCCAAGCAACGCAGAGGTCTTGCGACAATACACGTTTAGACCGAAGATAGCTCTTTTATCGTTATTTAGCACTGTCGTCTTTCTCTATCGATCTCCTGCGACAAGTCGGTGACTGCGACCAGTCGGCGACCAAGCAACAGTCGGCGACTCTGCGACCAACTCGGCGACCTTGCGACAGTCGGCGACTCTGCGACCAAGTCGGCGACTGCGACCAGTCGGCGACTCTGCGACCAAGTCGGCGACAATGCGACCAGTCGGCGACCCTGCGACCATTCGGCGACCGAGACAGCGACACAGTCGGCGTCCCTGCGACTAGCTTTTACCAAGTCGGCGACTGCGACCGGTCGGCGACCCTGTGACCAGTCGGCGACCAAGACTGCGACAGTCGGCGACTCTGCGACTGTGACCAATCGGCGACTCTGTGACCAAGTCGGCGACTGCGACCAGTCGGCGACCCTGTGACCAGTCGGCGACCAAGACTGCGACAGTCGGCGATTCTGCGACCATGCGACCCAGTCGGCGACTCTGCGACAAGTCGGCGACTCTGCGACTAGCTGTGACCAAGTCGGCGGCGCCCAAAAAGCCAGAAATAAGCCGGTATCCCGCTGAGGTGGAAATCTGTCACACTCTGGAGTGCCAGTCCTCTCTCCTGCGACAAGTCGGTGACTGCGAGCAGTCGGCGACCCTGCGACCATTCGGCGACCGAGACAGCGACCAAGCGACAGTCGGCGACTCTGCGACCAACTCGGCGACCTTGCGACAGTCAGCGACTCTGCGACCAAGTCGGCGACTGCGACCAGTCGGCGACCAAGCGACAGTCGGCGACTCTGCGACCAAGTCGGCGACAATGCGAGCAGTCAGCGACCCTGCGACCATTCGGCGACCGAGACAGCGACACAGTCGGCGACCCTGCGACTAGCTTTTACCAAGTCGGCGACTGCGACCAGTCGGCGACCCTGTGACCAGTCGGCGACCAAGACTGCGACAGTCGGCAACTCTGCGACCAAGTCGGCGACTGTGACCAATCGGCGACTCTGTGACCAAGTCGGCGACTGCGACCAGTCGGCGACCAAGCGACAGTCGGCGACTCTGCGACCAACTCGGCGACCTTGCGACAGTCAGCGACTCTGCGACCAAGACGGCGACTGCGACCAGTCGGCGACCAAGCGACAGTCGGCGACTCTGCGACCAAGTCGGCGACAATGCGAGCAGTCGGCGACCCTGCGACCATTCGGCGACCGAGACAGCGACACATTCGGCGACCCTGCGACTAGCTTTTACCAAGTCGGCGACTGCGACCGGTCGGCGACCCTGTGATCAGTCGGCGACCAAGACTGCGACAGTCGGCGACTCTGCGACCAAGTCGGCGACTGTGACCAATCGGCGACTCTGTGACCAAGTCGGCGACTGCGACCAGTCGGCGACCCTGTGACCAGTCGGCGACCAAGACTGCGACAGTCGGCGATTCTGCGACCCAGTCGGCGACTCTGCGACAAGTCGGCGACTCTGCGACTAGCTGTGACCAAGTCGGCGGCGCCCAAGAAGCCAGAAATAAGCCGGTATCCCGCTGAGGTGGAAATCTGTCACACTCTGGAGTGCCAGTCCTCAGACAGATTCAGCGGGGTATCACTTCAACTATAAGTAAGACCTATCATAAAAAACCCGACATAGCGAGACTCAGGGCAGTGTAGCCGAGAGATCAGTTCCGCTACAATATTTATAGAGGAATGGTCAAGGTGACAAAGGTGTTAGATGATTTAAGGAACATTTATACCATGCACAAGTCTACACTACCCAACAAAAATTACCAAAATTCATATTACCAGTGGGGTAAAGTAGCTCAAAGACATTACTTAGGTTTTCAACTGAGATTCATCAACACTATTCAGCAAGTTAAAGCCTTGCCGTAATGACAAAAAACAAAAACAAAAATTAAAAACTGGCTGGCTGTAATGAAACAAATCTGCATTATTATTTTACAACCTCTGGTTATCATTGCGGGCCACATGAAATAACTCCATGAGCCGCATGCAACCCTCGTGTTTGAGACACCTGCTCCTAAGTATTTACAGAATTCAAGATAAGGCATTTCTTCTTCTTTACCACTATTTTCCCATTAAAGGGCAACCATTTGTGGTCACTGACATCAAGACACGTTGCAGTTTGGCTATACAAAATGCCAAGTGCCCGATACAATAAACCTGAAACATACAATTAGTCATTGCTGCTTTTAGGCAGACAAATTCCCACATTTACACAAGTATGTGTTGCATTTCATGTCAAAATTACAGTAAGCGATCATTCTCCACAACGCTTGGAACAAAGTTAATGAGGTGCACAAGTCTAATATCGTTCAAAGAGCCAACTCTTCTTGCACAAGCCTCATATCATGCAAGAGCCAACTCTGCTTGCACAAGCCTAATATCGTTCAAGAGCCAACTCTGCTTGCACAAGCCTAATATTGTTCAAGAGCCAACTCTGTTTGCACAAGCCTAATGTCGTTCAAGAGCCAACTATGCTTGCACAAGCCTAATATAGTTCTAAAGCCAACTCTGCTTGCACAAGCCTAATATCATTCAAAAGCCAACTCTGCTTGCACAAGCCTAATATCATTCAAAAGCCAACTCTGCTTGCACAAGCCTAATATCGTTTAAGAGCCAACTCAGCTTGCACAAGCCTAATATCATTCAAAAGCCAACTCTACTTGCACAAGTCTCATATTCTTCAAGAGCCAACTCTGCTTGCACAAGCCTAATATCATTCGAGAGCTAACTCTGCTTGCACAAGCCTAATATCATTCAAGAGCCAACTCTGCTTGCACAAGCCTCATATTGTTCATGAGCCAACTCTGCTTGCACAAGCCTAATATCATTCGAGAGCCAACTCTGCTTGCACAAGCCATATATCATTCAAAAGCCAACTCTGCTTGCACAAGCCTAATATTGTTCAAGAGCCAACTCTGCTTGCACAAGCCTCATATTGTTCATGAGCCAACTCTACTTGCACAAGCCTAATATCATTCGAGAGCCAACTCTGCTTGCACAAGCCATATATCATTCAAAAGCCAACTCTGCTTGCACAAGCCTAATATTGTTCAAGACCCAACTCTGCTTGCACAAGCCTCATATTGTTCAAGAGCCGACTCTGCTTGCACAAACCTAATATCGTTCAAAAGCCAACTCTGCTTGCACAAGCCTAATGTCGTTCAAGAGCAAACTATGCTTGCACAAACCGCGAATCATTCAAGAGCCAACTCTGCTTGCACAAGCCTAATATCGTTCAAGAGCAAACTCTGCTTGCACAAGCCTCATATTGTTCAAGAGCTAACTCTGCTTGCACAAGCCTAATATCATTCGAGAGCCAACTCTGTTTGCACAAGCCTAATATCATTCAAAAGCCAACTCTGCTTGCACAAGCCATATATCATTCAAGAGCCAACTCTGCTTGCACAAGCCTAATATTGTTCAAGAGCCAACTCTGCTTCCACAAGCCTAATATTGTTCAAGAGCCAACTATGCTTGCACAAGCCTAATATCATTCAAGAGCCAACTATGCTTGCACAAGCCTCATATAATGCAAGAACCAACTCTGCTTGCACAAGCCTAATATCGTTCAAAAGTCAACTCTGCTTGCACAAGCTATATATCATTAAAGAGCCAACTCTGCTTGCACAAGCCTAATATCGTTCAAGAGCAAACTCTGCTTGCACAAGCCTCATATTGTTCAAGAGCCAATTCTGCTTGCACAAGCCTAATATCATTCGAAGGCCAACTCTCCTTGTACAAGCCTAATATAATTCGAGAGCCAACTCTGCTTGCAAAAGCCTAATTTCATTCAAAAGCCAACTCTGCTTGCACAAGCCATATATCATTCAAGAGCCAACTCTGCTTGCACAAGCCTAATATCATTCAAGAGCCAACTCTGCTTGCACAAGCCTAATATCGTTCATGAGCAAACTCTGCTTGCACAAGCCTAATATCATTCAAGAGCCAACTCTGCTTGCACAAGCCTAATATCGTTCATGAGCAAACTCTGCTTGCACAAGCCTAATATAATTCTAAAGCCAACTCTGCTTGCACAAGCCTAATATCATTCAAGAGCCAACTCTGCTTGCACAAGCCTAATATCGTTCATGAGCAAACTCTGCTTGCACAAGCCTAATATCATTCTAAAGCCAACTCTGCTTGCACAAGCCTAATATCGTTCATGAGCAAACTCTGCTTGCACAAGCCTAATATAATTCTAAAGCCAACTCTGCTTGCACAAGCCTAATATCATTCAAGAGCCAACTCTGCTTGCACAAGCCTAATATCGTTCATGAGCAAACTCTGCTTGCACAAGCCTAATATCATTCTAAAGCCAACTCTGCTTGCACAAGTATAATATCATTCAAAAGCCAACTCTGCTTGCACAAGCCTAATATCATTCAAGAGCCGACTCTGCTTGCACAAGCCTCATATCATTTGAGAGCCAACTCTGCTTGCATAAGCCTAATATCGTTCATGAGCCAACTCTGCTTGCACAAGTATAATATCATTCAAAAGCCAGCTCTGCATGCACAAGCCTAATATTGTTCAAGAGCCAACTCTGCTTGCACAAGCCTAATATCATTCAAGAGCCGACTCTGCTTGCACAAGCCTCATATCATTCAAAAGCCAACTCTGCTTGCACAAGCCTGTTATTGTTCAAGAGCCAACTCTGCTTGCACAAGCCTAATATCATTCAAGAGCCAACTCTGCTGTCTAAAATTTGGCACTATATTGTTTTAAATTTGTCAGAAAATGTACATGTTTAAGCATTTTTAAAAAATTAAATTTTGCAAACAAATTCTATAAAAATTAAATATACTAATATTTTTCAATTTTAAACAGAAATGATATTGTGTTAGAAATAAATTGTTGTTTTGAAAAAGTTCTAAATTTAAGGGAGATATGTTGAGCTTAGTTTGGGGATCTTAAAAGCACCTTGTCCAACACATGTATCAAGCTGAACACTAACAATATACAGTTCCTAACAGTTGTCAAACTTCTAGTTTGCTTGAAAATCTGACCAGGTGAGTGAATTTGAAAAATGTGTGGCATTCAAATTTTTTTTGACTAATATTGACCACAATAAGCCACACTGATACGACTCAGTTCACAAGTATTACGTTTGAATCAGTAATCAAAATAAAGTCTCTATCTATTTCATGTGTAATTTTTCATGTTTTTGGTGATCCTTGGCTTATATTTAGGCATTCTTGGTACTGATTTAAAGGAAATTGTTTCCTCTTTATAATATGAGAATTATGGCATGATTCTGTGTGTATTTTGGCAACAGTGCATGATTCTGTCCTAGAAGTGCTATTTTTTTACAGTTATGCTTCTCCAAAAAATGACAGACAGCCAATGACAAGAAATTCACTGTAAGATTGCCCTGGAAAAATATTTAATTAACATATATTTATCCGAGTTGAAAATTCAGTACTGGAAAGCAAATGCTGACAAAATATAGGGAAAATAATTGTGTACTGAGTCCAGATATGATGCAGATTTAATGCTGAAAATCACACTAAGCCAAAGTGTTGCCAACATCAAGTAGCATCCCAAAGAAGTTTAGGCACATAAAGGAAAATGGTTGGTGAGCTCAACATGCAAAATCCTAAGTCCACTAAAATTTGATTTTGCACATTTAACGCATAACAGTGTAGTCTGCTGCTAAATGAACTCAGCCAGCATCTTGTCAGTATCTATCAGTCTACTGGATTTGGTTGAGATACATCCATAAAAATAAAAGAATTGAAATTTGGTGATGCTGTCAATTAGGCATTGTAATTCCACTAAACGATGATGTGGAATGCTGATAATGTTATCTATCATCTCACCAGTCTCAAGCAGTACACAAAATTTGGTTGCTATCCAATAATAATCAAAGGCACCAGTCTCAAGCAGTACACAAAATTTGGTTGCTATCTAATAATAATCAAAGGCACCAGTCTCAAGTAGTACACAAAATTTGGTTGTTATCCAATAATAATCAAAGGCACCAGTCTCAAGCTGTTCACAAAATTTGGTTGCTATCCAATAATAATCAAAGGCACCGGTCTCAAGCAGTACACAAAATTTGGTTGCTATCCAATAATAATCAAAGGCATTATTATGATGAAATGAAAGTGGGTGGGTCGCCATGCAACAACTATAAGTAAACTTAATGCTGCAGACACTGATAACCTAACTCAGCCTAGCTGTCATGAAAATCATGCCATGTACCAATTTTAGCTGAAATCCAATAACACTTAAGGGAATTATTATGCAGACAAGAAACTAGGGTGGCCCAACTCTTAACTATAGTGTCTGTAACTCTGCAAAGAATGATGCAGGATGCTGAGATGATGCCGGATGCTGAGAATTCAACTCGGCAAAGGTCTCATCGATATCAAGCAACAAATATGGTTGAAATCCAAAAAGGAAGTGGTATATTGTGTTGAAAAGGAACTGGGTGGATTTTACAATCAGTGGCTATTGATGGTGGTCATTCAGATTTGTTTTGAATCAGGAGGGAATTCCTATCTTGTGGAGAAATTAAGTCTTTTCCAAAGTGACTTCAATTGTACTTAAGGAAGTATATTATATTCCAATTGCAGATTTAAACTTTCATAGCATACCTTTATTGTACTGATTATTTTACCAGAATGGGCTTTGACCAGACAGAGTTCAAGATCTACATTATGGATAAGGTGATTTTTTTTTTTTATATAATGTCTACTCTTGTTTAGTATCATCCAAAAAAGCTCATGCCCAAGAATGCTGACATCTTCCATTAACCAAGTTCAAAAGCATTTGGCTAAGAAGAATGGATCTCTAGAATTCTTTTTTTTTTTTAAATTTCTTTCAGTGCTGTCATTTTAATATTGCTATGTTATGAAAACTGTTTCAAAATTTCTCTAATATTTTTTTTATGTTATCATAATTTATCTCATGGTGTATCAGCAAATTGAAAATTCCCACTGCCATAACACATTATATCAAAGTTGAAAGGTCCCACTGAAATGACACTTTATATCCAAGTTGAAGAGTCCCACTGCCATGACACTTTATATCAAAATTGAGTAAATTTGTTCTGCAGTTTTGTGTGATACAGTGGTGTAAATGTTTGACTAATTTTGGTGGTGGATTGGTATCTTTTGTACATATCTGAAAGCCTTCTACTCCAAGATGCTTCTAAAATTTATTGGAATTTAACTGAGCATTTTTAAAATAAAAGTTGTTAAAATTAAAGTTTTTGTATTTTTAGTAACTGTAGCTTGTATATTGTTAGCAGCAGTGGTCATATTTGAAAATGAGTCAGCATTATTTGTATTAACTGAAAGGCTTTACTACAGGGGTCGGCAACCTATGGCACGCATGCCCCAAGGTGGCATGTAAAGAGGTTTTGTGTGGCATGCGAAGAGCAGCCAAACATCTCAATTTTAGCGGTGTTTTCTTACTTGTGGCACATGCTCATTCAATTTATAATTAATCCAGAAAAAAGTGGCACTTTATGTAAAATAGGCTGCTGACCCCTGCCTTACTATAATAATTGTCAAATCGGATAAAATTCTGTTTAGGAGTTTTTGAGAAGTAATTTATATTTCATTTATTTCAAACTGATTTTTAGTAATTGTTGCCATAAATGATTGCAGATTGGCATCAGTCTAAAACCACATCATGTCAAGATGTTCTATGCCAAATTTGGTCAAAATTGGTCCAGTGGTTGTTGTTAGGTTAAAATTTCAACATATTGGCTATGCAATAAATCCCACTTTGATGACTGCCTATTCAACATTTGTTGCCTGCAAAGTTGTTGCATTAAATAATTTGGACTCTATTATTCTCAAGTATGTATGGGTTGTATGCAAATAACTTGATTCCTTTGCAAACATGTGCTGTCTTGGCCCCCAAATGAAATGTTACACTGCATTTACAAGTTGTCTATTTAGTTTTCTTTTACTAATGTCTTAGGCAGATTATTTCATACATGTAAATGCACTACTATAATATAACTAATTGCAAAGACAAAGAACGCACTACTGTTTGAGCATACATATTCCTTACCCTAAATTTAAAGTAAAATCCAGTTCACTGGCCTTTACCAATGCCCTAAAAATGATACTCGTCATATTAAAGCAAAACAAGGAAATTTGAAATTAGAAAAAAAAAAACACTTTTAGACAAAAGATAAACAAAAGTGTAATATCAAATTCTTTTTTAAGATAGACTTCTCGTTTTATTCACAATGTTATCTATACACATTTCCTCTTTATGTAAGTATTCTAGTCTTGGACTGCTGATGTGACCTTTCTTCAAAATGTTTGTTGTTTGTAAGGAACGATAAAAACTTTACTCACCACAACACTATATGAAACATATAAAGTATATCATTATAAAATATTTTCACTTGTACGCTCGTTTACTATAACAACATGGATGGGAAAATAAGAACACTGCTTGGATCCTATTTAACTATCAAAAATAGTAACTGGGAATTTTTGCAAATGATATATTCTAACCTTCTCAAAAGAAAAGGTCTCCCATTAACATGAATCCATCTATCAAGCAATGTATCATTCCAGCAACTTAAGAATCTTTCCCACTTTTTGCCACCGGATATACTTGTTTTCTGATACACTATTTTGTTGTGGCATATTTGATTTCATCGAAAGCTTTCCTGGCCTTGCGCAATGCCTCATTCATCATGAGCAGTTCCTTGACTCTGGAGTACTTCTTGGGGTCCTTCCGTATCAGGAAAATAATGTCTTCTACAGAGATTCTGCCTAATCGACCGACTTCCATGGCCTTTTTGGTCTGAAAACATTTATATAAAGGTCATTCTTTGCTAATAATAAAATAAAAGCAAACAAAATAATATATCTAAAAATTAGATTTTCTAAAAATGAATATAACATAATGTAAGCTTTCCCCTGCCGATATATACAAAGAGCTCATACACAAAGCTTGATCACTGATGATCAGAACACCTGACCTAGATTCTTAATTATACACTGTAGCAACATACAACTATTACACTAATGATCTGCATAGCTTTCTGTATGTTTATAGTGAAGAAATACAAAGATTGTAGTTCTGTGGCAATCTGGTCAAGATTTGTTTATATTTAATCACTTTTAAACATAAATATAAGCATACATTTTTAAGCATACTGTGTGCAATTCAGAATTTTATATGTATATGTTTTCTGCAGTCAGCTTCAAAAGAGGCATGTTAAACATACTCTCTGTAATCCACGAAAACAGGTTCCACAACAGAGGATAAAACCAATGGCTTTTTAATAGCTAATTTTCTTTATTAAAAGTGATCCTAAGTAAGAATTAAATACATCTTCTGAGAAGACAGAGGGAGTAAGTTTCGTAAGATTCTGATTAGGGTCCAAAATTGGCCCTTATTAACCCTTGGCCTTTATGATATAAACCCAACTCTTAAAACATTTGGGACCTTCTCAGCTAGAATACCATGGGATACATATTGAAAGGCCAACAAAGTGATGTGTGTGTGTGTGTGATTTAGATTTTTAACGTAGCTTTAACAAATTTTCAGTCATATCGCTATGATGTCTGCAGTGTGTCAGTTTATAGTGATGCTTAGCACTGGTGCATCATGCCGCAGATATGTAGCATAATGTCCCACCCAGTCACGATTTTCTGACACCAGGATAACCAGTCCTAAAACTAACCTCTTAATGCTGAGCGCCAAGCTAGACAGCTGTTAGTACCACTTTGTAAGTGTTTGGTATGACTCATCCGAGGATTGAACCCAAAGCCTCCTGCTAGGCCAAAAAAGCATACTTCTATTAGTTGCCTCTTATATCATGCAGTTGGGTGCATAAGGCCAAGTGTGCAGAGGGAGAAAAAAAAAGAATTCTAACACAGGACACAAGGAGATCATTCTTATATCAAGTTATTACATTTTAAAGCCAAACAATAAACAAATTCTCATTAGGTATCTAAAATATAGTTTAATATAACATTGTATTGTATAAAATACTTTTTTAATTGTTTCATTTCTGCCCTTCAATTTTAATGGTAGGATGCTCAATAAGATGGCAGACAGCAGACAATGTTTAAATGTTACTGCCATTTCAGACTGAACATGGTATTTGTTTTGGTTGTGCCCATGGATAACATCACCTTACAACAGCATCATCAGTTCACTTTACAGTCTGTTTCCAATACCAGCTAAAGTCAAAGCCTACTAATCCATTGGTTTGTAACCCCTTGCCGATTTTAATAACGGAAACCTTTAATTTGATAAAAAGTGCAAAGAACTTAGTCAATTCATTCATTTATTTATATTTTCTAACCAGACTGTGAGTAGAATGGCCGTAACACCGTCATTGTCTGCACGTTTCATGCTTAAAGGAAGTTTTCAATATTATAGACGGACATGCCTAAGACCCGTTTCTAGTTTCTGGACAAGTCCATTTTCAGCAATGGGGTGTATGCGCAACTAAAAATGTACATACATATGTCATCTGCTTCCGATATTTACAGTGTCGAATCAAGCAAAGGAAAAAAATGAAAGAGGAAAAAAATACCTTTCACATGAATTTAACAAGTGTTTTCATTAATATGTTCATGTGTACAAAGGAATATAATTCCAAACCTAATGTTATGGTAATTTACGGAATTATCTGGCAGTTAATTAATTAATTATGTCATTATGTTGTCAGATGGAAATAAACTACCTCACAGTGCACAGAATATAGCTTCGTGTTAGTATGGAAAGTTTGTTAAGCATGAAAGGTGCAAGGAGATGCCAGTATTAGTGCCATTCTGGTCACAGTCTGGTTAGAAATTATAAATCAATGATTCAGTTGACTTAGTTCTGTGCTCTTTTTATCACGTTAAACTTTTAGTTATTGAAATTAGTAGGGGGTACAAACCAATGGTTGTTGTTTCTTGTTGGGCTTAATGCCATTTTTCAGCACACGATAGGCTATTCATGGCGGCCAGTATTAATGGTGGAGGAAGAAACCGGGAAATCACCGGAAAGAACCACGGACCCACGAGAAGCTACTGGCAAGCTTTCTCACATATCTACATTAGCCGAATCCTAGACTCGAACACACGCAGACAGAGGTGAGATGGCAGTGATCCGTAACAGACAGCCACTCGGGGCCCCCACAAACCAATGGGGATGTAGCATCGGACTATTATAAATTGTGATTAGCATCATCTCCTTATTAAAGAGAAGACTTGTTCTGTTCATCCTTATAACTGTAATAAAAAACAAAACAATATGGAGACATTATGTTTCAATGAAGCGGTCATTTAGCAACAAAAGCAAATAAACTAACATTCAGACTTTGAGTTATTTTTAAATAAAAGTACATACCACTTGGTGTAATTAGTCATGGGCATTGAGAACTGACCTTTCACTGAAACACTATATACACAACAGGTGTACAGCAAGGAACGCCTGGTGTTGTCCATTTTAAACTTAAAAAAGATAACCACTGATAATTTCAGTTGAAAACAATTGCAATTATTAAAGCCTCCCATGCCATATGAAAACTATTACCATTTCTGTGATGAAATTGATGACAAGGTCTTCCAGCAAATCCACTGACTCTGTATAAGGATTCTGGTCATCACCAAACCCATACATCATGCAGCGCACTAAAAGTAAAAAGTTAAGACTTGACTTTCAAAAATATTACAGCAAATTTCATGTCAACGTAGTAAGATTAGGCTTATCAACAGATAATGATATCTTTTGTAACTATTTGCCATATTATAAGTGTAGGTGTAAACTTATAAAATCAATACTCTTTTTTAAAATGGCATGGTACTTTTTGACATGGTACTTTTGTGATACAGACTGGATCTATTTTTTTTTTTCTCTTCTACTTGTTTTGTTTAATATTTTAGGAAAATCTAACAAGAAAACTATAACTGTCCAAAATAAAATCAAAATTGAGAAGAAATGTTGAAAGAAAAAAAAAGAAGAGTAAGAATAAAAAAAATATATTACAGAAAAAATTAAACTGACCTTAAAATTAATGAAGACATTATGACACCGTTTTTATGTGACCTTGATAATCACATTGCATTTTTGCAAATAAATACAGCTAAAAAATAACAAGTTACTTTTACAAATAATCTACAAACTGAGTTGACCAAAGTTTATTTGAACATAAAACACTGAAGTGTTATGGCACAGTGATGGTGATAATTACATTCTTTTGAGAAAATCTTTTTCCTCTTTTCAAGGGGTACATCATCCTCTGCATCGTCATCCTCAAACTGAAATTACACAAAGTTTGTAAAACCTTTAAAAATTTTCCAAACATGTTCAACTATTTGCAGGTAACATTAAAGAAGCATGCTTTAAATAAAGAAAAAAGAAGGGAGTCTAGATTCTGTTTGAAATATTTCTTTTAATGTATTAGACCATGTGATTCTCCTACACACTACTGTTTTGGGGGCAAAAAATATACACAGGCACTTTAAACATAACTACATTTATAATTCCACTTCTTATTCTGTAGACAGTACTCACTAGCTGCAGTCATGGTGACAAAAACAATAGGATTATTCTATTAACATTTATCAAAATTTCAACAAAAGTCTCAGCATACAATAAGAGGTATAAAAAGAAAAGTAAGAAGTAAACTATTATAAATTTATTGTTTTCATGTAGAGATTTTTAAAATCAGCAGCACACAGTTGGAATCATATTTGTATTGCTGCAATTTCTTACTTCAAGGTAAGAAATTCCTTAAGAAATTTATACATTACGAACTAAACTTCTGCCTTTGTAAAAACCATATTTTCATTGCACTTCCCCCACATCACCTCTACCCCAAAGTTTGAACATCTAGTCTCTGAAAGGTCTGTCTCAGGGACCAATGCCAGTTCAGTACACTGTATGTGCATTTTTCTTTCAAGCAAAGTATGTAGGTGGTTACAGGGAACCTGAGATTCTCATTAGTTTTCAAGTAATGACAAGGGATAACTATGTACCCTTTGTTGGTAAGTATAGACCCTGCAGCCATGTCAGATAAATGTAAAAATTTGTTGTTTTTTTTATGCCCAGTAAGTATACATTGTTGTATATAAAATTTGTTGTTTTTTTTATACCCAGTAAGTATACATTGTTGTATGTAAAAATTGGTTGGTTTTTTTTATGCCCAATAAGTATACATTGTTGTATGTAAAAATTGGTTGTTTTTTTATGCCCAATAAGTATACATTATTGTATGTAAAAATTGGTTGTTTTTTATGCCCAATAAGTATACATTGTTGTATGTAAAAATTGGTTGTTTTTTATGCCCAATAAGTATACATTGTTGTATGTAAAAATTGGTTGGTTTTTTTATGTCCATTAAGTATACATTGTTGTATGTAAAAATTGGTTGTTTTATATGCCCAGTAAGTATACATTGTTGTGTGGAAGGGACTTCAATAGTTCCAATTTATGATCTAAGTCCCTGGGTGTAAGGACTCTGAGGGTAATGTCGTTGGTGTAGAGTTTGTGTTACCCAGTGCAGCAACTCATGGTGTTGCCCCAATGGACCTCCTTCCCACACATAAATTCAAAAAAATTCAATAACATATCTCCTAAATGTGGATGCTAAACAATTTTCAAGTTCTAAAAATGTTACAAGAATTTTGAATGACAAATCATAAATGATTGAAGAAAGATAATCAATTTTATGCATATTTAAATCACTCAAATCACTCTTTTCATGCTCAGGTGCATGCTTATTTCAAAATGTTTTTATATTTATTATCAATTTATTTCTTTCAAACTTGTTACTATTCCATCTTCATAAAAATCCTGATAATAAATCCTTGAACTAAATTCTGTTATATGAGTCTGGGATTGATACTAAAAAAGTAAGTGTTCAGAAAGATTTAATGTCATTGGCCAAAAAAACAGGGATTTTACTTACCATCCGCATGCAAAGGTCTGTCAAAATAAATGTACAGTATTTTCCCCACATATATCCCACTGACACTTAATCTGTACCTCATATAACCCGCAGGTTTTGTGTAAAAAAAATCATTGACATAACCCGCACCTTTGTATAACATGCACTATATTCTGGCTGGCCGCCGGCAGATTTGAATTTTGAAGTCATCGAGCATCTATTGGTCCATGTATGGTACTACCCTAATCCCACTCACTGAAGATTTGTCCTAGCAGATCAATGAAGCTGCCTTTACATGTGGCATTTATTGTTTCTAGAATCTAGTTACCAGGTACTGAGGCCCTCCACTATTGGCCCAGCGGCAGAAAAGAATAAACAATAATCGTTGCAGACCTGCCTCAAATAATTCTTTGATCCGACTAAAAATGGTAATAAAGCTTTGTTTACATCTGATGGGTGATGAAACATTGGATAAATTTTCATTTATGATAAAGGAATAGAAACCACTGGATATAAATTGATCAGTGTGGCAGATGGATACAGGCTACATAAATGTGGACATTTCTAAATAATCTTGTATTCTTGTGAAGTGTAGATTCAAGTTTAAATTTCTTTCTGTTAAATTTAAAAAATATTGATATGAAATTCTTACACAGCCGACTTCAAGCTAACTGCCATTGCGTATGCTGAAGTGCATAGCAATAGAGCCACCAGCAGAAAATTTGACATTGATGAGAGTGTAATCTGCATTTAGAGAAAAGAAAAAGAGCATTGGAGAAGATGAATCCACTAAAACGTGCTCGTCGTGGACCTGAAGCAAGTTTCAGCCCCTGGATATTGCTGTCAACCATCTTTTCAAAACTTATGTACATGCGGAATGGGAAATTTGGATTGCAAATGGGGAACATTAGTTCACCCCAGCAGGCAGACAACACAGGGCAACATACGTTGAAGTGTGCAAGTAGATTTTGACAGCTTTGAACAAAATAAAACCGGAAATGATGTGAAATGGATTCATCAAAGCTGGATTGATCTCTCCTCTTGTTGAAGTTCCAGCAAGTTCCGACTATACTGACAAAGAAGAAGAGGATCAACATGTAACTGAGCTGCACCTTCAGAATGCTCTTGACATTCTGGACGACAGTGACATTAATGAGGATTTTGAGGGTGTCAGTGATGTCGCCAGTGATGAAGATGAACATATAATTATATTATTAGCTTTAAATTCTATTGTCAAGATTCAAGTTATTACTCATGTTTGTAATATAGCCTGCACACACCCCTGCATGGTTTATAAAATCTGGTTTAACCCGCAGAATATATGTGGGAAAATACGGTATTCATTACCTGAATGCAGTTGATAATCTGACACTATTTGGACAGAAAACTCAAGTACAAAAAGTGCCAAGCAATTTTTGTCTCTGCCTAGCAATTTTTGTCTCTGCCACAGTAATGTCAGAAGAAGAAAAAATGGGAGATTTACTTGGTGGTCTAATATTCCTTAATGAACCAAAAAAATAAATAATAATAATACCCATTGAATAGTATTTCATGCATGCTAGTAACTGATGTTAGACCTGCAATATTAATAAATTAAAGAGGATATATCGTGTTTCAATCATACAAGTTTTAATCATCAACAAATCTTGTGTGGGTCACAGAAGCATGACTGATGTCTGCCATGTAAAATTTACATTACAAAGCTATTTAGTATCTTTCTGGAAGATATCAGATGTCTAAAGTATCATACAGTTCTAAGTGTACAAGGATACAATTTAATAAGTTTCAATTTAAATGCTGCAGAAATATCATAAATGTTGTCAGGAACTGGTTCGACGAAAGTCATCTGACGCCTTCCCCCACCCCACCCACCTCGCACAATAATGACGTTTCGAACTTACGTGATTAATTATATATGACCCAGTTATTCTCAAAAGATAGCCGAAACTTATTCATTAACTTTAGTTCGTACAATCACATTCTTGTGTCAATGTCTGCGTTCTCTCATAATCAATTTCCGTTCGGTATAACTGGTGCCGTGAGGCTTTTAAGCATAATAAAACAACGGAACGTCGTGTTTAGGACCCAAGTCCATAAGAAAACCAAAAGTTAGACCTGATCTTTTTCCGTCTCAGCCATATGACAATGATTACTGATATAAATTGTGATACTTTATCGCGGAAAATCAATCGGGATATTTTCGGCCTTTCCTATACCAGGGTGGTAGCTTAGGTGGCTTTCTACAGTTTCGTATTTAGCATAGTGTTAGAAATTTAAAGAAAAAGAGTTTTCCAGGGTTTCCAAACTAGTTATACTGGCTATTTAAAAGAGACTTTGTATATCTTAGGTATTGTTCAAAGAACCTTTAATTCCCTTTATTTTGATGTATGATTAATGGGTGTAATATGGGTTAGAGAGTATACAGCTTGGCCTTACTCCAGATGTGCATCTTTAAAAAAAAGTGCTAGCTCTACTTACTCATTTTCACTTCTCGAACTTCAGAGGTAAATTGTAAAAAAATAGAGCCGATAACTTTTTTTTTTTACATTTTATGTATTTGGTAATTAATTCATTGCACTTTTAGAAGCTGGTATTGTCTAGTTTGGCAAAATTCATTTTCCATATTTTAAAAGCTGCCAAGAATAGTGTACTTGAGACAAATTCAGGTTGATTTTTGGAGCATAAGGGAGCAGTCATTTTAGTAAGCAGTGTCCTAAGATAATTTAAAATTTCCAAAAGTACAATATCAAAAAAAATTTCAGCCACATTACATCAAAGTAGTTTATAAGTATGCCAACATTCTCTCCACTATGCATGATTAAAATGCAAACAACTTCACCTTACATACATCACTCTCTCAAAAGTACATAATAACTGGTGAGCGCCACCTTACTGACTCGCATCGGAAAGAACGGAACTGGAACGGAGTATACCACTTATTACAAAGGCGAAAATATTCCGATTGTGCTTTCTCCTTCCGCAATACTATTATAGCTTGGTTCCCTGATGCGGGAAGCTCACAAAATGAGGGAACCAGACTAGCATGTTGTTCTGCGTGGACGAAAGTTTAGGGGGCAGGGGCCATTTGCTATATACAAATTTAATGCCGCAATCAGCGACTTAGTATTTTACACAAATGATGTCAAAAAGGTCTACGTTTTTAGATGCCTATATTAAAACAAAGCATAAAAATGTTACTTTACCAGATAAGTCAATGGCAATTCATAGCAAGTTTATGCACTCCAACCCAAATTTATACCTGCAATTTTCATATTCGAAGGTCATTCTGACTCCATATGATGCTCACAGTGCAAACACAAGCCCTATTCCTAGATGACAATTTTGCAAAACAGTGTATACTAAACAGGCTGATGCAATTGAAAATAGTTGTCATCAAGGCTGTTTTTCGAGCAATTCAAGCCCCAAACCCACGTGTGTAATGTAAAGGTAGGCTAGCTCTTCTTCCTAGCCGACTATTGGTATTTCACTATCAACATACAGCAGAGTAACTTTAGGAATCACGGTACTAATTCAGTTCACATAGTAAACCTATGCACACACGATCATGTTACAAATTCAATAACTTACAATTTTGGAGTGCTTATGACCAAACTTATATTTATCAGTATAGATGAAACCTGGAAGTCAGCTTCTGTGCAGAGGAAAGGATATGAGCCACAGCATGTTCTGGAGCTGCAGATGGAATCAGGACACAATAATTCTGGTTCAGTACCCCCATCCACACACACACACACACACACACACACACACACACACACACACACACACACACACACACACACACAATAATAGCTGAAAAAGACACAAAAATAATCTAAAGTTAAGAAATTTGGCCAATTTACGAAACTTTACCCTGCTACTTTATTCAGAATATTGTTCGCAATGGTGACTAAATGCAGTCGAGGACTCTTGCTCGACTAAACGAAAAAGACCGATATATTCCGCACGCAATATGTACTACAAATTTGCGATTGTGATCAACCAAACTTCAGCAAACATTCGCCAAGAAAACAATATAACAGCGCTATAGACGACTTCAAAGGAATTCCGTCATTTTAACAGCAGCATTAGGAATAATAATGATGATAACAACAATAACAGTAAAAATCATATGGTGAAGAGGTCCTTACAAAGGCTTCACCGATTGTCATTAAGATAGGACGCACTCCCAGAAAATTAAACACTAGCTAAAGTCAAGCTCATGTGCATGCACTTAGCTCCTAATTGTGATCTTACGATGTGGAGATTTAAAAAAAGGGAATGAATTCGAAATGATGAAGTATGTCAATGTGCGTGGACGTTTTTTCCTCTTTGATTGTCAATGAACCTCTGGCCCAAAAATGTCTTAATTTTCACACCATAATTTACAACTACGATGTTCATCTGGTTATATCATAATCTTGTTTATAAATGTGACATGATGAGTATTGTGCTATGTCACGTTTGAAAAAAAATGTGTAGAGCGGGATGCAATAGAAGCGCTAGAATGCGGGAGGGTGTCTTCTCTAATAAATGCTAAATTTTGTTCATAAGGAATATTTATTTATTTTTGCTTGAATCTTCACTGCATACATGTAGAAAATCTCATAACGAGTGCCAACATATTCCATCCAGATGTTTTTCTCGGAAAAGTTTCGTACATTCCTGGTAAACATTACACCTACACAAGTAGAGAGCAATTACCGGTATAATAAAAAATATTATTGATAACGTCGTCTCGACAGCGGCAACAAAGACAGTTTCCACGACCACATAAGCAACTTTGATGAAGAGGCCTAGTTGGAAATATTAGATATGCTAAACATGATTCTTACATACCTCCACCTATTTCGTTGTTCTTTGTTTCTTGTTTATTGCACATTTTTTGTCACGTGAGTACATTTTCATTAAATGCCTACCTAGTAAATGTGAAATCATTATTATCCACAGAAAATATTATTCTGGTTATGTCGATGTATTTTCTTATGATGCCATGAAACACTGACAGCTTAGTGCTTCTTTAATGTCAGCATATGACGTTCTACCATAGTCTTCCTGTTATTACTACGCCAACGATTTTTTAAATTTTTTTTTTCACTCCGCAGGTCTTTTCTGGACCAAAAATGAATATTTTTAACTTCATGAACTACCGTTATAGGTTGATCGTGGTTGTCAATGATGTGTGAAGCATAAAAAAAATCGTCTTTATTAACCTCAAAAATTGCCTGGTTGTTAATGAGGTTGTGTGATCCATCAGTTAAACGAATCTTTAATTTTGAATCTACAGTGCAGCTGCTTGAAGTCGCTATGAGAGTTATACAGTCGGGACATCGTCAAATTCAGAAATAACAGAGTTGAGGGGGACACCGTGATCAGCAATGACTGTAGCTGAAGGCTGGTCCATCCTGATAAGAGATCCTTTTTTAGGGTAAAGTCAACGGCTCCGTCGCTGGCACTGAGACACCCCCCATCATCTAGTGCTAGGAGCAATCTGATTAAAATCAGATCTCCACCGTGAAGGACAGTGAAGATCTGATTTTCATCAAATTCATCCCAGGAGAGACCGCAATCAGGGACGAAGCTGCACCTCATCAGCGACCGGAGCCACCCTCGTTATCTGTCGAGGTCTTGTTCAAGCAATCGCAGGCACATTCTATTGTTTGTAACCCTACAGGGAAACTCGCGTGCGGAATTCCAAACAGCATATAAAGAAACAAAAAGGGTCACGAAAGGTCAAATGTATATAGAAAAAGAGATCAACATAGTTAATAAGTATTATGTTCCCAGAACAGAACTTTCTACAAAGGACCTAATAGGTGCAGAAAGACAACGTCCAACAGCAAGAACAAGGGTTTCTGCGATCCCACGTCTGAATAAGCACGACCGGGTATATGCCAGTCACCATTGCCGCCGAAGTGGAGCATCGAGATTAATTTCATCCCAGGAATAAGTAGCGGTAATGCTTTAAAAGAATAAAGGGATAAAATAAATGACATGCAAATGAAAATAAGGATATAAAAAGAACACATGACAAACTTAGGAAACAAATATAAAGGAAGATAGGCTCAGTGTTTCATGGCTCACGTGAAACGATTATACATATAGATAACCCCGGTCAGATAGATTAAAATAAAAACGCTGACACCCAGAAAGAAATCCAAGGCAGAAATAAGAAAAGACGGAATGTTACCTCCCAAATGTCGTCATTTGGTTTTAAAAAGTTCCAAGTTTATAATTGCTTAGAAGAAAGACAAACTTAAAAAAAGCCAAAGATCATCCCAGAAAGTAGTTTGTAGAAGGTGAGTTGTGGAGAAAGCTATAAGTAAATAGAAAGAATGTTGGTACAATAATGCACTAAGTTGATATAAAGAAAATGCGCATCCTAAAAGCATTTTTACAACTTGCACCGAACGTTTTTGTGTGAAACCCAAGACGTGGAAGTCAGTCTGTTAGTGTTCATCCGTTGTCAGCCAAAATAATCAACCAAGTTGTGGGGATTTGGTATGTGGTTGGGGTGGTGTGCTCACAATATTTTTAAAACTATTATAGAAGTCGAACCCAGGCTCGATTTTAGTTGGAAGTTAAATAAATGAAAGATAAATTTAAAGCTCCGAGCCTCCAGTCAGCCATGCCGATGGTTACGTGGTTAAATATACAAAAAGTTTGAAATTCAATGAATAACAATTTAATAACAATTCAATTGTCAAACGATTCAAATTTCCAATTAAACTCCTTCCGCTCGACCCTTTAATAGCCTATTGCATCACTTAATTAGCAGTGCGAGATTGATTTTCACCTGTCTTTGTATTGAACTTATCTCTGATATTCTCTCTTCCACTTCTCCCAATTCATTCTCATCTTCCTCACCGACTTTCTCCAAAATGCTTCTCCTCGTCGACTTCTCCATACTCCATCTCCTCCTACCCCGTTTTCTTCTCCAGACTCCTTTTCCTCCTTCTCCACTTTCTCTCCACCCATTAGACTTCTGTCGACTTCGACTTTTCGGCAAGTCTCCACCTCTTGGAGACTCGGAACTAAATTTTTAAGCCGGAAGTTCTCTGTCCCCTAAAAAGCTTCCTGTGAAAACACAAGGATGGTACAATACTTATACCTAGCCCTTTCATCTCACACTACACTCAGCCTATCATTAGATAACAGCTATTAAATTTCTTTGGTCACACATTCATTCACATCGTGATGCCCATATTTACTTGCATGGTAAACAAACGTCATAACAAGAAAGCACGGTATCAATTACTTTTCATACATACATCAATAAATTCCGTCACATAAATACATATTCCTAATCCCGTTATACAAAACAATATCATAATAATCAGACACAATCCTTTACCTTGCACATACAAAGTACACAAATATTCGTCATTATAATATATGCAGCGGTAATTCTATAAAATATTCTTACTCAAAAGAAAGGAATCTCTATAAAATACATTACATCAGGGGTGCTCCGATACACCGATACGTTCATAGTAACTAATTCAACCATTTTCCAAACTCATAATTCAAGCATGTGTAAATTCTAACATAAAGCAATAATAGATGCACTAGTTTGCTACGAAGTAACCAAATAGCGAAATACAAAATTAATTTTGACACACAAGCTAGCAATCTACATAATTCTCTACGTAAAACTGAACCCCATTTCTCAAACACGCATGTAAATGAAACACTACAAACCAATATATTGCTTAAAGGCAAGACCATCAACCACATGCCGATTGCGAAAGTTAAAGCTAATAGGGAAATATCCTAGAAGTAAGGTGGAAGGAATTGGTTGAGTTCAGATAGCAGAAAAAGCGAGTAAAATGCCAATATGAAGAGAATTCAGAATGCAATGAACGTTAATGAAATTGTTTCAGAAAACACCATGTCATTATGACAATAAGAAACATTATTTTGAAACAAAATCGCTAAATTAGCATTAGTCACAAATGTATTATATTTTTCCATACATAATAAATGCTGCATAGCACCTTAAACTGATATAACCACAATGGGTCAAGCGATTTCAATCGATAGCTTGAACTCAAGATTTCGTAACGTCTCCGTTGTAAACAGAAGAAGACAACATAAAGCCAAATATAAATGAATTGTATACAGAATGAGGGAAACATGTCAATCATATCATTTAAAATATGTGCACCAACTTATTTAATTTCAGTCTAATCGCATGGGTTTGAAAAAGCAGGCATAGTTCACTTACTTCCCTCTCGAATCAACTTGTCTGCCACATTAAAATGTTATGAGATCAGTCACTAGCGGAATTTGTCGATTGCATGAGGTCACTACCTTTGGCCCACTCCCGAAAAAGAACGAAATACGAGTTACTTCGGCGACTTAATTAAGAGGTGGTACAACTTAATTCTAATCTAAATATTTGTATGCCGTTTAAACCTAGCATCTTGATTATTTTAAAAAACGGTTAATGTCAGATTTTTTTAAAAAAAATTTAAAACAATTTTTTTTGCCTAACATTATATCAAGATATCGGTTTTAAAAGAAAGAAACAATAACAGTAACTTGTGTAGAATATATTGAAATTTATAAGTTATTGAAAGACAAACCCGCGAATTGGGGGGGGGATGCTATAATATTAATTTGGATTGTGAGAGAAGCATGGCCCAATCAATAATTCACATCCTGAATATAATGGAACGCTGAAATGAATTCAGATTAAACATTATTCTTGTTTCCTCAGCTTTACTTAGTAATGGAAAAACCTCATTAAAAGCCGAGGTCGGAAGTTCAGCAACGGACAACGAAAACAATTCAATCAATAAAACCTTATTAATTGCGTTGTGATGCTGGGAACAAAGTAATTGATAATCAAGGAAATTAGTTTGGGTTTAAAAGTTCGGAATGTGAATGACCATTTACATTTAGGAAGGTTATAGACAATGTATGATCTGAAAGGTCGTTCACTTAGGAAAATTACTGACCCCCCCACACACACACACTTTTTCTCTAAAACTTGATATAACGTTAAAGCTGTCCCTGACTATCACGCAAGAACACACGTTACTTTTTAGAACATAGGCATAGTTCATTAGACAGACCTCTCTGACCTTGAATGAAAACGTGGGGTACTGATGATCAGCAGCTTCCAAGATATAAAAAAGGCTCTGGCTACTTGGTCTCAGTACGATTTCAGGATCAGAAAGTGTCGTGTCTATTTCTTACAGGTAAGAAAATTATGCTTTATACTCGCTCTTAAAAGTTAAAGATTTTATAGTAAGTTGTAATATCTTTCTGAATTATTTTTATTTTATCAATATAATGTAATATTTAGTTCTCTTTTCTACTATGAAATATTTTACTGATTTGATATTTTACTGAATTGATGTTCATTGTATTTATAATGTAATATTATTGAGTTTCCTTCTTCCACAATCATAATGTAATGAAATATTTTACAGCTTCGATGTTCATTAGTATTTGTTTGAAATAATTACCAGCTTCATGTTATAATTTAATTGAGAATAAATATATATTCTTTAAATAATATGTATAACACTCACAGATCTTTTTCAGGTCGTTATCTTACATTAAATAAAATAAAATACATTTATTACAGTTATTGAATTTTAGGCTCTTTGAATATTTAAATCTTGTATTCAAAAATGCAGAGAAATGAATGGACAAATGAAATAGTAGATTGTGGAAGAACTATTTAATAAGTATTGTAATATGTATTGTATGTAGTTTCAACATGTTGTATCTTTAGTTATATATATATATATATATATATATATATATATATATATATATATATATATATATATATATATATATATATATATATAATGTGCGATTTCAGGATCAGAGAGTGTCGTGTCTATTTCTTACAGATTCTTGGTACCTTCTCGTAGCCAAAGCTATCCTCACAAAAAGATGTAACCGTATCTACACCATCATAAGTGACACCTTATCTTAAGAGAGCCGAACTTCTTCTCATTCTCTCTCTCTCTCTCTCTCTCTCTCTCTCTCTCTCTCTCTCTCTCTCTCTCTCTCTCTCTCTCTCTCTCTCTCTCTCTCTCTCTCTCTCTCTCTCTCTCTCTCTCTCTCTCTCTCTCTCTCTCTTCCTTTTGATCAAAAGTCAAGGCTTCTCTTAAAGTAGCGATAAATCCCTTCTCATAGCCAGAAATGAGAAGAAGGTTATGATGGAAAACATCTAAACAACAAGACAGAGTTTTCTCATCATACTAATGATATCAGGAGACTAGTGAAATTTATGAAAATGCGACACTGGGACAATAATATATCTGCTGAATATCTCGTGATTTTCAGGTGAAAGTTTGATGCAATTTCTTTTTTTTTTGCAACTAAGACCATAACTTTCTGACACACATGTAAAAGTATGTTGTAACACTTTTCAAACTACAGATTAGAGGGATAAATTTTTTAATATATACAAAAAGCTAGACCAACAAGTAGATCTCTTCTTTTTGTCTGACATTATTGGTAATGTCAGAGAAAAGCGGATATATACTTATTGGGCCATCTTCACCTGCCAAGGTTCCGATGTGTTAACACTATCACCACCTGTGCAGATCGATCTGATATTCCAGTGCTTCTGGTCTATGAATTTCAGTGGATGTGGCGGCAGGAAACCGCATCCAATCAAAATCAAATTGTTCAAATGTGAATACTGTTCCTACATGATCGAGAAAAGGGGAGTACACAACTGGAACTGACTCATAAATGAGCAGTTTTTCATTGCCGGCCAGTGCATGTAAAATTACATCTTTTCCCTTCAATGCACTTTTTTTTGGCTTCTCCCCAGTACGTTGTCAAAATTTCAATATTAAATTTACTAAGTTTCCTTTTGAACACGGGTCTCAAAATCAAACCACTCTAAGGGCCGCATGACATCATTTTCAATAGCCCAAGGACCACACCACCTTTGTTATCTCTCATAACACCTTGTGACTCCAATCATTTTGTGGGCCTTGTGATACGGCTTTGCGGGCTGCGTGTTTGAGACCCCCTGCTTTTGAATCAATTGTCTCTGCCATTTCGGCTGGTGAACAATGCACCACTATTACATATCGAAAACTAAGTTGGCAATCGAAGATGCTTATTGGTCTAACAAGAAGAATTTGCTATAATCTGAAAGGTCACACTAATATAATGCAAAGACAACGGTAAGTTAACACGTTGCGCTTTTAATTTTAGCACATATAAAAACCTTCCGTGGACATAATTTCATTTAACTCCATAAGATCTGTGAGAAACAGGCTGAGCACGTACGTGGGTATATAAGTTGGTAGAGCAGGCATGTGCATATTTGGCCTGCGACCCAATTTTATTAAAATCATATCTCCACTGTCCTACATGAAAATCTGACAACGACCGCTTATGGACATGTTCTGGTGACCTATGTCATTACCATAATCGATAATTTTCTCAACCAATCAGATGAGGTCTTATACTTTCAGGTTTGGGAGACTGAGCTGTATGGCGGAAGAGTACCGGCGTGTGCTGAACGATTTGATTCACCTTCAATTCGTTTGAAAGCTGCTTTTTCCATTAGCTAATTTAAATGTCACTATCATATGACCCCTAAGCGATCGATGAGGATAATCTGCGGTAATTTTGTCTCTCGGTATTATATTTGTTCCCTTCAGATTATAGTTTATTTTTGTTCTTTTCTTCAACATCAGCCTCGCGTCGAGCCCCTGTGGGTTCTGACAGAGGGCCGCTGTTAGCGGAATGAGCATAATCAGGGAACCAGACTAATTTGACATGCTTTTAAACCAGTCTATCTGTATGATTCCCCCCCCCCACACACACCATAAAGTAGAAACAATGTCAAGCGATCAGATTCAGGCAGTAACAGACAACCAGGGCGAAAAACCCAAATTAAAGCCATGCTGCGCTTGCCCTGAGACTAAAAAACCTAGAGATGCATGGTAAGTGCGACTTTTCAAGGATTGAAGAAAAAAAAGGTTATTTCACGATGAATGATGAAATTCAAACACGTGGTATTCAATTGTATAATTATTTTTTTTTTAAAATAGTGACAATTAACGTCTGTAGAAGGTCTTAATGTTTTTTAAAAAGTAAATATTGTCTTCTTTAAATTGAATAGAAAATGAAACGATTTAAAGTTTTACGACGCGAAAATTCAGACCTTGGTATGATGATCAAGGTCACACCCGTTCCGTTGCCTATTTTGACTCGATCCTGTTTTGACGCAATATTATAAACTCCCCGTAAATTAGGGAACGCATCTCTCATTAAGGTCACATTGTTTACACTGATCAACACCTATTCCTATAAACAGTAACTTTTGCCGAAAATCCAGTCAGTATCAGTAGTGAATTGAATCCAAAGATAGTCCTACGATCACAGGAGTCTGCAGTTTTATCAATAAAACGACGAAATTTCTGACTACATGAAATCACCTTAACGGTATTTTAAAATAATACAAGGAATGCAACTCGACCATAACCCTCCGCTCGATTCGAATTTTCTCACGGTCTTTTATCCCTTCAGAATCGCACTAAGACTGAAAAACTACACATTTCCATTAAAAAAAATACTAACGTACCTTCTCATCACTCTCGGACGACCAGCGCATGAATCCAATCCGGCGAATTAACCCTTATTTTCACCATTTCGGTCACAAACCCTGGAATCGTGAACCATTTGAGGAAGTAGCCAATTTCTACTAGTTTCTGCTCTGCAGTAAGGTCAATTAGTTCAATTTGAATGAATAATGAATGCATCTTGAAAATTTTTTTACAGTATTATATTACTATTAATTTCACAGTCTGTATTATTAAATTTCCCTAGTATTAAAAGAAAACAGATTCTGCGCCGTGTTCATAACTATTATTAGACCTTAACGCATATTTACTGCAGTGCAAGTGACAATCTTTTCATGAGCATGGGTTACAAAAGGTATTATGTAAGTTTTTGCTTTGTATGCTATTTACCTGCAAACATCAATGCCTGTTTGTATTAATTAAAACTAGAGATGAGAAGCAAATATAAGCTTGGGTGGGGAATAAACACAACTTGCTGTGAGTAGTAAACTCCTTAGGACTTACCAACAGGACATCAAAGACAAAGATTATTTTTATTAGAAAGCAAGCTGACCTCAGAATGTGTTTTTTAATGATATCAATATATAGGTTATTTTACTGACTTTATATTGATAGCTGACTTTATATTCTCTTAAGTGTGCTGAATTGTTTTGGTTGAATATTCAAGTCGGCTGAGATATGTAAGCTAACTTTGGTTCCTTTTCACCAGTTTTCATGGGAATTTTTGAAAGTAGATTGAAACAATGGACACTTTTTTAAAGTGACACAATATAGTGCTTCATGCAAAGACATTGACGACCCACTGTTGCTCAAGATTTGAAGAAAATAAAATCATTTGATGAATTTGTGAAGGTAAGAAAAGATGATTTTGCAGACAATATGATCATTAACATTAATAAAGTTCTAGTGTATTTTTATCTCATTCCTAGCCGAACTAATGATAAGGTGGGGGTTAAAAGTATGAGAATTAGCAGACTAGTGCAGATTTGTAAAAATGTGACTTTAGTCCTTGCAGTTCCCGCTTTTAGAGATGCATTGCCTCCAGTGATAATTTTTCATGGCATGAGAAATCGTAAAATATATTCATGCACTGAAAGAATGTTTTTTTTTGTTCAGAAAAAGGATTGTGTTGATGAGATGCTGCTGCAGCAGTGGATTGACAAATTTTATGTCAAGGAGTTTTATATTGTTTTAAATAAAATTTCAGTTGAAGTGCATTTTTTGACATTTAATTTTCGAATAATTTAAAAGGTGCCCCACAACTTATGACTCAGAAATAATGATATATCCTAAACCATACAGTGCACAAAAAAATTACTTTAAAAATTAATTTATTGTGTCCCAATAAATACATTGTCCAAACATATACAGTAAATGCTTGAAATGAAACAAGGGGCTGGTAGATTATGACCCACATTCCATAATCTCAAACTAATTGAATTGTTATAAATTAAAGGAACCCTCACTGGACTACAAGTCTGATGTTTTATTTCTATAAATTTTCAGTGTAGTAGAAAAATTTGATCTTTGTACCTTAACAGATTTGGGTTCATTTTTGGATCAGCAAAATGCCAGGTGACAGCCATCATTTCTGAAACAAGGTTACCACAATGCTGTGCTTAATAACAACTTATTTCTATGAAAAGGATAATAACAAAAAGAAAATGGATCATTTGCATGGTTTCCAAAATACTTTTTAAACTTTTCTTGCTTCAATTAAACCAGTGAATTTTCCATCAGCAACTACTTTTGTTACTAGACTGTGCTTCCTTGGGACTTAGAAAAATCTGTTGCCATAAGTAAATTATTAATATCAGCCATATACATGTACTTGATATGGTCAGCAAATTGATAGCTCTACTGGTTAGAGACTGTTCTGTTGTCTGTCATCCATCTGTTTTCAATTTTGTTATTGCTGCATCTCCAAAACTACTTGCAGGATTGCCTTGAAACTTTACACATATGGTCTAGCTCAGGTGTATCCAGCCATTTTTGGCTGAGGGTCAAAACAGGTAAAATCCTTAAATTCATGGGTCATCTGAGGAAGAAAAGTCTTTTTATCACTAATTGAGCATATGAATTAAAATGCATATTTTCAAAATGACTGCCTATATGGATGTGGGCCTCATATATGAAGTGTGAGACAGGTTGGACACAACTGGTCTTGAAAATGGTGCTGCTTGGACATCTATTGTGGCTACCACCATGGCCAAATTGAAAATATTGTTATTGCTACTCATGAAAGGATTGTCATTGGGTTATCTCCAAAAGACTAATTAAGATGTCTAGTTGATACTAAATGAAAATGGTGTCTATCTGAAAGCAATGATACAATGATATATAGTTTGCGTAGACCACTTCCTACCAGCATTAAACTGGCATGTTACATAGTCCTGCCAATAAGAAGTTAATTTTCTTGCTTGCTTATTAAATATTGGGCATGATCCATTCACCGTATAACTATTTAGCTTGGAGGGATTTCCATCCAAAGCTTGTTACATGATTTCTGTTCTTCTATTACTAAGAATAGTATTTGTTCATAATGGTGGCGCTCACCAGTTATTATGTACTTTTGAGAGTGATGTATGTAAGATGAAGTTGTTTGCATTTTAAACATGCACAGTGCAGAGAATGTTGGCATATCTATATACTACTTTCATGTAATGTGGATGAAATTTCTTTGGATATTGTACTTTTGGAAATTTTAAATGATCTTGGGACACTGCTAACTAAAATGACTGCTCCCTTGTGCTCCAAAAATCAACCTTAATTTGTCTAAAGTACACTATTCTTGGCAGCTATTAAAATATGGAAAATGAATTTTGCCAAACTAGATAATACCAGCTTCTAAAAATGCAATGACTGAATTACCAAATACATAAAATGTAAAAAAAGTTATCGGCTCTTTTTTCTACAATTTACCTCTGAAGTTCGAGAAGTGAATATGAGCAAGTAGAGCTAGCACGTTTTTGAAAGGTGCACATCTGGAGTAAGGCTAAGCTATGTACTCTCTAACCCATATTACACCCATCAATCATACATCAAAATAAAGGGAATTAAAGGTTCTTTGAAAAACACCTAAGATATACAAAGTCTCTTTTTAATAACCAGTATAACTAGTGAGGCAACCTGGGGAAACTCTTTTTCTTTAAAATTGTAACCCTATGCTAAATACGAAACTGTAGAGCGCCACTTTTTTTTTTCTTTAATATTTTCTCCTTTGGTTCTGAAGAGTCCATCAAGAATGTGATAAAGGGACATAACTCAAACTCTTAAACTAAGAGCATATGTTTTACCTCCCTTGATATGGTTTGATTGCTTTTGCACACGGGGGTTCAAGCAGTCCTGGAATCCAGGAAAAGTTTTGGAATTAAAAATAAAAATTTCAAGGGCTTTGAATAGTTGTGGAATTTCCAAACCTTTGCAAAGTTTTGGAAAAGTCATGGAATTTCTGAAAATGGAACAAAAATATAACCAGGAATTTTGTTGAGCTCACAGCACAGATTTTAAAAAGAAAAACTTGTTTCAAATATGATGAGTAATTTACTTTAATAGATATTGAGGTCATAGAGTTTTGTGAAATGGCCCTGGAAAAGTTTTGGAAAAGTCATGGAATATGTTTTTGTTAAGTCTGTAGGAACCCTGTGCTGCACAGTACTTGAAGCAGTACATAATTATTTCAGTAGAAAATGTGCGTAAATGGCATTCTTAAAACATTATCTAACAATTATTTTGAGATTTGTTTTACCAATTTTCTATAGAGAAATAAACAGAAGGAAGGACTTGAAGCAGACTATATGCATTGAGATATACTGCTATTTTATATGCATAACATGGCCATGGTTATCAAATTTTGTTGGCTGTATTCATCCCATTTATACTCTTTCATATATTAATATCACCAAGCTTATCAAACTTTCTATATTCTCAACTCTGTTTTTTTTCCAGTATTATAGAGAAAGGAGAAGAACACTGTGCAGATTTAATTGAAGCACACAAAGAATGCATGAGAAAACTTGGTTTTAAAATATGACATGTGCACATATATTATCAAGGTAAGTTTATGACAAGCTTGATAATACCATATATTTGTGAAGATGCTATGTTTAATGTAGTGAAAATATAGAGATATAAAAGAAAGAAATCAAATAGAATCATAAATAATCCCTAGGAGCCTTAATTTGGTTGTTGAATCTGTTACTCAGGGTAGAATGCAAACAGAATGTATGAAAAAATGTTCATAATTAAAAACTGAACTTGAAAGTTTACAGATTCATGAAATCTCTTAACCCTTTCATCACTAAGTGACTATGTAGGCATAGAGTCCTCAACACTAAGTAACTTTGGAGTTGTAAAGCAAAATGACTTGTGGACTTTGAAATAACATAACTTTGCCAATGTTAAAGATATCTGGCTAGATTAGGTGTCAAAATCAAGGTTAAAAATCAAATTTTATGACTAATTCAATAAAATGTGCATATCTATTACAACTGTTAAAATGCAGGTACAAACAGGTAACAACAGGTAAAATACAATTATTTTATTACCTCTTAGAAAACTTAGAATGTTCTCAAAACTTGTTCAATTGACCCTAGATGTACTAGTGAATAATCACAGTAACAACACAAGTCTTTCTTTCATGGTGTCCATAATATATAAAATTCTATAAAATGAACCAAAATGATCTCCAAGGTGAGATCTGTCCACACACCTAAATGACCTATATCGCTTCTGCCACGTTTGATCGTCGCATTGAAGTTCGTTAAACGGACAATTTTTCCAAAAACTTCATCTGAATAGAATATTTGAAAATAATCCGAAGCTTTCCTGGAGCCATGTAACTCGGGTGTGCCCAACTCTGTCAGAAAACTGAAACAAATCTCTTTGGTTTTCGGGCTTCGTCCAAAAAAAAAACCATGTGGAGCGTACAATTTCTCTGGTTCAAAACCTTCAAAGTCATCTTCATCGTCATCACTGTCACCCACAAGTGCATTCCATTGTCTCTCCATACGTCTTCCCTCATTGTCAAACAAATTTATCAGGTCAAAATTATTTAAATCCTCCGAAAACTCTCCTCTAAAAAATCCTTCAAACGCCGCCATTTTGGATACAAATTTCAGCATTCGGAAAACACGTTAAAAGTTACTACTTTGTTCGTTATTTCTAGTTCTAGTTTATTTCTAAACTCACGAGATAATCCAAATATAACATCTACATTACCAGATGGAAGTTATTAGAGGTATTCCGAAAGATATTTAGTCGGGTACTATAATGTTAGCAAAAAACACTGCCCCAGACTGAAAACTCGGTCCATAGTGTTGACGGACTACTTCCCCTGGACCGCATATGCGGTTTGCCGTGATGAAAGGGTTAAGCTTGAAAATCAGTTCCACACTAAGCTCAAATGGCCATTGTATGCATAATGTGCAGTTGATTTTTATGACTTTTTCAGTTGTTAATTCTTACAATTACAGATAGTTTTAAAAAGAATAATAGGTGCTCTGTGTGGCCAAGTGGCCATCTTTACAGTTAACTGACATCTCACTCCTGGGTTCAAGTCTCTCAGGCTCAATCATTGTGGCTATATGAGAAAGCTTGCCTTCATGGATTGATAGTTCTTATCTGGATGATCCATGTATAGTGACCACCATGTATAGCTAATCATATGCTGGAAAATGGGCATTACCTCTACCATGTATAGTGGTCACAATGTATAGCCAATCATATGCTGGAAAATGATCATTTCCTCTACCATGTATAGCAAATCATATGCTGGAAATGGCATTAAAACCACAAGACAGCAACAAATATAATAATGCATCTAAAGTAATAAAAATCATTAATTTTAATATTTGTTAACAAATATTGTTAAGCACACAAGAAAGTTACATAAATATATAAGTCATTTCTTTCTGGCATTGTGAAGTAAACACATTGTTGTCAGGGTCACATCATGTGATTTTGTCTACCTGCTTACAAAGCCATTGTAAAAATATGTATTAAATTATTGTTTAATGTCTACTTGTTACCTTCTATTTTGGGTGCAAAAGTAGACACCCCTCTTTAACTCTTGGGGTATTCATTCAATTATTCTGGTAAATGTTTTTTCACAGCCTAATTAATGTGTTTCATATGTTGCAGTAATGAGACATACTTATTAAAAAAAATTGTCTGTTTTGATGAGGGTTTTTTTTAGGGTGGGGAGAAGTGAGTTGAGGTTTTTTATTGGTAGTATGTCAGTGGTTCTCTTGTGTATTTGAAATTGCTCAAATGCAGAAGAATCCAATAATTGTCTTTAAAAATTATGAATTTTTTATATCTGATTGCCAATTCACTATTCATTTAAATTCCAAGTCTGAGTGTAAGACTTGAGTTGTGGTGATTGCTTTCAGAATCTCAAGTCCTGAGCACTTAAGTTTTAACATTAGTGCAAGTCATATTCAATTCAGTTTGTTCCAAAAATAGGTGCATAGTCACTGACAGATGTACATGATCTGGTTTCCTTTGAATTTTCAGTCGACTTGTACTTTATATTCAGTCAGATAAAGGATTACATTTCATGTTAGACATCAGGAAGGATGTGTTCAGATGACATTTGTCTTATTTTATCTTTGTGATAGCTGTAATCTAATTGGTTAATTGAAAGGTCAACAAAACATGACCTCACATTGGCGTCTGTCAAATCTCAGGGTGTAGTTTTTTTCCCATATCTCTTCTTGTCCATGTGTAGAACTTCCATTTGGCATAATGCTTTTTGTAAATGTCCCAAACATAGCCCATATACTCCTACATCCACTGCTGTTTTCTTACAGGGTTTGACCTTCTGTATTGATGCTGAGACCAGAAGGATTGGGGAGAAAAGCAGTCCCAGATGTTATGCAGAAGGAACATGGTTCTGTATGAATGAAAATGTTGACCTGTCATAGAAGGATGTGTGATTCACAACTGATGATATAATTTATTAAATATACCAGATTGTTTTGATAAAGTTTTAGTTTTATAATGACTTTTTATCTTTATTTGTTCCATTGGGCATAAGGAGTTAATGAAATCTATTTAAAACAGGATTAAGCTTAAAATAAAGTAAATTCAGCATGATAACCTGTATCTATTTTTTAATGACTGCCAAAAAACTGAGCTTAAAAAGTTATGATGGCCATCCATCTGCCAGCTTCCTTTCTGAACAAACACAGATTCTCCACACTATCTACAACAAATGCAGATTCTCCACACTACAACAAATGCAGATTCTCCACACTATCTGCAACAAATGCTGATTCTCCACACTACAACATTGAACAAATGCAGATTTTCCACACTACAACAAATGCAGATTTTCCACACTATCAACAACAAATGCAGATTTTCCACACTATCAACAACAAATGCAGATTCTCCACACTACAACAAATGCAGATTCTCCACACTACAACAAATGCAGATTTTCCACACTATCTACAACAAATGCAGATTCTCCACACTATTTACAACAAATGCAGATTCTCCACACTATCTACAACAAATGCAGATTCTCCACACTATCAACAACAAATGCAGATTCTCCACACTATCTACAACAAATACAGATTTTCCACACTACAACAAATGCAGATTCTCCACACTACTACAAATGCAGATTTTCCACACTATCAACAACAAATGCAGATTTTCCAACTATCAACAACAAATGCAGATTCTCCACACTACAACAAATGCAGATTCTCCACACTATCTACAACAAATGCAGATTCTCCACACTATCTACAACAAATGCAGATTCTCCACACTATCAACAACAAATGCAGATTCTCCACACTACAACAAATGCAGATTTTCCACACTACAACAAATGCAGATTTTCCACACTACAACAAATGCAGATTTTCCACACTACAACAAATGCAGATTCTCCACACTATTTACAACAAATGCAGATTTTCCACACTATCAACAACAAATGCAGATTCTCCACACTACAACAAATGCAGATTCTCCACACTATCTACAACAAATGCAGATTTTCCACACTATCTACAACAAATGCAGATTCTCCACACTACAACAAATGCAGATTCTCCACACTATTTACAACAAATGCAGATTCTCCACACTATCAACAACAAATGCAGATTTTCCACACTATCTACAACAAATGCAGATTTTCCACACTATCTACAACAAATGCAGATTCTCCACACTATTTACAACAAATGCAGATTCTCCACACTATCAACAACAAATGCAGATTCTCCACACTATCTACAACAAATGCAGATTCTCCACACTACAACAAATGCAGATTCTCCACACTATCTACAACAAATGCAGATTCTCCACACTATCTACAGTTAGCAAACTGATGATAGAAGAAAAGGGTTAGTTCTGCAAACATTTCCACATCACAGACCAAGAACAAATGTAGATGGCGTGCATAGTTGTGTTGATGAATTTTTAAAAATCTCTTGAGGTTAAAGGTGCAGGTTATTGTCATTGTTACTGAAGGAAGAAATGTGGTTCTGCACAAAAAAATATACTGGGGTGGGTGGGCAAAACTGATGTGCCATTCACTGTACTCTTGTCAAAATGATGATGGTTTTATGTGCTTATTATTATCATTATTATCCATGGTGGATGAGACCACAATATATTTACTTATTGCAGGTTCAACATTTATTGTTAAGAGTGAAAAGGTGAACTAAAAAAAAAGATAGCATGTGGGGAAATGCAGAATATTCCTATGAGACTGAAAAGGCAGAGAGATTTCACACTTAACAATACAAATAGAATATTCCTATGAGACTGAAAAGGCAGAGAGATTTCACACTTAACAATACAAATAGAATATTCCTATGAGACTGAAAAGGCAGAGAGATTTCACACTTAACAATACAAATAGAATATTCCTATGAGACTGAAAAGGCAGAGAGATTTCACACTTAACAATACAAATAGAATATTCCTATGAGACTGAAAAGGCAGAGAGATTTCACACTTAACAATACAAATAGAATATTCCTATGAGACTGAAAAGGCAGAGAGATTTCACACTTAACAATACAAATAGAATATTCCTATGAGACTGAAAAGGCAGAGAGATTTCACACTTAACAATACAAATAGAATATTCCTATGAGACTGAAAAGGCAGAGAGATTTCACACTTAACAATACAAATAGAATATTCCTATGAGACTGAAAAGGCAGAGAGATTTCACACTTAACAATACAAATAGCTCTCATGCATCAGTGATAATTAATCTACTTTGTTTTGCTTGAAAGTGTGTGTGTGCAACTAGAAATGGTTGTTGGAATATATTTGGGTCAGAGAAGCAAAGGGTGATTGGTACATGTCATATTGTCTATGTTTGTGATAAGAATGTAGAGCTTGGAAAAATGGGTGAAAATGCTGAAATTGCTTTCAAGAAGTGAGATGCACAAAATACTTGCACAGTATTTGGAATAGAAAGTGTTCACAGATTTCATTGCGAAAAACAAATGTATTCAGTGCCAGTGAGAATGTTAAGCTCAAATATGGCTGAGTGTAAAATAACAAAAAATATAGCAGCAAGTTCATTACTCACTTTGTGAACATTTAAATCTACCTATCCATCAGATATCCCTTGTACCACTCTCAGCATCATATGAAGTATTGTAGTCTTTGCTGAAAACACTATGTGCTGAAAGCTGAAATTTTGTGGACAGTACACACAATTGTGACCCAGAACTCTTAAAAATCAAATAAGTACAGCATAAACCTTTCAAGTTTGTTTTCTGGTATCAACATTGCTGACTGATTTATATGTGGTAAGAGAAGGACTTGTATGTATGTATTTTGCTGTGTTAAAAAAAACAAACAGATTGGTAAAAGGTAAGATTTATTAATTGAATGGGCTCTCAAAAATGGGTGACAAGTCCAAATGCCCTAAAAAGTCATTAGATTTTTATTTGAAATTTCTTTATGAACTGTGTTATCATACCCCAGAGTTATAGAGAACTGATTTACAATGAAGTTCAGTTTTGTTGTGCCCACATCAGTGGTAAGCAAGCACTTGAAGTCACATTTATTTGTTATTGTACAAATGTACAGTTAAGATTTTCAGGCACAGCTTTCAGGCCCTGGCATCCTTTATGTGAAGATCACATTTTTGTCTTGCCTACTTTAATATAGGCAAGATGTATGTCTATCACATCTGGTTCTTGTGCCAACAATAATTAATAATGTTTTGCTTGAAATTATTGTTATGTTCATATCAAAATTTTAGAATTTGTTAGCAACCCAATTGGCTACTAAGAATAGAATTACCTCCCCTTGAGCATTGCTTGTCATTGTATATGTCTACCATTAAGGTACTGATGTATATAGTGCCTGACATGAGAAGGACAGTCGAGGGACAATACTATGGACACTTAATATTTTTTTATTACATTGAAAAACATTTTTGTACGTAAAGTTCTGATTTTGTACTGTCAAACACATCATTCCATATTTACTGTATGTTTTCGGACATTGTTTCTTTTTGGACACCGTTTTCTTGGGGAAAATGTAATATTTAAATGCCTTGTAATTTTTCAAACGTTGCTGTACTATTATTTTTTCTATAATTTATGTTTTCAAACAATCTGAGTAGATCTTTTAAGTTTTAAAGTAAAATTCATAGTGTATTTGTGGTTAATTTTATTGATACAAAATTTGTTTCATTAGGTCAGTGTGATTCATTGTGTGATTCAGTGTCATTCATTTGGTCAGTGTAACTCAGTGTGTTTCATTTGGTCATTCAGTGTGATAAGGAACTTCCACATGGATTGGTTGTCAGTGTAGACATCATAACACACCACACGAAACCACACCAGGTCATGCAGGTGTGACAGTTATGGCTTTGATTAGAAACTATGATCCCTGCTTTATATCATTAAACAATACATCAGAGAGTCTGTTTGGATTAGTAAATTGATTGGCATCATGCAACAAATTTGCCCCTTATCCCTGGGGAATTACGTACCACGGGGTTAAATGTAGCTATTGTTCTACAGGTAATAAACCTCTTTGTAGACAATAAATATTGTTTGTGGGTTCAGTACATCTTGTGCTCCTTTAATTAAATCCAGATAGCTGCCCTTTATTTCCGAACACACCTGTCAAAGAAATCTAACAAAGTATTGTAGTAACAATTATCACCTAGACACCCTGAAATCTCCAACAAGCATCAAAACAATCTTTGAGCAGTCGATTGTTTTGAGTTGGCAGGCTCTACTCATTTTTAATTTACCCTTAGCTAGGTGGGACACAAAACAAAGAGAGAATCACAACAAATATATCCCCTTTATTTTACCAAAAATACCAATATATCAACGGCTAATATATTGCAACTACCTTTTATTTTTACCCTTCTTAGGCATGCTTACAACACTTTTACCCCATATGGAGCCTCTCATCCTTGGTGCTCCAAGATTAGCAATATTAAATGTACCATTATGTCAACTCTAGATACTAAAATGTTTCTGTCATAAATGTCTTCAAAATTTATAATTCCAATTTTTTAAAAATTTAGTTTATATTTATATCTTAATTACACAGACATAAAACTTGCATGTGTTTGTAAGGTAGATTTTATTAATCACTGGTTAGACTAGTAAAGGGTTAATCTGGATTGCATGCTTACTAATATGGCGGTTTTTTTAAAAAAATATGCACACAATCATGGCTCAAATACATGTACGGCTGTGTTTTCTGGTGAATGGACATGTATCAAATAAACAAAATAAGCAATTAATGATTATATTTCATTTATTATCCTTTCCATGGTATTATACAAAATACTTGTTTTACTTCACAGCAGCACGTCGTGTGAGCTAATTGTAACTTTGTTACAGACAGGGTGTTTACAAAAATTTGTTTTTCCATTTGTTTTTGGACATCTAATTAAAGAATTGAATATCTATTTGGACAATAAAAAAGTTATTTTTTGCCGTCCGAAAACATGCAGTAAATACGGTATTAAAAATATACCAATAATTCCCTTCATTTGATTAGAGAGTTGAAAATTTTATATTATTTTGTATTTAACTTTAACTTTATAAATTTTCACTTGCAACACAAAGATAGACTAAAATGCCAGACATCAGAAAATCATGCATTCTGCTGGGTTTTTTTTATATACAGAAACTTAATAGAATAGTACAATATTAGCCAAATTTATCTGCAAATTTTTCATATTAATAATTGAGGGGAATTTTATTCTTTTATGATGATGATCTTTTTATGATTAATGTACAGTAATACCAGAATTAGATGAAAAATTAAAGATTCATGTAGATGGAGTTGTGGATGTTTTCATCATCTTTTATCATGCGCTTTAACTTTCTGTTGTAATTAACATTGATGTGCAGTAACTGGCATTGTTTATATTGAAAAGTCTTAATTTTTTTGCATCAATGCATTTATTGTAAATTTTTCACAAATCCTTAATGAATTAGGGCATGAAATAATATATGAATCAAACAAAGCATGCAAAAAGTATGAGTATTCTCACTGGTTCAGTTCATGAGGCAAAATTCTTTAATAAATAAAAGACTTACTTTGTTGACACTTTGAATAGATTATATGAATACAAATTTGGCAGTATGTATGTTTTGGGATAAATTGTACATCAGCACAATCCAGACTAATGTTTACAAAGTTGTGTATCCCACAAAAGGTACACAAAACAAAGATAAACCCAATACGTGGCCAGAGAATTAAAATAAAATCCAAGAATTCTAAGACCTCAGCCAAAACAGCATTGTGGGACACATTTCAAGGCAATAGAATTCCTTTATTAGTTGGGGGCCTTGAGTGTTCTAAAGCGCTGTCCGTTACGGATCACTGCCATCTCACCTCTGTGTGTTTGAGTCTAGGATTCGGCGAATGTGGATATGTGAGAAAGCTTGCAGTAGCTCTCATGGGTTGGTGGTTCTTTCCGGTGATTTCCCGGTTTCTTCCTCCACCATTAACACTGGCCGCCATGAATAGCCTATCGTGTGCTGAAAAAGGGCGTTAAGCCCATCAATCAACCATCAACCTTTATTAGTTGCCTTTATGATGTGCAGGAAGGCACATTGAACACATTCTACATCCCTGAGCCTTGCAATGGGATGACACAAGTTATCGAGGAAAAGAAGAATCATCCATAGAAATGCTACCTCAAGATCAAGAAGAAACAAACCAAATGAAATTATTATGGAAGAGTCATAAATTAAAACAACAATGAAACTTTAGTGAACCTAATTCAAGAAATATGGTTTTACACCAGTGTACAGTTAACTAGTGCAAATAAATGACACTCAGTTATATATTCCTGTTTTGACTTTATGGTATTAAACGATAAGTAAAAGCATAATGAACAAATTTAGTAAATGTCAACAAATTTATTTCCCTCGAATATAAAATAAAAACTTAAAAGGAACTAAGTAAAATTCAAAGTGTCACCAAAAGAATTCATAATTTCAAAACTGATTTTGTCCAAAGGTCAATGAGCACTTTGTAATTTAAGTAAATAATTTAAAAAGATTCCTGTCATTAAATCTGAACACAACTGATGTTAAAGGGAGATATTGTTTTATTTAGATTTGTATAAAACTATAAGTCGATTAGGATGTGAGTCATTTTCCCGACAAATTAGTGAACAATTTTACTTCTAAAACATAAATTTCTGTTTAAAAAAATGGAACCTTGAACCCCCAAAATCAGTAAACAACGTGTTTATAACTTGCAGATGAAACCAAAAGCATGTACACCTTCTAGAACCTTTTAAAGTCAAAAGGCCATGCCATTATATTCATTATCTTACCTTACAGTCAAATAAACAAAAGTTGTGTTATTACAAATAATTTTTACGTCCTACAATTATAGATAAATGTTAAACACTCGCACATATAAACACAACATTTTTTTTTGTGAGTCAGTACTCCACCAAAACCTACATCACCAGGAGCAAGATATTTTAAATGATTGGTTAAAATTTGGACTGGTGCACTCTTATATGTATCACCTTTAATTTATCAAACGCCTCCGGACATTTATTAGATCAATGAAACTTTGCTTTTGTACTCAATAAATTGGTCAGAGGTTCAATTGCTGAAAAATTTCCAGTAATATCCATCGATACCAAAAAATTGCATCAGTTGCTTTTTATTAATATCCACTAGGAATTCAGAGATAACTTCTATAGGGTTTAAATTGACAATGTCCCACAATATGCCCTAAAAAAAAATGCAACACACGCATGGCAGAACTTACCCCTAATTTGTCAAATTTGCATCATTGAGTCGATTAAAGAATATCCATGTGGTTTCCAAATGACTTCCAGCTGGTGGTGTAGATGATGCCAGTATCACAGTTATCTACACGAGATGTATTCATTAAACACTGGAATGCTGACAGATCTTTCATACCAGATGTCACCACTATATACTGATAAGGTCCATTTAGAGTTGGTACTGCCAAAATTTATTGTATTATTTTCATGAGTGGAATTTACAAAAATCCATTCAAAACTTGAGACTTGTTGACTTATTTTGCATTTCCAATTTGGCATTGCATTCATTGATTATTGGCTCAGAAAATTAATATGATTTGGTAGCTGTTCACTTTTCTATAGTCAGTACTCAAGCAAAAAGTATTATCTGGTTGCATCACAAGAATACATGAACTCCAGTTATTGCTTGGTTCAAAATTATTATGCAGCAATTCTAATTTACTTTTCCATACATTCCTTCTTGATATGATACATTTGGTAAGGATGCTGTTTTACAGGTATAGAACCTTCAATTTCAGTGTCATGGTAGATTCTATTTGTTTCTTGTTTGTTCATTGGAACTCGGTGCTTATATTTACATAATTAATAGCTGTTTCAGTTTCTCTTTTTATTGTGGTTGTTGTAGATGTGAAAGTTTCTGGTCCACATATTTGAATATTTCTGAAATCCAAAGATTGGTCACTACAGTCAGATTGCATGCATTGTTTAAATCTGTACTGTATGGGCCAGGTACAACTAAATTGATTGAATGATTGACAGGGTGATTTCAATGAAGATACTCCTTTAACATATTTTTATGGCAAAAAGTGTTTCTGTTTCCTTGTCCCAGTAGTGTTAATGATATAATTTAAGTGACTTACTTTCGTTTTAACTGAATAAGGACCATCCAGCTTAACTTGTAGATGACATAGGTGTAGGCAAGAGAGACATAATTTTATTACTAGGCAGAAAACTTTTTTTTATTTCTCTCATAAATTCATTCTTGACTGAGAAGAGTGAAGATTAATTCTTGCTGTTTCACAAGCCTCTAACAACTTGTATTTAAAATTGGAGACATAATCAAGAATATTAATCTATGAATTTCACAAGCCTCTGACAACTTGTATTTCCATCTCACCTCTGTCTGCGTGTGTTCGAGTCCAGACTCGGTTAACGTGTGTAAGTGAGAAAGCATGCCAGTAGCTTCTCGTGGGTCGGTGGTTCCTCCCTGGGTTTTCCAGGGTTCTTCCTCCACCATTAATACTGGCCGCGATGTATAGCCTATCTTGTGCTGAAAAATGGCGTTAAACCCTACAACAGCAACAACTTGTATTTAAAATTGGAGACATAATCAAGAAGATTAATCTATGAATCTTTGGTTGAAAATGTTTCTCTTTTAATAGCTTCAATGGTCTATGGACAGTATGTTCAAAATACTAGTTCAAAAGGACCGAAACGTAATGATTCTTGAAATGATTCCATAACAGGAAAGAACAGCAAATGAACTATTTCATCTGAATGTTTTCGTTTTGTTAAAGCAATATAACCTAATCATATGCTCCAAAGTCTGATGAAATCTTTCAAATGTTCCTTGACTTCCAGGGGAAATAGGTAGAAGACCTTAATTGTTGGATGCCCAATTCATGCATAATTTGGAAAATTACAGACATAAAATAGTAACTTTGATCAGATTGGACTGATTTGTGATGGCCAACAAGTGTAAAAAGAAGTTTTATCAGAGCTTTTTCTATTAGTATTTATATTCCTTGAAGAAATTGCCTTGTGGATGCTCAAATTATTGTCAAAGTATTGGTTGTCTGACTTGGTTTTGTATATAGACTGACAGTCTTTCTTTTCTTCTGCTAAATGGTTGTTAAGTGTAGGAATAGATTGCAGATGAACTCTTGGTATCTTCAGATTTTGTCTCCATTTTCTCATACGAACCCTATTTTCGCAAAAAAACCAAGAAAAAAAAAACAGTTGCTTGCATGGCTTCATTTGTGCTAACAGATCTCTAAAACAAGATCTTGTTCTTGTTCAGTAATTGTATTTTGTCAATGTGATTAGAATCAAAACAATGAGTCTCAACAAAATGATTTTTTTTATCAATACCTATTGATTAATTAATACCACTAGCAGTAGTGACCTGGTCAAAGGATGGATCAATAAACGTGGCAGCTATAGGGTAGGATTTAAAACTAAGTGGAGAGCTTGCTGGTTTCACTAAAGATTTGTCAGAAATATGAAATTAAAATATAAGGATTAAGAAACTTTAGAAACACTAAATTAAAATTTTAATTTCTCAGAAATATTTTAAAGATTCATATTCCAGACGAGTTCCTTCATGTTTTGTTGCGATTCTACAGTCTTTAAGTAAAATAAAAAGCAAAAGACTATAGTAAATTTTATGACAATTCCATCAAAATGATAAAAGTTTGAGTTATAACAATAAAAATCAGAGAAAATTATATCCCCAAAAATCTCTCTGATGGACACAAACACATGGAGAGACCGCTTATTACCGTGTCTTTACGCTTTTGATAAAACATTTGCAAATAACTGTTATCATATCAAAATCGTCGGTAGCCATTGACTAACATTACTATTTGCAGTATTCCATTAGACTTCATCTCGTTGACATATTGAATACAGTTACGAATTCAGATTTAAGATATCGTCTGGCTTGATCTGAGGTTTTATGGAACCATGAAAGAACAGTTATTAATTTTTTTTTTTTTTAAATAGGTTACACCTACAACATTTCATTCTTGGATGCCCATTTACGACTGTGTGGTGCAAAGCAATGGCCAAAGGGACACAACTGTAAGATGGCAATGTTTATCCACATATGAAATTATATCACTAGAAAGAAATACCTGAACAAAATAAACAAAAAGTTCATATCAGGCATATTTGTTAGTTAATGGAGATTTTAGGTGGGTGCAGTGCAATATAAATATACAACTTTTTCATGCGATTAGAAATGTTTTTACAACTCGTACATGGTCGACGTGAAAACAATGTTAATCATCCATCCGCCATGGTAACATGACGTAAGGATGGTAGTTCAAAGTAATCCAGAATAAATTGTGAATCAAATATCAGAAAAACCAGTATTGGATCATTTCCAAAGTCATGGTTGCTTGTCTTACGATGCGGTATAGTTCATTAGTGTTCACATTCTAAACGTTTTTTTTTTTAATTATAAACTGTGCAGTCTTTATTTACAAATCTATAAAATTTAATATTGAAAATAAAATGAAAACTTTTCGTTTTGAGTATTGTTGTGAACTTGCTCATATGTAGACATTTAAGTGAGACTATTCGGAAGCATTGGTCACAGAGATTCAAATCTTGAAGCCCAGTCTTAAACATTTAAGGACACATGCCACTAAATATTTAGAAAAATGGGAACCAGCCTGGAAATGGGTGAACATAAAATAGATTATATATGGGTTTGACTAGCCAGGATTGGTTAATAATGTAAGTTATGTTTTAGGAAAAAGAATCTTTGAGAGCTTAACCTAGTTGTAAGTGAAAAAAATTGAGGCATTGTTTTATTGATGAAGTTTGAGGCCTTTAACAGTCTTGAGTTCGGAACACTCATTACTAAAATTAGCACCTGACTCTGATGCAGAATTAAAAGCACATGGATCAAACACATACAGGTAGCTAATGCAGGTCCAGAAAATGCCGCGGCTCATATCCTTTTCTCTACACAGAAGCTGACATCCAGGTTTCATCTTTATTGATAAATATAGGTTTGATTATGAGCACTCAGAAATTTTACGTTATTGAATTTTAAATATCAAGATGTTTGCCTAGGTTTGCTATGGTAACTGAATTAGTACAGCGAGTCCTTAACCATTATACTGGATAGAAGCTCTTCTTTTAAGATGGCACTCTACACATTCGTGTTTTCTACATGGTTAGATTTCTAAAGAAAAATGATTTTCCATGATTTCTTCACTGATTATTGAAAAAGGACCTTATGTATCTTGGGTACTGTTAAAAAAACATTTAATTCCCATTATTTTGGGTCATGATTTTATTGGTGTAATTTGGGTTAGAAAGTTATAGAGTTTGGCCCTACATCAGATCTGCACTTCTCATAAAACTGCTAGCTCTGCTTGGTCATTGGACTTTAAAGGAAGATAGTAAAAGTCAAGCCAGTAACTTTTTACATTTTATATATTTTGTTTCCCATATTTTAATAATTTAGCATTGTTTACTTTTAGACTAATATTGATTTTTCCAACACGTGTGCAGACATTTTGCTTTGCTATGTGCTTAGATCATGTACATTTTCCACAAGTACAACATTTATAACATGTAAATCATCTATAACATAGAGCTATTCCAACATTTTTCACCTGGATGTTATAAATAACTACACCCTTCACTCTCTCAGAACATCGTACAATCTGTAAAGCGCCCTCACATAGACCACATAGGCATCATTACTATATTATCTAAGCTTGGTTGTGTAGCTGAAACAAGTAAGTCACAAGTATAAAACAGTCCTTTGCAGTAATTCTCATCCGGTCCCCCACCTCCAACAAAACAATATTCATTACTAACAAAGTTCCTCACAAACCTGACATCCCACTACATGAATAAAAGGAAGCTTTTTTATAAAAAAATGCACATTCCACTTTTAAGTGTTAGCAACCAGTGTTATGCAGAAAGACAGGAACATGTAACTTTTCACAATTATTCATGAGATATCACTAATAAATTATTACAGCTTGAAAAGCAATGGAATAGATCAGGTTCAGGGAAGTCAAAGGTTTAATGGTAAAAAGTCTGCTTGTTCTTCTGAAAAATAATATATGGAAGAAACCGTGTCGGGTTTATCATTAATTTCATTAATTGCATTACAAAACTAATGACAAGAACATGTTAGCTACATTTTTCTATTAATGCAACAACGTTAAATATAAGCTAACTTCATTCCCTTGTTCTCAGACTTTTAATTTCCCCATAATTAAGTGATTGAACAGACATTTTTGTCAGAAGTCATATGGCGTAAGCAAGAGTAAAAAAAAGTGATTAGCTTATTGTCATGCATAACATCGGTGTCAATGTCTGTTTTGTTGCGGAAATCATATATGATTATATATAAATAAAAAAAAATGCACGCAATTTTTTTTTTGTTTTAAGACGGAGCTCTAGTTTCATATTTTGCACAGGGTTAGATTTTTCTAGAAAAATAATTTCTGAGGATTTGCTCACCGGTAATCATAGCTAGATTCATAAAAAGACCTTGTATATCTTAGGTATTTTCTAAAGAACTTTTTATTTTCTTTATTTGTTTGTTTTGGAGAATCGTTGATAGGCGTAATTTGGGTTAAAGAGGTGTACAGCTTAGCCTAGCTTCAGATATCCTCATATAAAAAGCTTTACTTGGTCTTGTGTGCTCTAGCGAAGTTCGTTTTCTCTATTTTAATAGCTGCTAAAGATAGTGTTCTTTAGACTAAATCGGACTAAATTTTCAAGCAGATGTGAGTGACCATTAGCGCAGGCTGTATACTTAGATCATGTACAATTTCCAGACTGTACAATTTCAGCCACATTATACGATACTATCGTTGAGGTATGTCAATATTCCCCGTAGAATGCATGTTACAAATGCAAATAACTTCATCTTACACCCATTACCCTCTCAAAGCATGCAAAGTCTGTAGAACTCACTCCAAAATGCGTTATATAATGAAAAAAAGGATTACTTCTAAAGAACTTACATTTGGGGATATAAGAACATCAAAAGTATCGTAAGATTAATCGTGACATTATGAAACTCTTTCGATATACCTTAAGAATACTCTTATTACGATAAAATCTTTTGATATAATATGTCTTTCTTAAGAATATTTGCATAAATGAATATATATATATATATATATATATATATATATATATATATATATATATATATATATCACATGTTTTATTATGAAAATCGTTCCATACGATATCTATTTTAAGATCACTAATATCACAGAAAATCGCTGCATATAAGTGGCTATTGTACAATCATTCCTATCACTGAAAATTGTTGGATACGATATGTGGCTTTTGTAAGATTTGCTACGAAGTCGTAGCCTCAACTTGATTTGTTGAGGTTGACGTCCGCCAGGTAGGAGATGGGGTATTGATATTAGTATTATTGTAAGATCACTCGTATCACTATAAAATTATTTGATATATGTGTCTTCTTTTGTAGTTCTTTTTTAATGCTATTGTAAGACTTCAATTTCATATTTTTACAAGACAGGGGTCTTTTGCTTGACCGAGCGGTGTCAAAACCCTGGCGCTAATCCCCTAGAAGTCATAAGTTTTCCCCATATTTCCAAAGACTTCTATACAACTTCAGTTGTAAGTTGGAAAGCCCGACGTGTCCATTCTATACATAACTTTTACATTAATCACTGTAAGACCACATTATTTACAACTTTCCAAATAACCATCAACCGCACATCCGCACAGTTTCTGTACATTAACTTTCTGTTCCGCCAGTAGTTCACGCCGTAGAAACTCTACAACTATCCCTAACACTTGGGACTATTTTAACTGCCCACCCGAGGCCAGTCGATCTACCGTTTTAAGGCACATCACACCCGTAAACCTATACCATATTTGCCACAATGGCGACATAAACGATATCTCCCGAGTCCTTTCTCATTTATTCCATTGTGTAATTTACCGGTTTCCAACCATAAATACTGCCGCTGCAGTCACAACACCGATGTACACCACTAGATCTTATAAAGTGCTATATCACGACAGGGACAGTCATGTGGATTGGGTCTGAGTTCGCTACTCATTGACCATGGCATTTTAGACACTCACTAACACTTTCTCTCCGTGACGTTTGCTCCTAAAAATTGACTAATTATTTTGTGCTAAGGAATATTTCCCATTGCACCGAATTTCAATAATCAAACATGTAATCAAACAATCCTACACATTGCTTAAGCTAAATGCGCATCTTCTTAATTTTATTACAACAAGTATTGAGTGCAGGGCATGGGTTGGATATAAAGTCTCCAGGGGAAACATATTTACAGCAATAGATGTATTAAACTACATTGTCTTCATGATTTAGTCATTAATTTCTAGGAACATTGGTAATATTTGTCTATGCTACTTCACTAATCTATAAGCTATACTACATCTTCGTGGTTTTTGACATGTATCCCTAGGAACAATGGTACTAATTGTCTATGCTACTCCACTAATGTATAATCCATCTGATGTCCTTGTGGTTTTAGCATTAATCACAAGGGACAATGGTACTAATTGTCTATGCTACTCCACTAATGTATAACCTATCTGAGGTCATGGTGGTTTTAGCACTAATCACAAGGGACAATGGTACTAATTGTCTATGATACTCCACTAATATATAAGCTATCTGATGTCCTGGTGGTTTTACCATTAATCACAAGGAACAATGGTACTAATTGTCTATGCTACTCCACTAATGTATAAGCTATCTGATGTCGTCGTGGTTTTAGCATTAATCACAAGGAACAAGGGTACTAATTTTCTATGCTACTCCACTAATGTATAATCTATCTGAAGTCATTGTGGTTTTAGCATTAATCACAAGGAACAATGGTAATATTTGTTCATTTATCTATAATCAACATTATGTCTCTGATTTGAGATTATACTTCTGTAGATGTGTTCTTTTAATTCATCATAAAAATGTGTCAGTACATTGAACGGGAAGTTTTCAGATGGTACCCTTTACATCATAAACGTTCACAAATGGATTTTTTGGGAGGGGGGAGAAGCGAAATGTTTATGCTTTATTTCGTGGGGATGTGGGAGGGTAGAAATGTAAGCATACTGTCAATTAAAATTCATCCATATCATTATACTATTCAAGTTGTTGCATTGTTTGCGGTACGTTGTCATGGTTCCAACACTACAAATTGAAGTGAACGCATTCGTCGCGTCTCCTAGGACCTGCAACACCTTTAAGCACTCCACTATTTTCAATTTTCAAAGAAAAGTTTCTATTCCTTTGCCTTATGCATTCTGTACAAAATCTCTCGCCTAGAACATCACAGTACTGCACACTTGACGATGGTTTTACTTTCTGGCACATAGCTGGGGACAGGTCATTTCCTCTGGCAAAAGTCTGAGTATATATATTGGTCGCGTATTGAAGCCGACAGTCTGCACATGCCAAAAATCTAGCATATACGTCTGGCACATGCACTTCGTCGCGAAAGAATCTTTCCAGCTTACCTGTACAGCTTACATATTTATTCACATAATCTTTCTCCTGAATGCTTAGACCATCGTGAACCATATCTGGTAGCCTTTGAAACTTTGGTGGTAATAGCACAGTGTTCTCTTTCAAAAGTCTTCCATAAAATACATGAAATTGCCGATCATGAAGTCCGGTATATGCAACGACATTGTTACTGTATTTCTGCTGTGAGTGAAATTTCGCCGGAACTTTCCAAAGCTTTCGAACGTTCTGCCTCTTTGAGCGGGCGAAAGAATTCCCCAACTTTGGGCAGCATTTCTTTGCGACACGAGGCATATTATTGACCTTGATGTTTCTATATTTGTCGTCATCCTTGAGATCTGAATTGGTCCTCAACTGTATTACAGGAAGTTTTAATGTCGTTTGGCACTTCTGCATGAGCTCAGAACTCATTCCTGCAAAAAAGAAAATATTGCTTTTTCTTTAGAACGAAAAAGAATTAAGACCAGCACAAATTAACGTCGGCTGCATAGCCACTGTGCCTTATATGCATTGTCTGTGTCAGTTTTTTCGTTTGTTTTTCCAGCCTCTAGTTTACCAGTACGTTTGAATTATCATTCTTACTGAAGGCAAGGGGATTCTTATATAATAACCAGAAGTTCTGATGTGGAATCGAAAAATCTCATCAAAACAATGCACATGATTCATGTTTAATTTACGATTGAAAGTGTACTCATATAGGTGATGGAATGCAATTACTTAATTGTTATGTAATTCACTTGAGAAATAATTTATTGAAATAATAATAATAATAATAATAATAATAATAATAATAATAATAATAAATAAATAACAACAACAATAGCAACAATAATAATGTTTTATTCAGCAATTTAGGCCACTAGTCCATTTACCAAAATACAAGTAAATACAGGGTACGCCATGGAGTACAGAAATTAAATGTGCTATTCCAAAAAAAAATTCAGACTGAGATAATTAAACGTCATTAAAGTTTTTCTTAAATGGTCGTTAGCTGAACTAACAAAAAAGAAATGAAATTCATTTTCTACAAAATAGGCACTATTTTTCCAAAATAAGTCACAGTATCTAATACACCTTTCAATCCTACCATGCTTACCTGTCTCTTTTTTCAGTACGTGCGCTGAGCACTTGAAATTGCCAAATAACTTCCTAAATAAATGTCAAAAACAACATAATAGGTATTTTAACGATTTTAATTCAGTAAATACTATAAATAATACACATATGTATGTGAATTGCTATTATCACTCTGCCAGCTTTGCAAAGCCTAATTCTTAATTAATTCCGAAAATAGTTAAAAATTATTTTTTGTTTCCATCATATTGATTTAATCAGACATACACAAAACGGAGCGAAATAACATGTCTTTTACTTTGTTAGTCAAATTGACACGGTTGGCTTCAACCAATCTTTTTAACATTAGAAAACATTGGTGTTGGTATCGAGTTGAAGGCAAAGTTACAAAGTTGATATCTTCCACCCTCCACTAGCACACTGGCATTATTAGTACATTTCGAAACACCTAAATACTGTTGCAAAAGTTGTATTACACAAATTTCAATGTCTCTACAAAGTTCGTATCCCCACATTTCTTACACACAGCAAGCAGTTGGTTTTGTCACAAAATCAAAATTTAAAAATGTCCTCTACACTAGAAAAGCCAAATCAGTTTTGATAATTCAAATCATTTTGTAGTTTCTTTCTTGCCTGCGCCACTAGTATCTGCTTTGCATTTGTCCGAATAAACTTGGGTCTGAAAAATAAACACATATTCAATACGTCTTTCAAAAACTAAACATCCTTTAAGATATCACCAATTTCTGAAAACAATGATCTAAGTTTACGCAATCACCATCAGCGTAAAGTGTTGCAAACATATCATCAATATCTTATGAGGTAAATAGAATCTCTATTGCATTCGAGCTTTAGCTATGTAATCAAATAATTATTGAAAAAGGGAAAACATGATAGGGATCAAAATACAACCTTGCCTTGCACCTAATATGCATTCGAAAGAAGTAGTTAAACATTTAGCTATTCTGACACAACTTTTCAAAAAGTTTGCTATTTTGCCATTCATACACTCAGTTATTAATGACGACCATAATTTATTGTTACTTTCTAGGCTCGTACAAAAGCAACAATTAATAGAGTAAAGCAAACAAGCTTTGTAAAATTTAACAAAATAAGTTATTTCCCTAGAAAAGAAGGTAAAAATAAGAAAAAGGACTTACGGTTTTTGAAACTAATCCATAATTAATCATAGAATTAATAAATATACGTCCTGCGAATAAAAAATTTTAAGTGAAAAACACTTCAGATCCCGATGAAGCTCCAAGATATAAGGCGACGACGTCTTCAATAACTTGCTTTGTCCAGATAGGTCAACAGTTCCTTGTTGAATCACTAAGAATAATATTCCTGTTTAAAATTCCGAATAATTTCCAATAAATGTCCCTGTCCAAAAATTCTGACGAGCACTAGTAATTTCAAATGAAAATAAATTATTTTAAATAAAAAAAACTCAACTCAAACCAGTCACAACAAAATACCTTTGAGCTCCAAAGGTTTCAAGCATGACTGGCTAAAATCACTATAATAACATGTGTTTTAAGCCTAACTGCAACGCAAAATAGATCACCTGATTACTTCCTTTCAAGTAACTTAGAAACATTACATGCCAACTATCACGTATGCTATGCTATGTACAGCATTGAGTCTACTAAGTGAAACTTACAATAAGATTCAATAATAAAAAAGTTGTTTACTCCAGAACTGAAACTGACTCTGAATCTAGGTCACCAACAGATTCAATGTTTCTACTAACGCTTGTTTATCAGTTTTAACAGAACTGAACTGAATTTTCTGGAAAAATGTCAAATCCAGTGAAAAGGTTCTCATTACAATAACATGTAAAGAAATAAAAATAAAAAAATTAAATTAAATCTAGCAAACAAGTAATTAAATTACATATACATAACATTATCATGTTGTACTTTATCAAAAGCGTGTTTAAATTCGACAAAAGACAATGAAATCTTCCTTTTTCTTTTATAGATACTTGTTTGAGTTAAAGACTGAAAAAAATGTTTCTTTTTTTCCAAAGCCCTGCTTATGCTTTGTCCATCAGAACATTATCTTCCGCCCACGTGCAAACTGAGTATTTAATATGTCCGTAAAGATCTTGCATAAAGAATAAATAAGGAAGATGCCTCTGTAATTGTTTGGATCAATCTTGTCACCGTACTTATATGTGTATATAGATAATGCTCTTTTCTAATAGCAAGAGCAAGGGTCTGTTAGCACCTGTAAAACATATTTTGATCAGGAATTTACCCAAAACGCGTTGGTTACCAAAGCTGTCAACAGACTTTCTCTTGTAGCAAGTTAAATATAATCTTCATTTAAATTTGATTTTTATCCTGTTGAATTTTATTGACAAATGAAAATAGGTTGAACTTATTTAAAACCTTAATGATAAATGTGGCTTATGATAAGATAATTTTAAATAGTGAAATGGTGTTAATAATCGGGGAATTAACAAGGGACATATTACGTGTGACACCAAAGTGAACTTAACTCGATATAGTGTCGAAAGTAAAAAAATACGTAGTTGGGACTTGTAAGAATCCTGTTTACTAAAACAACAAGGCAGGTACTGAACACCTGGAGAAGCCATTTAAAGCGTTGACAAACAAGAACGAGAGAAAATATATATGCCTGAGGTCATAAATATTTTAGACCAAGCTCATCGAAGCAGTGGTTAAAATAAAGCAATAATAAAGGAATGGGTTGGGGGGGTACGTCAAAAGTTTTGAAATACAAATATCACATAATCTTCAGTGTAACCTTCTGGAAAGGAGCTACCCGATTGTACTATAACTCTACTGATGACAAGAATTTCCAGGAATCAGAGATAAGACTGTTGTTTTTTTTCCAGTCTATTTATAATGTAACGACTAAGTACTAAAACGATATCTGATATTCTTTAAACTCTCCAAGATATTAAACTTGGTAACATCATATTTCTTACATGTTTGAGTTAATTTTCACAATTCAAAAAAAATCTTTCTTTGCTATTGAACCAAATGCTAAAGATAGAATATCATTAAAAGTTGTCTCATACAATTTAAATATATACCCTGATGCTGAGTTTTGATCTAATCTATTAATATTAGGAACAACTCACCCAACCATTATATTATTGAAATGATATCATTCAAGACAGTCTTCATATACATTAATTTTTTTTTCATAGAGAGCCGAATAAGAAGTAAAGGAAAATGATTTATCGATTAAGTCAAATTACTGCTATTTTATGCAGTATGTACCCATTACTGAAACACACTTCACCACTTCCTCATATATATCATAAAAACGAAAATACTATACTGTCCTAATCTTGCTATTTGACAAAATTTTCTTCTACTTGATTTTCAGTGATGCGCGTCATAGCTCTCGTTTACCGTACTAGCGAATCACTACCATTCTACTGGAACATTACTAGTACATTAAATGGAGTCAATACAATGCTATAAGTGTGAAACGTCAACATCTCGACAAAAATAATTTGAAATTAAGGTCTCGGCAAAGCTACATGGTGATCAGTTAACCAGTCTTCAAAGATGATGAATAAATTTAACATAAAGCAACAATTTTGGTATTAAAAGAAAACATGTATTTGAGCACAGGTTGAGCTGGGATGAAAGTGTCAAAGTTAGTTGCAATTTAAATCAACATTCACTATAAAAATCAAATAATATATGACTGGCTTATTTCAAACATAAACAAAAAGTACTTCGATTTTTCAAGAAACTTGCTGAGTTAACAGATTACATTCAGTGGTGAAAATACAAAGGTAAACTGCATCAATCCGTAAAGCATGTATATCAATACTGTACAATATGTATACGTTATTAATTGAGTATTGAAAAGCAATTATATGGCAAGTGTTCAACGTTTATGACAAATCAATCGATCGATCGATCAATCAATCAATCAAATCTTTATTTTCTACATAAAGAGAGATCATTTACATTTACAGCTATTAGGGAACATGCCAGAAAGAGAGACGTTTAGCAACTTACATTGTTGATTTCGGAAAGCATTCCAGAAAGTCACGATACAAATAAACTAATACAGATGGGTCAAGTACAAATAGAATATCAATATATATATATATATATATATATATATATATATATATATATATATATATATATATATATATATATATATATATATATATATATATAGATGCAATAAACTGACGACGAACAGTACGAAACTAGTAACTAACTAGCCTAAGCGCTTTCGACTCTTAATGAGTCTTTTTCAAAGGCAAATACAAAACATAGTTACGACAAACAAATAAACACAAAAACGTTGCGTTTGTAAACCTCTACATTTCTATCTTCACATGTGTTAAAACTATAAATACAACCAGCTTGTGTAGACTAGTTGCGGAAACTGAAAACGTTGTACAATTCCCCAAAAGTCCACAAGCCAAAGCGACATCTATTTTTATTTTGTGCACATATGTAACGCAGATTATATCCCGGATATCCGGTTCTATACCGGCCACTCCCACAGCAAAAACCGAAGGATAAGAAGACCCAGAAAATGTTAAATTCCACTAGTGCACAGTTTTCATTCTCCAGTCTTCTTGGTTTAGACCGCTTGGTTTCAATGTTCCAAGGCGGCGTATCCAGTATGATTCCCTTTCCCTCCTGGTTTCGGAACTCCAGCTGTGGTTGTTGGCAATAGCGATAAGTATTATATCACTGAAAGTGTGGCCAGGGGAGGAGAAGTGTTCTGCGACCGGGCTTCTGTACAGCTTTTTTGTCATCCAATCAGATCTATGAAGGTTTATCCTTATGTGTAGCTTTTCAGTTTCTCCCACGTACTGAAGGCCACAGATCTTACATGTGATGAGATAAATCACATTCTTTGTTTTGCACGTTTTGTTTGGACCATGTATGTTTAGTTTTTCTTTATTTATTTGTTTGTCGTAACTATGTTTTGTATTTGCCTTTGAAAAAGACTCATTAAGAGTCGAAAGCGCTTAGGCTAGTTAGTTACTAGTTTCGTACTGTTCGTCGTCAGTTTATTGCATCTATTTTAATTAATCCCTGACAAACGTGATCCCTTGGTGGATCCAGTACGCTTGAGAGGGTTGTTATTCGCCATATGATTTGTATTCTTTATATATATATATATATATATATATATATATATATATATATATATATATATATATATATATATATATATATATATATATATATATAAAGAATGCAAACCATATGGCGAATAACAAAATTTCAAGCGCACTGGATCCACCAAGGGATCACGTGTGTCAGGGATTGATTAAGATAGATGCAATAAACTGACGACGAACAGTGCGAAACTAGTAACTAACAAGCCTGCGTGCTTTCGACTTTTAATGAGTCTTTTTCAAAGGTAAATACAAAACATATATAAAGCAAACAAATGAACCCCAAAACGTTGTGTTTGTTAACCTCTACATGGCTGTCTCCACATCCGCAGTATCCGCAACAAGTCTATACAAGCTGGTTTATTGCAAATATATATATATATATATATATATATATATATATATAAATATATATATACATACATATATACATACATATATACATATATACATATATAAATATATATATAGATATATATATATATACATATATATATATATATATAGATATATAGATAGATATAGACACACCACACACACACACACACACACACACACACACACACACACAGCACGGGTCCATTAATGATCATAGACCAGTGGGAGAAAAATGTAATCGCCACAGTGGCGTTATCACTTTTATCGCCACAGCTGTGATATCACTTTTGAAACTTTATTTTTCTATGTAGGAAGTACATCTACCCTTATGTTTGTTATTCATACACGTTTTTCATATTTTGGTATATTTCACTTTCTTCTTCTTCTTCTTCTTCTTCTTCTTCTTCTTCTTCTTCTTCTTCTTCTTCTTCTTCTTCTTCTTCTTCTCTCATGAAACGATCTACAATGTATAAGAACTACTGACCATCCTATATACACTTATGTAATCATTTAGAATGTGCCAGCATGAATTCCTAAAACTAGAAATCAAATTGTAGGCTTCAAGTATTAGCTTTCTATATATACTTATGAAATCATAAATTCTAGATCAGTCGTGTACTTTCTCCCTGGATATATATCTAGTTAAAAATATTGACCTCTTTTGTTTTAATCAGTTCTACCAATCAACATGATTGCCAATGTTTCAGAAAACTGTGTCAGTAATATTTGGACTTCCTCCATTTATTATTCAAGTATTTCTTTTTCAAACACATTAAAGAATTTGATTTTGCGATCTTAAAATTCAAGTACTTTGAAAGTTTCTCAAAAATCTGCACGAACAAACGAACACACGATAAATCGAGGGATATACAGAAAGATAGGTGTATCTACAAAAATATAAATCTTCCCGAAATATTGACCAGGATTTCATGTTCAACCACTTTGATCTTTTCCGTTGGAGAGAGAGAGAGAGAGAGAGAGAGAGAGAGAGAGAGAGAGAGAGAGAGAGAGAGAGAGAGAGAGAGAGAGAGAGAGAGAGAGAGAGAGAGAGAGAGAGAGAGAGAGAGAGAAACTGACTTACTAGTCAGATAAAAACTCTGTCAGGATGGTTGGACATCCAAAAGTTTAGTTATTACATAATAATAACTTTCACCACAGCTGTTCTTGTTCAATCATGATGTATTTTTAGTCGCCGAATACGTGACACATATATTAATTGCTTCTATCTTGAAAGACTTTTTTATTTTCACTTCTTCACCAGTTACTCTATCTACACCGAACGTGATCCAAGGACATACTGAATAAATACAGTATATAGGTATACAAAGTCAGTATCAATTTACAACATATCAGTCAGATTGAGTAAATAGGCTTGCATATTGTAGAAAGTAGGCTAAGTGGTTAAATTCTACACAGGTCATAAGTAGCTAAAGAAACGCTCGATAAGTTTTTCAATTAATAGTATTATAGTATTTGGAATTAATACTGTTTAAACAAAGCTGTTTTTTCAAGCTACGCAAGATGTGTATGTTTATGTCGTTCACATAATGATACTTAAATTGGTTAAATTGGTTCACGAAAATGTCAGCCAAGAAAAACTTTGATTTAGGCGATGTAAGAAGACTTTCACGTCCCTAACTTATCGTCTGAGTTTAAACCAATAAGGCACGATATAGACAAATTGCCAAGTGTGATGTGATGTGATTATGATTTTTAACGTAGCTTTAACAATTTTTCAGTCCTATCGTTACGATGTCTGCAGAGTGACAGTTTATGGTGATGTCTAGCACTGGGGCATCATGCCGCGGACATGTAGCTTGATGTCCCACCCAGCCCAGTCACATTATCCTGACACCAGGCCGACCAGTCCTAACAGTAAGCTCTTAATGCTGAGCGTCAAGCGAGGCAGCTGTTAGTACCATTTTTGTAAGCCTTTGGTATGACTCGACCTGGGATCGAACCCACGACCTCCCGCATCCGAGGCGGACGATCTAAACACTTGGCCAAGAACAAGAACTCTAAAATCACGGTAAAATTCTGAAAGTTTGTCTTTTATCTTCTCTGGCTTCTTTTTTTCTTGAATGCTTCTGTTTTGTAACTGCTTTCTAAACAGGCCCAATTGGAGTTGAAAGCGCTTGCGTTGTTTGAACATGTGAGAAAGCTTGCTAGTAGCTTTTCGTTGGTCGGTGGTTCTTTCCGAGGATTTTCCGGTTTCTTCCTCCACCATTAATAATGGCCGCCATGTATAGCCTATCGTGTGCTGAAAAATGGCGTTAAGCCCCCCCCACCACCACCACAACAACAACAAGATATTTCTCCACTGTTCATTGTTATCTCTTTTACGGTTATCATAACCAATGCGCGACACACGCGATTCATTGGTGGATCCTTAGAAGGATTGTTATTAGACACGCGATTTGTATTATTATCTCTCTGATAAAACAAATCGCTTCGGTGGCATAGTGGTTAGAACGTCCGCCTCGGATGCGGGAGGTCGTGGGTTCTATCCCCGGTCTAGACATACGAAAGACTTACAACGATTTTTCTAACAGCTGCCTCGCTTGACGCTCAGCATCAAGAAGTTAGTGTTAGGACTGGTCGGCATGCTGTGAGGATAATGTGACTGGGCTGGGTGGGACATCATGCTACGTGCCTGCGACATGATGCCCCAGTGCTAGACATCACTATAAACTGCCACACTGCAGACATTGTAGGGGTATAACTAAAAAATTGTTAAAAGCTACGTTAAAAATCCAAATCACATCACATCACATCACATATTATCCAACTGCAATCCATACGATGAACGATATGAGTCTGGAGGTTATACACGCGAGTCGAAATTTATAAGTTTAAGTTATTAAATATTTTCCCAAGGCCTGCTTCAAACGATGCGAATATATTTTGACTAATTCAATTGCAAAACAATAGTTATATCTGATGTTTTTGTTTGTTGCTTTGTGTTTTCTGTCAAGTGATACTTAATACAGTGAAACCTCTCAAAACCGAAACCTCAACCTCACTATATCGGAATCCCCCTCAAGACTAAATATTACGTTACTCCAGAATGTTTCCTTCCTTAAAATAGTAATTTTCCCTCAATAAATCAGTCATGTGGCATCGCTGTTGCTACTTTGCTGGCGGAGTCATACAAGGCATAAATTCTAAAAATCAGATTCACTCATTGGCATACCCTGAAGTTTTAGATTTTATACGATTACTAAGGATGAACGTTATTTGGCGATGGCACGGAAATGGAGTTATTGAAACAAGCCACACTTTCGTTTGTTAAAGAAAGATGTAAGTAATGACAGACTTCGCTCCACGCCTTCTTGAATCCAGATCATGAAACATGAACACCATGCAAGTGCAGAGTATTTAAACATTATGGAGTATCATGCATGAGTATAACGGAGTTATAGTAAAGTTATAAAATATCTCGTTCCTCAGACGTTACTTGTGACAAGGACTGTGTTTCAATGTGGAACAAATGTATTTATGTATGTCACAGGATGTGATATTCTGAACGAACGTATATGATACGTTGTGATATTCAGAAAGAACGTATGTTGTTCAGCTAATTCTTCACGAAATACATGTATTAAAAAAAAAACAGCTTTTAATTTGTGCTTCTCTCTCTCTCTCTCTCTCTCTCTCTCTCTCTCTCTCTCTCTCTCTCTCTCTCTCTCTCTCTCTCTCTCTCTCTCTCTCTCTCTCTCTCTCCGCCCGACCCGGATCTAAACCGCTCTTTTTTTTATTGATCACTGCTATTTCACCCTGTCCACGTAAGTTCGAGTCTCATTGTTGGCCTAGGGGGAAAAGCTGCCAGTAACATCCCACAAGTTAAGTATCGTCAGTATTATAATCAATAATGTGTGGATGAATAACTTTCATCAAAAACATAAAATCGGCAATGTTAAATTTTTAATATCAGCTCGATAAATGCCTGTAATATGCTTAACTTTCTTTTATTCATGCGCTACAATAGAATAAAATTGGGTACCTCACTGACTTCTGTTTTAACTTAGTGCCGACATTCCTGGTAAAGACCCAGCGTAAAAATAATGACATTTAAAATGAAACTTCACTTGTTTAAAGTGTTTGCAATCTGTTTCATCGGAATCTGCTCTACATTAGAAGAAAGGAGACTTGAAATTTCCTACAAAGAACTGAAAAGAAGAGGAGATTTTCCTGGTATGCGTAAAGACGGTTACCAGTACCTGAATATATCCTCTATTGGTTTGGGGCAATGCGGACAGGAATGTGTCTTACGACGCAATTGCAAGTCTTTTAACTACAACTTGGAAACCTTCGAGTGTGAACTAAATAAGGAAAGTGTACTTAGCAAACCATACGAGGGGTGGACGGACGATCCAAAATGGTTTCATGGCTTGAAAGTTACTTGGATTAAGGTATGAATCTGTATTTTCTTCTCTCGTACCCGGCCGAAACTGGTGAGCCAGCATTATACGCCGGAAACTAGTATATTTATTTTAGCATAGTGGTTAATCAGTGACGTCACTCAAGGAACGGTGACGTCATTCCATAATGGCTCGTTCCTGACCGTCTCCACGCCCATCTCAGAACTGCAATGACTGGTTGGTAGCGTCACATTAGGTTAAGATACACATAGCGTCACATAATCTGTGGTATCATCGCTGTTGAATATGCATTTTTCAACTCTATAAACGAAGCTGAAGTAGTTGGAACAGTTGACGCTAATGCTGATGCGTCCGTCTTGTTTTGACCACTAGTCTGGTCCCCTGCTTAGTATGCTCCCTGCGATGCACTCCGCTATACTATACTAGGGAGCATACTAAGCAGGGGACCAGACTATTTGCCTACCAGCTATCGATTGGATATTGCGGTCAGTTGACTACCCGCCACGTGATTGAAATTCCGAGCAAATTACGAAGTTCGCCGAAGTCTCCATGAAATGGTCTATTGTTGTACTTTGTTCAAAGATTTAGGCTAATAGTCACCTGGGGTATTGAGACCACAGGAATTGCAACAAATTAGGTAGCGAATGTATTATCCCGTTCAACCGACCTCCCTGGTGGTTCCGTAAGATCGTGGCGAAATCAACGTCTCGTAATTCCAACTTATTTTGGCAAGCCAGTACCATCTGCAGGCAAATAGTAAAATCTGTCTCCATAACGGTTAGTCAGTGACGCAACGTGAATTATATAGGTGGCACTCCTTTGTTTTTGTATTTTGCATAAGGGTTAAATTTTTAAAGAAAAATAATTTTCCAGGATTTTCTCACTTGTTATTCTGACTATTTAAAAAGTCTCCATATATCTTAGATATTATTAAAAGAACTTCAAATTCCCTATATTTTGGTGTATGATTGATAAGCATGATTTATTATAGAGCATACAGCTTGGCCTTACTTTAGATGTGCATCTGTCAAACAACTGCTAGCTCCGCTTGGTCATTTTCAGTTCCTTGCCTTCAACGGTAAATTGTGAAAAGAAAAAAAAAATACCGATGACTTTATTTTGTCTCTTTATATATTTTGCAATTCATTTATTGCACTTTCAGAAGCTGGTATTGTCCAGTCTGGCAAAGTTCGTTTTCCCTATTGAAAACCTGCCAAAACATGCGTGAACAGTCATTTTGGTTCGCTGTGTACTTCACCTTACACCTGTCACTGTCCCAGAAGTACATAACTTTTGTATATCTTCCCCCCATATAGATGACATTATTATTATTCTTACTTTATGATTTAATTTTGGTTTTATAGCCGAAACATCCAAAACGCGAGCATCCAAGCAGTCCTTTGCAATAATTCTTATGTTTTACCACACTGAACAGTATTTATTAGCAGAAAGTGCCACCTATGACCAGCCCCCTTCCCCTCCATAATGAAAAGTGAGCTATTTTACACACACATATTTTATTTTCTCAACATAGCAACCATTGTTATAATGAAAGACAGGACCGTGAAACTTTCCAAATTTATTCCTGAGATGTCACTATTAAATAGTACAGGTCGAGAAGGGTTGTAATTGATAAAGTTTATGGAGGTCAATGGTCAACGGTCAAAATATTTGCAAAATATTCTTCTAACACTAGCATACGGAAGAAATTGATTATACTTCGTTTATGTTTTCGTAATTTAATACCTGGTAAAGTCAGTGTACTTAGGACTAATTCATGTTGATTCTCGAGCACACGGGAACAGTACTATTGGTCAGCTGTGTGCTCAGATCATGTACAATTTTCACAAGTACGATATTTAAAGAAATATCAGCCAGATACATAAAGCACAATATAGGTATGCCACCTTTCAAATGTCACTAGTATGTATTATCAGTAGAACGTCATCTACACTGCATCATTTGCTTGATAGTTTCCACAACCGCATGGTGCATCGTGGGTAGAAAATAAGTACAGAAAATTAGGACCGATTTCGAAAATGGCTGGTGAGTTATCTCCTTTCCCACTACCACCAGAAGGATGATGCTGTAGTCAGCAAATGTCAGCTAACCACTTCCCCCCCAGCCCATTCCCCATCCTCTCCCTGCCCCCGAAAACTAATTTTTCTTATCAATGATAGAACAGGTTTGCTCAAAATTTGGAACAACAATTTGGGATGCTGCGTTGCAATACTTCTTTATAATACGTCATGTTTCGAACAAACATGGAATTTATTTGGCTTGTTTACAAAATGATGGTTACTTACTTATATCTTTTTAACCGTACAATATAATTTTGCTTCACTAATTGCAAAAAATATTGTAATAAAATTAAGGAGATGGGGATTTAGTTTAAGCAATTTGTAGGTTTGTGTGATTACTTGTTTGATAATTGAAATTCGGTTCAATGGGAAATATTCCTTGGCACGAAATAATTAGTCAATTATTAGGAGCAAACGTCCCTGAAAGTGTTAGTGAGTTTCTTAGATGCAATGGTCAATATGCGAATTCAGACCCAATTCGCATAACTGTCCCTGTCGTGATGTAATACTTTATAAAATCTAGTGGTGTACATCGGTGTTGTGACTGCAGCGGTAGTATTTATGGCAGGAAACCGGTAAATTACACAATGGAATAAATGAGAAAGGAGTCAGAAGATACCGTTTATGTCGCCATTGTGGCAAATGTGATGTAGATTTACTGGTGTGATGTACCTTGAAACTGTAGATCGACTGTCCTCAGTTGGCGAAGTTATAATAAACCCCAGTGTTAGGGATAGTTGTATAATTTCTATGGTGTGAACTACTGGCGGAACAGAAAGTTAATGTAGATAAACTGTGCAGATGTGCGGTTGATGGTTATTTGGAAAGTTGCAAATAATGTGGTCTTACACTGATTAGTGAAAACTTTATGTATAGAATGGAAACGTCGGGCTTTCTAACTTACAACTGAAGATGTATAGAAGTCTGGAAATATGGGGTAAACTTATGACTTCTAGCGAGATTCGCGCCATAGCGCCAGGGTTTTGACACCGCTCGGTAAAGCAAAAGACCCGTGGCTTGTAACAATATATCTAGATAATTTCTGAGATAGCAAGAAATATCTTGGTTGTTTTGCTTATAAAAAGTTTGACTGAAGAGACTTATATCAATAACATTTTGAAATGAAGCATTTTATCAGATTCTCGTGTGCTGCAGATCTCAAGGTGTCACTCGGGATTCTCGTTGAACGAGACTAAATATTAAGTTGTATGTTGTTTTGCTTATGATTTAAGCCTCCATCTCAATTTCCTAAAATGTCTCTATATAGTTGCCTCTGTTTAACTTTTGAATCGGCACTTTTAAACATTGTTGTACTTTCGTGCCGTTAAACCCGTCACATACATACATACCTATCTACCTATCCATCTACCTATATACATACTCGCCTCTTAGTTTGAACGTTGATTTCATGAATTTGTTTTTGTGTAGTTACTTTACAAATCTAAACTACACAAAGACAGTTAAATTTATGTTGTTGTTATTTGGCTTAAAGTCATTTTTCAGCACACGATATTCATGGCTAATGGCATATCCACATTCGCCGAATCTTAGACTCGAACCCACGCAGACAGAGGTGAGATAGCAGTGATCAGTAACGGACAACACTTTAGACCACTCGGCCACTCAGGGCCCCTCTAATTAAATTTACGTCTGAGTTGAAGCTTATGAACCTGTAGAGCAACATGGAGGTTTTGATTGTACCTTTTACTTGATAAACATTTCTTTGAGTAAAAATATTTGAGGTAAGTATGTATTGGATACAGACATTTTATTAATTAATATGGGACCAGATGGCGAAGGATAAGATGAGTCTAGGCATTTAACAGCTGGGTGTGTGCACTATCACGAATATATATATATATATATATATATATATATATATATATATATATATATATATATATATATATATATATATATATATATATATATATATATATATATATATATATATGTGTGTGTGTGTGGTTGTTTGGGTTGTTGTTGCTGCTGTTGTGAATGAAATAAGGCGAAATAAATTCAGAGAGACGCGAATGGTGCCTGTTAAAATTTCTTTATAAAAATTTAAATGCCAGGTCAGAAATGTAAGGCAGTTTTTATTTACCTGTTCTAGTTCACAAACTACTGGTTTTTGTTTCTGCGTGTACAATGTTTGTGGGCACACATAATTAAGCGTGGCGTGGCTTGGCGCGGCGCGGCGTGTCGGAAACATTTTCACTTTCACACACACACACATATAAAACTATGTATGTATGTATGTATGATATATATATATATATATATATATATATATATATATATATATATATATATATATATATATATATATATATATATATATATGACTATGTATGTATGTGACGAGTTGAAAATATAAGGATATATTTTTCACATGTTAAAATATCGGAATGTAAAACAAATATGAAAATATTTTCGCCAGTAAGTCTCTATTTCATACTTAAGTATATAATGAAAGATGTATTTATTATTTTCAATTGCAGTTGTTGAACGAAACTCTTGGCTGATGGCAAACGATGTCAAGAAATATAGAAGTGGACAAATTACCAGCCTATTGCATGTAACATATGCCATATAGTTATGTTTCGGGACTTGGAACTATGTTTTTTGGACTTGGAAACTAAACAAAGATAACTGTCAGGTGTAACCACGTTCCACTATCATGCGTAACTGCGTTCATTATCAGAAATAACCATGTTCTGCAGACAGACACAAAACTGGAGAATCTTCAACTCTTCATCTGCAAGACATTGGAAAACTAATCGGGGAGAAGAACATGGAAAGTTGGCAACGAGACATCAAACTAATTTCTTTATATAAGTCTTGTGTTATTTAAGCTGCAACATTTAAGAACTGAAACAAGCCTTCGAAAGTGAAATTGATTATATTTTACATGTTCATCTCATTTATGCATGAAAATAGCTAATATTCATAAAACGAGTGTTGTAAGTACCTGTTCTGTACATGTCACGTTCCAATGTCTCAAGTGTGTAATCTGCTTCCATCACTCTTTCTTTGAACTGTGAATAAAGATGGTCATACCTATATTCTGCTTTTTCTTTTTTGATATCTGCATACCGATACTGTAGTATGATATATGCATACCGATAATGTGTTATGATATATGCATTACCGATACTGTGTTGTGATATATGCATTACCAATACTGTATTGTGATATATGCATACCGATACTGCATTGTGAAATATGCATACAGATACTGTATTGTGATATGTGCATACCGATACTGTATTGTGATATATGCATACATATACCATATTGTGAAATATGATTACATATACTATATTGTGATATATGCATACCGATACTATAGTATGATATATGCATACCGATACTGTATTATGATAGATGCATACTGATACAGTATTATGACATATGCTGTATAAATGAGTATACTGTATTAGGAACCATGCTTTGTCACAATCTTAATATCATCTCTTGGAAATAACAATTATATATGAATTGACCGTATAACACGTTTACATTACTATCAAAATAAAAGCTCATTCTGAGGAAAAATGACATGCAAAGTTATGTGCATATCTCTTTCTTCATTTATACAGGAAGCTTGAAAAACAAGATATAACCAAACAACGTAACACATGACAAAAAATAATTTCTTCAACAATCTGTTAATTGTGCATATTTCCCATTAATTATTCTAAAAGAATATCTCGTATATCAGGAACATTAAAAATAATATTTTCCCCGTCACATCTTTTTGAAAAGACCCTTGGAGTTTAAAGGAACATAAATAAACATTTTTTCCACTGCTAATCCTCATATTTATAATACACAATCCATTTATACTACACGCAGAGTTACGTCAAACTCGTCTTGATACAAAATGAGCTTTCTATACTTTGCTTAGTTTGATAAATCATCCCCCACCCCAATCATTTGATATTGATAGACGATCTTTTGGTCTGACGTCACCCGTTTTATTGACATGTGCAATTTCGCCGCATGCAAATCTTTCCGAACACACATGCGTACAGTTAAGACAATTACCGGTATATGGTAATAGCCATATCTAGAACAAATTCAAAATGGCCACAGGACAGAGGGATGTTCTATTCCATGTGAATTTTCATGTCGTCAAGCATAGAATTTGATCCTGAAATATTATGCGCATATGACCAAAAGAATACTTCGACCGACGGTAGCTAAACAGCCATGAGAAGTACCGCTAAGTTTGTAAAATGTACACATATGTTTGCAGATGACCCTGTCTGCAACCAGTTGCAACTTTTGAATGAATAGGCGATATGAGCCCAAAGATCATGAGTCAAAATCATTACAATTGTGGATCTGATTTATCGTCCTACACTTTGCTGTGTAAAATGACGATATGCCATCTGCCATGTCGTATTGTGCTGGGCAGTGACGCATTACATTCGTGTATTTGTTTCTCTTGGAAACCATTTTTCTTCATTACTTATTAAAAACTATCCGTTAAAATCAATCGCTAGAACGCAACTATCTATTTAGCGAATGCTTGTCCTTGTGAAAATCAGTTTCATCATTTATTCATCATTAAAAATAAAACTACGACAAATCAATAACGTGTTCCGTTACACTAGGCAAAGTTCGCTCTAAGCGTTTGAAATGAATGGTTCCAGCCTCATAAATCTTGGACAGGTTTCCGATGTTGTTTATTATTGTAAATTTCGCGTTATCATGTAAATACATGTATTTGAATTGTCGACATGAGCTTTATTTTAAATGCGGCATATAGGGACGGTTTATACTTTTCTGTATTGTTAAAATTTAATAAAATATTTATATCTGTGATGACTGGATCTTGAAAACTTGTAGAATTATGACTTTCCCCAGAACAGTCAACAAGTTATGTATGCATGTATGTATGTATGTATGTATGTATGTATGTATGTATGTATGTATGTATGTATGTATGTATGTATGTATGTATGTATGTATGTATGTATGTATGTATGTATGTATGTATGTATGTATGTATGTATGTATGTATGTATGTATGTATGTATATATATATATATATATATATATATATATATATATATATATATATATATATATATATATATATATATATATAATAAAATAGAAAATATTGCATACTTCTATTTCTACAATTGTTTCTACCTCATTATGACAGACACCTCCGTAATAGATGCATGTTCTTTTGAAATTAAATTAATTATGCGTTTAATAATGTATAAATTTCGCAAGCGTTTCCGAACTTAAAATTTAATTTTCTTATTATGATTTACTTTTAGTCTGAAATATGTCAAAACGTCATTTCCCTTATGACGTGTAAGAATTGCCCTTTTATTAAAATAATCCTAAAATTATTAGAGAAATGATCTAAAATAACCGTCTGATGCTTTAAATGGCAATGACCTTTTGAGGCAGCATTAGAAATATGTCATCATATTAGTCACATGAAATATTTAAAACTGAGATTAATTTCAAGGACGTTATTTACCAAATTACAGCGTTATCAGATTAAACATTTTCAAAAATTCTAAATAAGATTCAAGCAGACAAAGGTAAATCTTTTAAGTGCTAATAAGGGGAGGTGGTGGTGATGGAGGGTAAGGACAATGGCCTCAAGAACATTCAGCGGAAGCTAATGTTCTGATGCAAGATTGTTTTCTTAATAAGTTCAAATACGTCACCCGTGTCATGTGTTCCAATTTCACCATCTTGTGTCAAGAGTATTAGGATCATTGTGGAATTCTCTGCATGAGATAGACTCACAACACTGAGATGAATAAATCTCTGACAAAACTGTTGCCTTTCGTTCATTATGTCATAATTTATATACATCTTTCAAAACTTAAAAGTTGGAATTTTGACATCGCTAATACATGGTGTCATATAATCCTTACAACAAAACAATGTTTTCCCTGATGCTATCGACCTTTCGCAGACCAGTATGACGGTTGTGTTCCATGTACTGGAACTTAAAGCTAAAATTAAGCCTCAACTTTTATTGATCTATAGACTAGCTGGTTTGGTATCAATTTACAAATTTACGTAAGCTAACCACTGTTCTATTATAATGTATGTACTCTTTCAATTATATTAAACATTTTATTTAATTCTTGTACTACAGTTTCCTGCTAGGCTTTTCACTCCCCACTAGTGCCGCCAACCAGGTTTGAAACAGACGACACACCCCGCCGTTATGCTGGCATGTTCTTTATAGGGCATCTCATAGTAGCGTTCTATCCAATGCACTGTATTTAAGACCGTATCTATATCAGACTATTAAAGCTTGTGTTTTTATTTAGAATGCAACGATCCTCCTGAAAGACAGTTTGCCCAGGAAAAGAACACGCCAAGTTCGTTCTGTCGGTCATTTACAGCTACCTCCTCCAATACGGATCGTTGTAAAGTATAAGTCAGACAGCTCTTGGAATGTATGGTTCGAGATCCTCGGAAGTAACAGAAAAAGGAGATATTTAGAAGCAAAGTTAAACGATTGCTAATGATGTACTTATTTCGGTTTATGACGTTCCTATGCACATCACAGTCTTAACATTGATATAGGTACAGCATAAGCAAACCAGCTTTTAAATAAAATTTCAAGGTATATTTCTATTATTTATTTATTTAAACAGCTCTATTTACTTCCTTATTTGGCTATTATTGACATATTATTCTTGTCAAATAGTAGCATGCGAGTGATTTATCAATGTTAAATTTACTCGTTGTGAGCTACCATTTTCTCAAGGGCATTTTCTTTTGTCCTAGCTATGCAATAAATAAGGTTAGAATCATCAAACGTCTGCTTAATAATTTGTCTTAATGGTGATTTACTCCTTGCCAATGTAGACTATTCCTTGTTGGTTTTAGGAATACAGTTTTACAGTTGTTTTCGAGAATTGTATGTTTTAATGTTTCCATAATTCCAGTGAAAGAGAAGGATAATTATTTGGGTGATATGATTCTTGTAGACAAAAAATGTTTACCGGATTAAAAGAAGTTTATCTTATAATCAAATAAATGCCAATTGTTTACTAAAAAATGCTGATAGCCAGTTACTAGTAATTCCTTATATATTAGTAATAAATTAGCCAATAGGTTGCAACCATTTTTATCTTTTTGGAGGAGGTGGTGGCGGATATTTTGTTTCTTTAATTTCCTGTGCACAATTGTTCTTATGATCTAAGTGTCCAATGTAATTTACTGAAAGAAAGGACTATAATAAAGAATATGAAAAGTTGCACAACTTGAAAAAATCATCTCCCTAAAAGATAAAATGGCCAATGTCTTTCTGATTATGATTACCCAAGGTTTGACTGTACGTAAGAGCGGTTGGAAGTGACGGGAAGAGGATTATTAATGCCGTGAAGTGCGTGAGCACCGTTCAGATTCTAACCTGGCACCATCAAATCGCTTGTTGCGTTAGAAATTTAGATCCTTATTTATGTATGTCACGCTATTTGCTAAACAGTGGCAGATACACGAATATAATGTCAAGTCGACTGTTCCTGTACAGAAACCAACCTTTTTTTTTAATCTAAGAAGTAAATATAAATTTCTTATACACTATTTCGCGGTATATTTTTTCTCATTTGCTTTTACCGCCAACGATTCATCGTGGGGTGTTTATCCTATGAAAAAGTATATATTCTCTTATAAATCTTGGAATTATTATTTGCTTATTTCGTCGTAATGTCAAGTGATTAAATTTAAGCATACACATTTGTGAGAACCCAATAAGGGACTTCAAATTTAACAAATTAACAGACAGTCCATCTTAGTTTTGTCCTGCAACACATTTTAATGTATCCAGTGTGCCATGATATTGCATAAATATTTAAAGAGATAAAACTCTGCAACAATGAAAAAAAAAAACAAAAAAAAAAAAACACAAACAAAACAAAACAAAACTATTTGAGCATACAATCCGCTAAACAGTTTTGAAAACTACACTATTAAATTTGCTAATAATGGCTTGTTTGGGTAGTTGCGGGTTTAAAGCAATTTAACAACATGCGATCGGCGATGCAAGACGACCAATATAACTAGTGGATGAAAAATCCCGGTAAGAACAACCGACCTGCGGAAAGCTACTGGCAAACTTTCTCACATACCAATATTGGCAGAGTCTGAGAACCGAACCCGCGGACAGAGGTGAGATGGCAGTTATTGGTAAAGGTGAGCGCTTCAGACCACTTGGCCATCCGGGCTCCGTAACGACATTTTAACCGATATAGAGAACAATGTGATACAACATTCTGGTAAAATCAAGTAAACATGCCGGTATGGTTGGCATTAGCTTGGATATCTTATTAGCATTTATTATGCGAGACTTAATAAAACCCGAATCTAGGTTACTTGTCTACTTTCAGACATAAATCGATTGTCTGAGTGTTTAACAGCATTACCTGATTGAATAGGTATGTAACACAGCCGTTGTCAAAGTAAGTACAATCGAAACAATTTTACGTAATTTACAGTAATATCAAACATCGAACCAAATCATTACCGATGATATGTAAGTGGAAACAAATACATACTTGATAATGGATCTGCAGAAGATAAAACGGCATATTAGGGTTTTGGTGGGCCTAAACCTTCCGTAGCTTACAAACGTCATTACAGCTATACAATAATAACTGCCAAACAACAGAGAAAGTTGTCTGATAAAGACATTAAATGAACTTATTCCTTTCTGCAAGATGACTATTTTTACACTAATTAAATGGATCCAAACCAGCCAGAAAAATGAGGTTATACATTATAAAAAGTAGAGTAGCCTTCTGGCGAAAATAAAAAATAAAAGCAGGAGTTGAAAATAAATATAATAAATATAATCTCCAATCAAATTGCTGGTAAAACGTTCACCTACCAAACAAAGTCAGTAACCCATGAAATGTTGGTGATCGTGAGATCAGCTAAAGAATTAGTCATTGTCGGTTTTATTACCCTAGCATTTACATATTTGATGGTTAAATGTAAAGACCTTTGATGATTTCAATGAATTATATATACAGCTAAGAGATTACATGACCTGAATATAATTAGATACTTCAATGGATTTGTATAGCATTTCCGTTGGGATTATCACACTGTAAGCATTATATTCTAGCATGGCAACATTCCAACAGATACATTTTGAAATACTAACAGAAGGAAAACAAGGAACATAAAATAATTCTAAATAAATGTGATTCGATGGTTTGCAATTCATTCGCTTTCCATTACCCACAATTATGGCATTTTCCCTAGCTAAGGTTCAGATAAAGTACCATGTTGAATCGGAACCTCGGCTAGCGAAGATGCAAATGTGGCAACTGTTGTTATTATTATAGTGTCTGTTTATTAAGTTGTTACAATTTCATGGAAAATAAAAGGATAAAGAAAGCAGAATAATATATGCGACAAAATGTCTCAGGATTTGTAAAGCTGGCTGTTTAGAGATCTTTTACCTTCATATATTCCAACATCTATTGTCAGAAATATGTTATCATGATTTATATCTTGTTATATATCTTGGCTCTTACAAAAGTAACAAGAGAAAATGAAGCCAACAAGCTTTGTAAAATTTAACAAAGTAATATTATTTCCGTAGAAAAACAAAGTAAAATAAGAAAAATGACTTAGGTTTACGAATCTAATCAAAAATTTATCCAAGATTTAAAAAATATAAGTCTTAACAATGAAAAGTCCTAAAATGAATCACAGCTCGAGTCTTGATACAATTCCAAGATGGAAGGCGATGACGTATGCCGTAACCTGCACAGTGTTTCTGTGTGAGCAGTTCCTTGTTGACTCACAAGCAAATTATATTCCGGTTTAGAATTTCTGAAAAAAATTCGATGAATGTCTTTTTCCAAGTATTTTGATGAGCACTAGTATTTTCTAGTTAAAGAATCAATAATTCCAAAGAAAGCAATTCAACTCAAACTGGTCACAATAAGACACCTTTTAGTGTTGGAGATTTAATGCCCAACTGGCTATTCCTTCTGAAGAAAAGAGTTATGCAGTAAATTAAGACGCAGAACAGATTCCCGGATGAGGGTCATGTGGTCACTTTCGCGCACGTTGGTGACTGTTTTTATATGTTAATTGTCACATTCTCTAGTATGGCCGTAGCTAAAATAAATGATTTTTTTTAATTCTGGGAAAATAAAGATCAAACGAAGTTGTTTACATATAACTGCCTTAGTAAATAAAACTGCCTTTTTAAATAGAACTGCCTTACTACATACAACTGCCTTACTACATAGAACTGCCTTACTACATAGAACTACCTTATTACATAGAACTGCCTTACTACATAGAACAACCTTATTACATTGAACTCCCTTATTATATAGAACTACCTTATTACATAGAACTATCTTATTACATAGAACTGCCTTACTACATAGAACAACCTTATTACATAGAACTGCCTTATTACATAGAACTACCTTATTACATAAAAATGCCTTACTACATACAACTGCCTTACTACATAGAACTGCCTTATTACATAGAACTACCTTATTACATAGAACTGTTTTACTACATAGAACAACCTTATCACATAAAACTGCATTATTACATAGAACTACCTTATTACATAGAACTGCCTTATTACATATAACTGACTTATTACATAGAACTGCCTTACCACATAGTACTACCTTATTACATAGAACTGCCTTACTACATACAACCGCCTTACTACATAAAACTACCTTATTACATAGAACAACCTTATTACATAGAACTGCCTTACTACACAGAACAACCTTAGTAGATAGAATTACCCTATTACATAGAACTGCGTTATTACATATAACAACCTTATTACATAGAAATGCCTTACTACATAGAACTGCCTTATTACATAGAACTGCCTTACTACACAGAACAACCTTAGTAGATAGAACTACCCTATTACATAGAACTGCGTTATTACATATAACAACCTTATTACATAGAACTGCCTTACTACATAGAACTGCCTTACTACACAGAACAACCATATTACATAGAACTACCCTATTACATAGAACTGCCTTATTACATAGAACAATCTTATTACATAGAACTGCCTTACTACATAGAACTACCTTATTACATAGAACTGCCTTACTACATAGAACTACCTTATTACATAGAACTGCCTTATTACATAGAACTACCTTATTACATAGAACTGCCTTACTACATAGAACTACCTTATTACATAGAACTGCCCTATTACATAGAACTGCCTTATTACATAGAACTGTCTTATTACATAGAACTGCCTTATTACATAGAACTGCCTTACTACATATAACTGCCTTACTACATAGAACTGCCTTACTACATAGAACAGCCTTATTACATAAAACTGTCTTACTACATAGAACTGCCTTATTAAATAGAACTGCCTTATTACATAGAACTGCCTTACTGGTCCTGAGTCAAAGTTAACAAAAGATACAATGTTTCAACTACTGGTTGTTTATCAGGTTAAACAGAACTGAATTAAATTTCTAAAAAATATAAAATCCAGTAGACAAAATTATCATTACAATAACATGCAATGGAATAAAAAAAAATAAACTAAGAAACAAATAATTAAATTAAATGAGATTTGTCAAAGCTGTATCTGTTTAATAATATCAATCTACAACATATGTTCTATCAATTTCTAAAATTCTATTAGAAATTTATCCTGGGCTAAAACAAATTTGTATTCTCGCTGAAAGCAAAGGCATATAAATCTATGACGAATATGGGGAAATTTTGCTGTCTATAGAGCACCTTTCCAAAGTCATTGATAAAAATAATAACGACAGCTTACAAAAACGTATTATCAAACAAGGCAGTCTTGGATAATTTTTAATTTCTTTACAAAGCAATGTATGATAAAATGCAATCGCGTCTACGAACAGGGAAGGATCTAATTTTTTATTTGCAAAATCAGAATGACACAATGGGACGCAATGAACCCGATAACGTTCTCCTTATTGTTTAAAACACACATGTACCTTGTTGAAAGAACATTGATCGTCGTGTATCTTTGTCACAAATTAAATACTCGGAAATTACGATGTTGGTAACTGCTTTGAAACTGCAATCAAACTTCAGAATCACACAATGGCTACTCATAAACAAGACCGCCTCTCGCTTCCATTTGTTTTCTTACCTTCGTACATAAGTTAAATCGTAATTGGTTTGGAATCTTTTCATGCATAACATATGAAGACAATTTGACAGTGGAAAAAATATCACAAAGGCCATTGTCATCATTACACGAAATATGAGGTTTTATCTAATTGATTTTTTTAAGCTTCCCAAGAGGAACGTTAATCTTAATTGTATTAATCACTAGTACATTGCTGATAATGTTCTACAACTTATAATGTTCCACACAGATTACAGTCATCAGTGTGCATCGTAAAAGTTATAACACTATCGCGATGAAACTAAAGAGTGTATGGCTTTGGTTGACCTCTATGCTTCTTGACCTAAAATATTTCCATGGAGCTCGTCCCAATGATTGTATGCCGAGGTCTACCTTCATGAGCCGAGGAGACTCAAATGGCTGGCGCTTGATGGGATTCGTTTTCCACTACTATAAGAAAATTTCGTTGGGAGATTGCGCTGAGGAATGCCTTCGCCGGACGAACTGCAAGTCATTGAACTACAATGCTATTACCATGTATTGTGAACTGAACACAGAAAGTTACACCACGATGCAAGCAAATATAAGCAGTGATTCTGAATTCTATCATAGCTTGAGAAGTACTTGGGAAAGGGTAAGAGCAACGAGGTGGGACAATCGAGACCATCTAAAGAATCCAAGAGCTTCCATTTTGTCATTTGGTCTTGTTTGTTTGCAATTTGCATGCGCTTTTTAAATTCAGAACTTCACGTTTTTGTAAGGTGTTGCATTCCATCTCTCTCTGTGTCTCTGTCTGTCTGTCTGCCTGTCTCTCTATGTATGTATGTATGTATGTATGTATGTATGTATGTATGTATGTATGTATATATATATATATATATATATATATATATATATATATATATATATATATATATATATATATATATATATATTTCAAACACTACTTCCGTTATCGATATTAATATATAGATATATCAGACGTCGAAAAGGTTCACTTAAAATGTTGACTGATGATATTTTCAATAGAAATTCTAGAAATATTGAAACGCTACTGTGTAAATGGCATTTATTAGTTTAAACAAATACTCGTACAGTACAGCTTTGGCTAATTCAGCAGAAAGCATCATACATGCAGAAGCCAGAGTTTCTTGCTATTATTTGGTTTGGTTTTAACCGCACTTTTGGCAGATACTTGGTTATATTATGCAAAAGAAAAAGGAACTTATGATTTTCCCAAAAGGAACACTGAGGCATCAGCGCATGGAACATATCAAAATCCGCGAGCCATAGATTACAATTCCGATGGTCTACCAAAAGAGCAACCTTGGATGCAATTACGAACAAGCAAATTATTGATATATCCGACAAAGGAACAAAGACAAATTAACCATTAGCTATTATAAACAATGGCGAGTAGAAAACAGAGAATTATTGATGATTTTTATAAAAAAATAAAGTAGAATTGTGTTGTAAAAATAATTCTTGTTAAAATTAATTACTATTTTGATTGGTTTTTCTTCAAACTTTGAGGAAGAATGGATGAAATGAGCGTCATTGTAGTTTTTGTTAGCATTAGGACAAATCAGGAAGTGTAACATATTCTAAGTGTTTAACTTCACTTGGGTAACTTGGGCCCCTGACAATTACAAACTTGTAATAACTATGAAAGTTGCAGGTGCTCTCGGAATACATTCAAATAATGCATGGAACATATTCACATTAATAGATGTACATTAGAAAACACTTTGCATTTTAAGTCAATATGCTGCAATTTATATCGATCCTTTTAAACTTAAGAGTGGGAAAAAGCTTTAAAAATGTCTAAAGTTGCATTTAGACATCGCCAATGAACAAAGTTTTACATCCAAACTTATTGACCTTTTGCAGACCAGTTTGTTGTTGTTATTGTTGTTGTTTTAGGGTTTAACGCACCTACCCACATTGGCCGAATCCGAAACACGAACCCACGCAAAAAGAGGTCATATGGCGGTGAGCGCTTTAGACCACTCAGACACTCGGGGCGTCCAGACCAGTTTGACAGATGTGTTCTAAGTGCTAAAACCTCAAGCTGAACTTAAGCTCTGGCGTCTGTAGACATGGCCTGATGTAGTATCATCTCTAATTAATGCTTAAGTAAGTTAAGAACTGTTCTATTGTATTGCATGTACACTTCCAACTACATTAAACATTTCCAATAATTCTTATAGGACAATTTGTTGCTGGGTTTCACACTCCCCACGTGTGCCGTCAATCACAAGGTGTCTGAAAAAGACGATACAACATGCATTTTAACTGGTATGTTTTTTCTAGACCATCTACCTAAACATATACAAATGGATTTGTATTTGTGTTCACTTTCATAGTTTTTAATCAGTAGTAATTCTCAACATCGAATTTAACACCATTTTCAAATAAAGCAACGCAATAAATCATTAATAAAATATGTCCAAGAAAATCTATTATATTCAGGTCTCTGCGAAAGTAGCGTTCTATCCAGTGCACTTTATAAAGACTGAATGTATACCAGATTATTGAAGTTTGTGTTTTAATTCAGAATGCAATGATCCTCCTCAAAGACGATTTGCCCAGTACACGAGCACTTTACGAGAAGTGGGTTCAGTCGTTTATTACAGCTGCCTCCCCCAGTACGGATCATTGGGTGATGTCACCGGCACGTGTAAGCCAGACGGCTTTTGGAATGCTAGTTCATTCGAATGCTGGAGAAGTAAGAGGGAGTAGGGGACATGGAGATCTGGTTTTTGCTTTCTGTCCTCTTGCGTTTCATCACATTCTGAAACAAACATAACTGATTATTACTGGTGCATATGTTTTGTTATATGACATTTTTGTGTTTTTCATACATTTTTCTCTGATATTTGCAAAACAGGGATTGATATTAAACTAGTATAGCCGTGTCTGCTATCCATTTATTTTTTAAAGTTTATGTACTTCAAAGCTGATTTATATGTGTCTCTTGTATTGTCATATAATTAATGTCAAATCGTAAGCATTTTGATGACAGTAATATATCAATGTTAGATTTGCTCGTTATAATGTGCCATTTTTTCAAGGCCATTTTCTTCCGTTTTATATATGCGATACTTCGGTTAGAATCATCAAAGAACTGCTTGATAAATGTTCTTTATCTGTAATGAATTATTTCTCTCGCAATACATTTGATTCCTTGTTGTTTTAAATTTAAGTTTCCACACTTTTCGATGTGTGCAATAATTCCAGTTAGTATGGAGATATGACTGCAATTAATACGGTGTAATGACTCCAATTAGTAGGATACTATGATTCTAATTAGTAAGGTGCATTGACTCTTGTAGATAAAATATATATCTTGATTACATGGCATTGTTCTTAAAATCGATTAAATGCCAATTATTTGTATTAAAAATGTTTAATAACCAAATACTAGGGATTCCTTAAAATCAGTATTAAAATGACGATGCAATTATTTTCATGTTTAGGAGGTGGTGGTGGATAATTTGTTTATTTGCTTAATTTCTCTCCACATTTTGTTGGAAACATCTATCTTCCCATGTATCAAAGTCCCATATTATCTGATGAAAAATGTATATAATAATAAAATAAACTTTTCTCAACTTGACATAAACTCTCTCCGTAAAAGATAAAATGGTCGTTGCCTTGACGATTCCGATAACTCAAAGTTTGCCTATAGGTGGGAATGCTGGGGTGGGGATGAATAACCCAGTTAGATGCGAGAGCAATTATTTCCTTTTGCAAAAAATTAGAGTGACGTTGTTTCTTCTGCAGATTGCACCCACCCTCCAGTTGTTAATCATGGCACCACCAAATCCCTTTGGGCGTTAGAAACACAGATTGTCACTTATGAGTGTGACGCTAATTACGAGGCAGTGGGAGACACACGGGTCTACTGTCAAGCTAATGGTTCCTGGACAGAAATGAACTTTTTGTGTCTAAGAAGTAAAACTATTTTTCTTTACTATTCTCACGTTGTATAATGCCAGCGAACTAAGGTAGCTGCTAGTCCAATCCAGCAATGCGATTCTCCTTATAAATCTTGGAATTATTTTTAGCTCATCTACCTTTATTCCCATGTGAACTTGCGACATAGTCTTACATCGGTCGCGTGCCCATCATCCGTAGTCGCAATTGCTAAAATTGGTATTTCAGCTTCATGAAAAAAAATTAATTGATCAATATCAACTTAATTGTAAAGGAAGCAGTAGACGTTTGGAGTTTGAAACAATTAAGCTGATAAATTGTCATATATATATATATATATATATATATATATATATATATATATATATATATATATATATATATATATATATATATATATATATATATTAGGAATTAGGCACAGGCTTAGAGAGTAACCAGAGAGTAACATCTCTTTTTAATAGTTTATAACGTCATCAAGATATACTAATAAATGAGAACGAGATAATGGAATTACAATAATTTATTGGCGTTTAATAAATATAATGCCAGAGTTGGTAAAATCAGCTTGTAGGTTCCACATTTACCTTTAAATACAAAAATTGTTCTCTGAATGCTTAATAAGTTTACGTGATGAATAAGTTTATAACGCAGCCGTCAAAACAATATAAAACGGAAACAATTTTGCATAACTTTTGTTTAAAAAAATCAACATTTCTCCAAATCATCATTGGGATGCAATAATAAAAAAAATACCAAACTGATAACTGATCCGAAGAACATAAAACATAGATCATGGTTTTTGAGGGCTAAAACTGCTTTGTATACGGTAGGCTTACAAAAGTCATTACAACTGAAGGTCAGGAACTGTTAAATCCCGGAGAAAATTGTCAGTAGATGAACTTTATTGTTGTAAGTGGTGTAAAAATAGGATGACATTTCTTTCTGAAATATGGAAATTTTCATCGTGATGAGATGAATCAAAACCAGTCTGAAAAGGAAAAGGGTTCCACAAAAGATAAAATGGGAATATCTTTATTTACCCTGAAATTGAACAATACAATCAGCAGTTGAAAATAAATATAGCAAATGGAATCTGCAATGAGACTGATGGTAAAGCATTAAATGAGAAATAATGAAGAACAAATCAATAAATCCCATGAAATCTTTTTGATTGTGAGTTTAACAAGAATATCAGTCATTTTCTCGTGACATCATCAAAATATTAATATATTTGTCGAAAACAATTTGAACCCATCGATGATTTGCATGAACTATAGGAATGTTGAGCTATAGGAAGGTAGGTTGCAAGACACCAGTGGTATTATATACTGCAAATGAAATTTATATCATTTGATAACATTCAAACACATACTTTTAAAAAAAAATATACTGACAGGCAGAAACAAACAATAGAAATTACTTTCATATAAATGAACACGGTATGTTTTAAAACTGATGCATTTCGATTTTAGTCCCAGTTGTGTTAACTCTTGGTATTACTGGTGTGTCTATTTGTTGGAATTATTAAACACACAGGAGTCTGCAGTTTTATCAATAAAGCACGACGAAATTTCTGACAACATGAAATCACCTTAACAGCATTATAAATTAACACAATAAATGCAACCCTCCGCTCGATTCGACTTTTCTCACGCGTCTTTTATCACTTCAAAATCGCACAAAGACTGAAAAACTACAATATCCATCCAAAAAAACTGTAACGTGCCAACGCATCACTCTCTAACGACCATCGCATGAATCCAATCCGCCGAATTAACCTTTATTTTTATTATTACATTCACAAACCTTGAAAACAGAAATAATTACAGGAAGTAGCCTTGATTACAATAGAATCAAATAGTTTGAATACTTCGTTTTGAAAGAAAAATTCAAACTGTTTTCGAAAATTTTGTATTGCAAATAAACAGTCGTCGTCGGTACCCGTCCGTCTTCGAGAGACAATGGTGTAGCTTCCGGTTTGGGTGTCTTATCTGAACCTTCGCGAGTGGTTGAAGAGTCAGACCCTTGAGTGACAGTCTCTGTTGCACTTGCGGCAGGTGAAGGTTGATGCTTGTTGAGGCTGTTGTTTCGCCTTCCTCCTGGCTCTCTTTGTAGCAAGGTTTGCTTTTATCCATTTCTCGGCTTTCTGAGCGCCTTGTCTGACAGCAAGTCGCCACTCGTAGCGGTTGTTAGCACAGCTCTCCCAGTTGTTAACGTTGATGTTGGCCGTTTTCATGTCCTTCTTGCAGACGTCTTTGTATCGCAGACGTGGCCGTCCAGTCAGTCGTGTGCCTTCTGCTAGCTCGCCGTAGAGCAGGTCTTTGGGGATGTGGCCTGTATCCATTCTCTAGATGTGGCCGAGCCAGCAAAGGCGTCTCTTGCTGAGGATGGTGAACATGATGTTCAGATTGTTTGTTACTTAGTTGTTTCTTTCGTTGTCTTGCAAGCATAAAGTAACACGTTTCTGTGGTAAATACGTATATGTTTCTGTTTGACATTATTACAATATTGTAAATACTTTTTTCTGTAATATATCATTGGTACTTTGCAAAATGTTTGCAATCTTACACCCTTTTTACTCATACCAGCCATGTTATAAAAAGTAATTATTGTTGTTAATGAGGACAGAGTTGGAAATGAGCTCATGTTTGTTGCTCAATCTTCTATACATCTTATTCGCTTTTATGGAGTTTCCGTAAACAAACACTGCTAGAATCACATATAATCGCCAGTGTCACAAATTTACAATTTTCTATTCAAAACTATTTACTTTTTTTAGTTTAGTCTCTGATTGTTCAGGAGAACATTTACATTATTTCGTTTGCAGACAGATTTATCAGCTATTAATAATTTTTCGTGTCAGTTTGTGAGAATCCTCCACTCGTAATGAACTCCAGTCCAAATGCCAGCCGAACTCTGGACGGTCGGGCAGTGTCATACATCTGCCATGCGGATTATGTTGGTTTTGGGAACACGGAGGTACTCTGCAAGCCAGATGGCACTTGGAGCAACTCGACATACCTTTGTATTAGAGGTACAGTCATTAAATCTTCTTTGTTTTCTTTCTGGTTGTCACAAGAAATTAATGAAAAAGGTTAGTGTTACAGTTTGACTTTTTGTTCAGTCAGTTAAAAGACGTCATTTGCGTTTCAATAGCATACTGCTCCATATTTGACACTGGCAAACAACACCGCAGCCTGCTTGTACTATCTAAATCTCCTTCTAAATAGCTACATAAAGAAAAAAAAAACTTGATTTGATATCTTTACTAACGACAATTCTCCCAGCTCATATAATTCACTATCTGGTAGGGCAGAATAAATTCATGTTTTATCGGTGCTTGTCAGACCTGCGTTATATAGAAGATTTTATTCAGACTGGCAGAAGTTTAATACGTTTTGATTTGGGTCAGACATGCATTCAATTACAACTCTGAAAAGTAGAACAAAATTGGTGGCCACATGTAGTCTCGATTGAACTAAGACAATGCCATCAACTGACATCGAAGGTCGATAAACACGTCAGATAGATTTGTAATGAACTTTCCAAACTGTCATTTAACCCGAACAATGGTATTAAAGGAAAAGAATAAGAAAAGAATTACCTAAAATCTACCTTATTCTTGGATGCTTCACACCTATGACGATCATGGCTATGTGTAATATTAGCAAAGTTACAGCCCTGATATTGTTGCATAAAAAAATGCTTTGGACAAGCATAAAATGTACACACACACAGACACACACAAACACTATATATATATATATATATATATATATATATATATATATATATATATATATATATATATATATATATATATATTTATATATATATATATATATATATATATATATATATATATATATATATATATATATATATTTATTCTCGGGGGTCTGTGGGTCCGACCGCGGATTTCCCGGTTTCTTACTCCACCCAAAATACTGGCCGCCATGTATAGCCTATCTTGTGCTGAAAAATGGCTTTAAGCCCCAGAACAATAACAAGAAAAAAACAACAACAAACAATATATATATATATATATATATATATATATATATATATATATATATATATATATATATATATATATATATATATATATAATACTACCTTTTTTCAATTATGTTATATACCGATATACACATGATAAATTAATATTTTATTGTTATCCCATGTGAGCATTAATAATTATTATCGTTGCTGTTTTATAAAAAGCGTGGGGATATCGTCTGTCCTTGGTCTTACTGTACTTACGTGTGAGATTCCTTGTTACCTCCTTCACTACTAAGGTTAAACCCGTGACAGTTTTTCTCACTGAGTCCTATGAGTGGATCATGTGCCAGCATATTCGGAATTTTGATCTGTCCTCTAAGGTGTGAAGCTTGTGGGTAGGTGGGTGTCTTATATAAATTAAAAATATTTACCTCTGTCTTGCCACTGCAATCTTTCTCGTCCCCTCCTTCCCTGAGGACTTAGCCCCCCAGACGATAACAAAGAAAATATTGAAGTCCTCACCATATAGCCATATATACCGTAGACTCCCCCTCCTCACGGTGGGTATAGCTTATTAAAACTGTTTGTTTGTGTTATTGCACGTTCAGCTTGATAATTTATTAATTTTACTATTTAAACTACATACTTAATTATAATAAATAAATAACCCAACAGTTTAATTCATTTTTGGGCACCCTCTTCCCAAATCTTGGCTCCCTAGACGACCGCCTTGTTCGACTATTGGGTTAAAACGGACCTGCTTAGACCCTATGGTATTTTTTTTTAAACTATCAACATTGCCACCGTCTAATCATATACACATATTGTCCTTATTGGAAATGATTTTTGAAAGAAAACCGTACATAACCAGATGACGTTTGCCTCTGGAACAGTTCTTTACCTTAAAGATCTACGTAAGTAGCTAAAACTAGGGGATGGGGTCAAGAAAAACACGTCTTACTAACACAGAATTATAGATTTGAATTGTTACTACAGATTGCATTGTATAATCACAAGAAAAAGACGTTCAAATTGATACGAGGTAAGTTAATGGTCTAAAGTGTCACTATGAGGCAAGAATAATTGTTAGGTTACACAGCGAATTTGTACAAATATAAAACCAGAGCACACATGCCTTTCAGATTTCTCGTATATTCATTCTTCTGGTAATAAAATATATCCAAATTAAAAAATGGGATATAGAGAATACATAATACGTGATATAACAAAATGGTAAAATGAATTAATGAAAAGTGACAAGTTTATTGATTTAACCTTTGATGTTGGTTTATATTATTTTGATGCTATTGTAAAACTGCACTCCAAGAAATATTTAATAAGTACATGTGAGCTAAAAGCACTGTATGCAGAATATCAAATGACATACAAAGATTCAAGCGATAAAAATATAAAATAGACTTGTGTTGTAAAACACGAATAACACCACTGCAGACCTTATACTCACTAAAACCCCATCAATAAAATGTAATACGTGGAAAAATTAGAATTTTTTTTAATAATCCCGTCGGAATCTAATCAGTTCACTTACCTCTAAAAGCAAAGATTCATACCAAATTAAATATTTTTGATACTGAGTATTTTTCAAAAGTTCAACTACGCTGAGAATATTCATGGAAAAATCCCAACATAACATTTGAGAAGCGGAACTGTAAGCAAATAAGGTGCCATGGTTCACATACATCACTTCCGGGCACGAATGAATGCCAGATTACTCCTTGTGCATTGTCACCAAAATTATACCCAATCATAACATAATGCTAATATTCTAACGAATAAACAATTTCTTCTAAATCAATATTATTTTTAGAGATTTCATTCAAGAGAAATTATTAATATCCACACTTTTTTTAACATTTTACAAGAACTTTTATTGATTTGCATGAGAAACAAAGCGTGTGACAACAGTCAGATAACGTGTATAGTTGGTGTTAAGAAGGGTGCAATTTATGGATCTAATGCTTTTGACACAACATTACTAAATCTAAATCCACATACTTCAGTGTCCCCATCCCGCTTTTCCTGTCCCAGTCACCGACTTCACAATCGGTGATTCTACGGTGGGGGTAGGCCATGGGGGGGGGAAAGAGGAATGTTAGCTCCAAATCTGAATTCATATTTTCATGTCGAGCAAGTGCATTTATGCTCATTGGGTGGGGATATCAATAGTTCCGCATCTTGATCCAAAGGTTACGTCACTGGAAATACGGATGGACCACAGGGCAAATCTAGTGTGCGAGCAATAATTTCTTTTCTATGGGAAGTAAGTCTATGGGGACCTCAGTAGTATCTACGCTTAGAGAGAGAGAGAGAGAGAGAGAGAGAGAGAGAGAGAGAGAGAGAGAGAGAGAGAGAGAGAGAGAGAGAGAGAGAGAGAGAGAGAGAATTACAAATATACACCAAACAAAACGTAAAGTGCTTTCTCGGATTCTAAAGAAGAATGCTTGATAATACTAGAAGTAATTAATATTAAATAGGAATACTATTACCAAACAGGTTAGAGAATTTTTAATCCGTACTGGTCGGAGATTCAAAGCCAGGTTCGCGGGTAAATGGTATATATTCCATCACGGCTAAGAAGGCAAGGCGATATGTCCGTTTACTCCCAATACATACATACATACATACATACATACATACATACATACATACATACATACATACATACATACATACATACATACATACATACATACATACATACATACACACACACACACACACACACACACATATATATATATATATATATATATATATATATATATATATATATATATATATATATATATATATATATATATATATATATATAACATGCCAAAATCACACGAATGAAACTCATGGTCATTGGAGATGAATTCATGATTTGAAAAGGTGCATTCTTGCATTCTATCTAGCCGAAGGAAGCTTGATATTTTTGAGAGTGTAGCAAGTTATTTCCTAAGTTTTACCTTACATTTGTCAAATATGACACACCCATGCATTTCAAGTTGTTTGCAGATACATGTAAGGTGTTCTATAGCTATATACTGGATACAATACGACCATACTTTACATATATGCATAACATTTGGTATAGCTACAGACAAGAAAAGTCATTCATTTACTAGAACTTTTAACGTCCTTTCAAGCAGACATTCCGAGAGTGAATTGAATCTTTGTAACAATCAACAAAAAAAAAATTAGGCCAGGAATTACGGCATTAATTACAGAAATAAATAAGCGCACAATTTAATCACTATAAATGCTGCATTATTATCTAATAGCCAATCAGCTGGCATCCAGCAACAAAACCTGTAACATGCATGTATTGATGGGATCGGAAATATTTTAAAGATATGTTTTGCAAATATTGTCAGTTATTAAATAATTGTATTTTAAAAGGCTCTAAAACAACAATAACGTATAAAAGTTAACGGTACACATGTCAACAGTACATAAAAAGATTATAATGAACATGAAATAAAGAAACAATTAATATTACTTAGGAAACAAAGGTAAATAAAACACAAAACGAAAGGAAAAAGATTTAAGGCACTTTGATACTGCATAAGTAAAGACACTTATGATAAATAATTCAAATAGACAATCAGGAAGATGTTTGAAAATTATTCGATGTCATCTGAGAGTTCTAACCTTAAACCATTTTATTCTGGAATCCTCACCAAACAGTGGCTACTCCATTACACTCGCACACAACAATTTAGTGGAATGAATTTAGTATTTTGGATCGAAATTCCAGTAGATTCCAGTTGACATCTGGAGTAGATAATTTATGAGATTCATAACAAATTAAACCCGAAGTAGTTGAATCAACCTTGGTACATGGTAAAAATATATGCAAGAAAATTGCCTCCACGAATCCCCCGCCCAGACTTCTTTTAATACTGAAAAATAGAGATCTTATTCAAGCCTGGAAAAGACACAGTGGCGTGTTTTCGTGTTGGATGCACACAATATTATTACTCCATAAAATACGCGGAAAACACATGACACATAATGCTTTTAGCTAGTTGCTTAAACCATCATAACTAGTCCATATTTATTTTAGTCCAGCTATGCTACCATAAAAAGTTGACAGATATTTGAAGCCTTGTCGTGATCCCAAGAGTTACATTGTATTTTGTTGTTTAGCTGTCAAGTCTCCAATGATCTTTAGATAAGTGCTTATAATATATTTATATTTTTTATGAGGGACCAGTCTCATAATGAGAGAATTGCAAGTAGCTCATACAAACAAATTTACAAAGAGTGGCTTTAGTTTGGGTATTTTTCATAGATGAAGTTTAGGTTATAGCAGTCGTTTGTACCTGACCTGTTTACAAACATGTAGGCTTTTCTGATTATCTTTAGAGGACTACGATGGAATGCAAGCTATTTTTTTGTGGGCATGACCTTGACTAGTGACGTCAAACTATCTTTCGTGATAATATTTTTACATTTAGTCATGTATTTTCTTCTTTCACCTATTTCTAGAGTGTAAAGACCCTCCAACTGTGCCGTCGAGTTCTCCGGATGCAAAGAAGGTTCTACATGGAAACTTCACGTTCTACGCGTGCAACATGAATTACATAGTATGGCCACCAAATACGAGAACTGTGGCAATATGTGAGTCAGACGGCAGATGGACACTTTTGGGGAATTCCTCGTGCAAAAGAGGTCTGTAATTGTCAGAACATCAATATTTGTCTTCGTTAAGTCTGTCTCAGTGCTCAAGGATAAGCCCTTTGATCCTTAAGCAGTTTTTCCACAAATCTGTAATTTTGACTTTATTTCATTCACTCACAAATAGAAGAAGAAGAAGAAGAAGAAGAAGAAGAAGAAGAAGAAGAAGAAGAAGAAGAAGAAGAAGAAGAAGAAGAAGAAGAAGAAGAAAGGAAAAGGTGGAAAGAAGATGGGAACAACATGAAAAGTCACTTCCATCCCAATATTATTACTCGTTAACATCAAAAAGTATTTTATATTACAAATAATTTATTTCGAATATTAAATACAAATATGCATTCTCGCCTAAAATGAATTTTAAAATTAAAATGGCTTTTAATTATAAATCATGATTATCTGGACTCTGAAACAGACACAGATAATTTAGTTTTTGGTAAAACCATTATGTTGTAGGGTAAAATTATTAGCGACTACACTCAATGACGGTGAAATTTCCAACGCAAGACTCACTTTCGTCAGACTAAGTATCCTCTGTGTTCAGGTAATTTCTTGGGTTTTCGATTTGGTCAAAATTAAACTTTCCAAATACAGTCTATAAGCGTACTGTGATGGTTGTTGCATTGTGTTGATGGAAGTCTAGGCTAAATACCTAAATACACATGAAGGTATGGCCATGACAGCATAACACGAAATTAAATAAATTTTACTCTTCTATCTACTCTATAATTTAATATAATCCAACATGTGGCAAGAATTTAAATAAAACTTTATATTTTTTCAGTCATCCCTCAACCCCCATTCAAAAAAATTAAATATAACGTACTGTCTGGTTTCATTGCAGCTTTACGTGAATAAATATTCTGAACAGTTCCTTGGAAAGTCTCTACACGTATAATTAGGATACATTTCTAAGTAAAAGTAATTAGAAGACCGTCGTTACTGAACGTCGAGAAGGGGTAGATTTATAGAAAAGAATAATGATTTTGATCAAGGATATACATATTAGCAAACGACATTATCTGAAGATAGCAAGAATATCCCTGTCGGAAAGAACACCCCAATCCTCCCTCATCGTGAGAAATAAATAGTCGGGCCATTATTGTTGGTGGTCGAAATATGGAGGAGATTTATATTTTCAGTAGATATAAGGAAATATTGAAAGAGCGAAGTGGGAACATTGTACTGCCACGATATTAATTTATACCTGCTAAAAATACATATCTTCTTTTTATCATATATTTTAAGGCAAAAAACATGAATTTCTATGAACTTGTATCTGCATTCGGCGCCAAGGAAATTAACGGCGGTAATAATTTTTGCGCAGCGATCTTTTGGAAATTTAACTCGTACATATAATGCTTCAACTTTTTTATTTTGTCAAATTAATAACTGTTATCAAACAAAATAAACATTTTATTTTCATTTACCCGTATCTTGCTCTGATTAATACAGTGGCCATTGTTAGAGTTGATGTACTGTAGAAATGGTCATTATTAGAGTTGAGATACTGTCGAAACATCACAGATAAGTCGTATCCAAGAGAATTCAGAGCGAAACATCTTTTGACAAAATATTTAAATGATTGTGAATTTACTTGCATGCATTTTCGATGTTTATTTCTACATTTAAAAGTGACTTTAGCAAACGAACAACCTAGTAACGGATGCTGCACCCGAATTTATTTTATCATTTAATTTTGGTTTGCTCCATTTACCCCATATGGACATAGGTGAGATGGCAGTGATTTGTAAAAATGACCGCCTTAGATCATTTGGCCACCCAGGGCATTCAATTGTTATGGAGGAAACTTCAGACATACTTAAGATCTAGTAAGCAATTTAAGAGGTGTTGATTCATAGACTTTGTGGTAGGAGTTTTTGTAAATTTCGAGTAACCTTTTAGATGGATGTGTAGTGCGGGTAAGATCACACCTTATAAATGGTTTTGTAACAATTCTCTTGGATACGGCTTATCTGTGATGTTTCGACAGTAACTCAACTCAAATAAAGGTCGCTAGGACATTCTGGAGGATTGTTGAGAGTCGCCTTAATCTTTCTTTTGATGGTGGCAAAACTTAACGTGACGCTCAGAAAAACTATTTGTTTGCTCGCTGCCAAAAAAAGTTTGGCTTAGCTAAAAGATTACATCGATCGATACGTTCATTAGAATCAGAAACGTTACTAGAACAGACATGTTGACTGCATACAAAAGTTATCACCAAAAAATATTGGAAAAAAAATAAATGCGTAAGCTCAGTAACAACTACTATGTTTAAATTATCGATAAACTCAGAAAGCCCGGTAACTCCCACCAGAAGCAATATTAGAAAGCAAATAATACTAATAGAGATAAGAAGAAAATACAATACTCCATGCATAAGCAATAATATGTTTTATGAATAATTCAAATATCTTAATCAAGCTTTTGATTAAAAAAAATAACGATTTTAAGATAATATTATCCATTAAAAATGTAATATCATTTTAAACCTAGTACTGTTGATAAAATACACAATGTATTTCGAAATATTATAACTAATAAAATCTGGGGTATAGAAGAGATCATTAATTAGTACATGAAATTTACTGAACCTATTGGTCTACACTTATACATTTCTTCTAGTTTAAGACAGAGGCATTATCCCATATTCTTGAATTATAGAATTAATAGGCAAATATATAGATATAAACGTAGCAAAGATCCTACATTGAATCCTACATTAAATTTCAGACCTATTACACTATTGAGTTATTTAGGGAAATTGCTTACCTCTATTTTAGAAACGTCCGGTATTTTAAAGGAAAATCAGTCTGTTGTTAGGAAAGATTATTCTATTCTGGATAATATATTTTCTCTACATGCACTTGCAAAACTTTTAGAGCAAGAAAAAATTATTTTGTACAACCGTCGATTTTGGAAAGGCATTCTACACGTATAGGGCAGGGCTTTGGAAGAAATGGTTCGAAATAATGTTAATGGTTAATTGCTGAATGTAAGTACAAATAAGTGCTTTAAAATTAAGTCATAAGGATATATTAATAAAGAATTTTCGGTCAGTGTGAAAAGACAAACGGAAAATCTTTCACAAATCCTAGTTTAGTTATATCTGAAAAATTTGAATAGTTTTGCTTTCAAAGAATTGCAACGGTACGTATTTGAATAACAGGAAACAATTTATATCGTACATATAGATGACTGCTATTACTGTTATTCTAGTAGATATATAATACGAACTCTATGAAACAATCATCCTTTGTAGTTTGGAAAACATCACTGCAAGCAGTCAATCAGTACTTATATTAAGGCATGTTGTTAAAAAACAACGACTCATTTTCTTCGGCAAAAAAGAAAAGCACTGTTTAAGTTAAGAAAAGTCATGTTTTACCTGTTAAAGAATTATTACTTATCTTGATGTGAGATGTGCGATGGGTTCGTTTCCTTCAAGCATTTGTGTAAAAATTAGTGTTCTATTTTATTGCTGTTTGTTTTCTTTCTTGTTTCTTTATTGCTTTATTGTTGTAAATTTGTTTATTTAATCTAGACTTTTTACTAGAAAAATTGGTGATACCCCAAAATTATTATACAACATTATGTCACACAATGATGATGTTATATTCAATCTTAAAAAGCTTTCCATTATCAAAGAAATATTTGTGTGAGTTCTGTATTCTGACCGAAATCACACAAATTTTTATTTGATATGGAAAGCTATTTATGCAGAATACTTTATGTTTATCTCTTTTCTTTCTGTTCGTTGGCCAAAGAAAAAATCGCATTGAGGCTTAAAGATCAATATATACAGACTTGGAATTCTATGCTTCTGATTTCTCTAAAAGTAGAATCTACTGGTATTTTACAAATTTGTTATTTTTCGATCCTTTAGAAATACGTTCCTGACAACGATTCATATGCTCGCCATTGAAACTGGAATCCGGCAAACTTTCGGCTGTATCTAAAATAAAATGTGCATTATGAACTTCACGACATATTGGTGACGAACTTCACTATTTTGTTCAATCTCTACATTTTGCTAAAATAAAAAAGGGACGAAATATATAAAATAAAAAATGTCCATGGATAGGAATATATTGAGCTGAGAAATTATACAAACGTTAACGTACTTTTTAGATGAAGTAAATCTATAGAGCTAATAGTTTAGGCATTCTGTTCCATTGTGAACTCAAAATATTTATGTTTATTTTCAAATTTCTTTCCCACTTATTCACGTATATCTAGAATATTGATCAAGCATGCGTATCACGACGTTAAATGAACGAACACAATGATCAACGAGATATATACAAAAGTAAATAGTCGCACTAAAATTCATGCGAGGGATGTAATAGCAAATGCGCTTTGCCATTGTCTGAAAGATGAGATCATTGTCGTATCGGATGTTAAACATTCTGTCAAAAATTGTTTAATGAACCCAGCGCAAAACCATAAGAATCATACCAACACAGAGAAACTAAACATTATACACCATGGTGATTCTGGTTTTCGATTCTGCTGTGTCACTGAGCGTAATTAATATTTGATTAGTCTGTAGTACAGGCTTCCAAAAAGCCAAACAGGTTCAGCTGAACCATCTAAGGGAATTGTAGAAGTAAGAAAATGATCATTTGTAAAACGATATACTTGACTGGGATACCAATATATATATATATATATATATATATATATATATATATATATATATATATATATATATATATATATATATATATATATATATATATATATATATATATATATATATATAGCAAGGCGGGGAGGGTATTTGTAGATAAATTGTGGCCGCTTTTTTCTCAATTTATATATTTTGATTTTTAATTTATATAAGACACCCACCTACCCACACAACATACTATTATTTAACTGATTCATTGCACTGTTGCAGTTTTCTAATAATTGTTATATATTCAACTCGTTTTTATTCTTCTGAATTGCTATATTTTAAATGTTACGCCATCTGTCAAGATCAATGCAACGAATCATTCTGGGCTACTCATCTTATCGCAACAGTATTCATTAAAAACTCATCAATGTTGTCACTTGTACTTGTGCATTGGAAATGATGTGAAGTTATTTTATTTGTCATACGTTTTGGATTATTTTGAAATCACGATCGGAAGTAAAGACATTATCTACATTTGCAGATCTTGCTAAATGGACACTGATCGCAATTATTTTGCAAATGTGGTCTCTACATTTGTTTCCTAATACTCAACTTTCCACGGTGTCCAAATCCTAATAAATCACACGTTAATCTCACAAAACTTCAAAGATGAACTAACGGTGGAGTTCTTTTCCATAGTTTTTTTAGAGGCTTGAATGCAAGCAAAGCATTGGGCACGAATTTCACTTCTGGATCATCACCGATGAATTATTACTCACTGTGCACATTCATTGAAATACACATAGACAACCACACCATAATGCCCGTGTTCTTGGGTGTAAATAGTTACCTTAAAATCAATACCAAGAACGCCCAAATCAAACTCTTGTATCACCACCAAACTGAGAGAGAAAAAAATGCTTTAAAAATAGACTGGAACTGTATTCGTCGGTACTGAACCTAAAGAAATAACTGCACACCGTATCTAGGAAAGAGCGTTTGACTTTCTATTCTTAAGCGGAAAACTGCCTTGAAGAAGCAAAATTTTCTAACCAACTTAAATTTTTATGGAAATATTATATTGCATTTTTTCTGGGACATATCCATATTGTGTTAGTTTTGAGAAATTTACGCCTGCAAAACATTTCCGACATAGTGTCTATGGATAACAGTACTTGTAATTTCTTGATTTCATCCGTGGACTAGTTTAAACGACGCTAATGGGTAATGCAACCATTTTAAACCGATTGGCAATGTCGTTGTTTTCCAGTAAAATTACGACAAAATCCATTCCTTATAATGTTTAGATGTTCTCCAAAATTAATTGAACCATCGCATATGCCGTATTTACTTTATATACTGATTGTATCTTCTGTCTGACGGTACATTTGTTATATCTTCTGTCTGACGGTACATTTGCTACGTACCTTCTAAATGACGGTACATTTACTACGTACCTTCTGTCTGACGGTACATTTGCTATATCTTCTGTCTGACGGTACATTTGCTATATCTTCTATATGACGGTACATTTGCTGTATCTTCTGTCTGACGGTACATTGGCTATATCTTCTGTCTGACAGTACATTTGCTGTATCTTCTGTTTGACGGTACATTTGCTGTATCTTCTGTCTGACGATACATTTGCTACGTACCTTCTAAATGACAGTACATTTGATACGTACTATTCTTCGCATATTCTCTTATCTGTTTTGTTAAATTATAAAAATAATCGCGACTGCAATGGTTCCATTTTACATGTCGAAGGTAGATAGTTTTTTTAACGTTCTAATGTTTTCTTGGCTCAACTATTTAATTGTATAGTCAATGATACGTTGTATCCTTTTTACCAAGGTTGTGAAATAAGTGTATAAAAGTTCCATTAAAATATTTGCATACATTCTTTTGATTTGCTGTCGTTCTTTCCCCAGAATGTACTAATCCTCCTTCGCTGAATTTTGGAACAACCAACGAAAGCACTGCTCTGGAAGGGTCATCGGTGACCTACATTTGTAGTCCTGGGTATGATTCTGTTGCATCTATCCATATCACATGCAATGCGAATGGAAGCTGGACAGCACACAGTTCAACTTGTCTTAGAGGTGAGTTAAGATCGAATCTTAAATCTCTATTTATTTTAGCACATTCAAAATAATGGACGATTTACATATAAAATTGTCAATATGGAAGTATCCCTCTTCATATAGTTTGTTAGTCATACTGTAAGATATATCCGCTGTACAGACATCATTAATAATAAAAGAAATACATCACTGAACAAGGCCAATGAATCTGATTTATACCCAATCTATGTTGTCCATAATGAGACTGAAAAGACAAAAAAAGCACCACCCAGCAAGCCCGATTTAACCAAGATTGGAAAGCTAACGTGGTCCCAAAGTGGACTAACGTAGCCATTGTGAAAATTCATTAAAACCACTCATTCTCTGGCTTCACTCAAACTTGATTTTATTAAATTTTGTTATAATGGCCCTTAACAAATGGAAATCAGTCCAACCTGAATATATTGACTGGTTGAGCCATAAGCCGTTTTCGCAGTCTTAGAAGTTGAGTTTCATTATTTGGCTAATACCTTCCATTTCCAGGACACTGAGATTTGCAAGCGTATCATCTGTTGAGAAGTACGAAATTGTCAAGGTTGTTATAGCAGCCATATAGTAGAGCTTATCCATTATTTAAGAAGTATAATGTAAAATATGTTCATTTCAGAAATATCCATATTTACTTCCAGAACGCTGTCGTTGTGATCCAGTGAGAATACCTCTCCAGATTGCCACTTTTGGTCAGTTACTTAAGCCGTTTCCCAAGTTTCTATAGATATTTGTTTTATATTTCACTCCTAAATCTAAAAGTTGTTTGGTTCTTATCATGCGCCACAGCTCCAAAGGGGCCATCTATAATCCATATTAGGGGCCATCTATAATCCATATTCGGGACCATATATAATCCATATTAGGCTGAATTTACTACTAGTTTCTTTGAAATGAAACGTAAAGCTTTAGGTCCCGAATGCGACACTTAAAGTTAATACACTGTGAGTTCCACGTATAATACAAACTTCATTTTGTTTGAAAACGCGGCCTCATGTAGACCACATCTACCCACACGTCAGTCTGAGGTCTCTCTGTATATCCATAATTTCGATTCTAGCTTATAAATTTTATCATTCGATATATTTGGAAACATTGTGTGAAACGTTTACATGCAAAAATTGTCAGAGAAATATATCTTAATGCCATCATGCAGCAGCCGATGTAGCTGAAGTCAGCGAGAATGGAGTTATAATTAAAGTGGATAATATTAATTGAATATAATTAATTTATTTTCTCTGATTCACCTGGATATTTGTTAAGCAGTGAAGAATGTTACTTGCCTTTATATTAAAGCAGCATTAAAGACTATATAGAAAATGAAGTGTTTATTGACTTCTGCGGGTTGGATATTTCGTATAATGACATAGAAAATATGTGTTATTTGTCGGCTTTGGAAAGGTCACTTGAACTAAAACGTCCCATCATTTCATTGAAATGCAAATGTTTTCAGAAAACTGCAAAATAACCAATTTTGTATTTTTATGTCTTATGTCATAGTTAGTGCTTCACATGGATGCACTGGAATTCATTTAAAAAATATAGAAAAATAACGGAAATGTTGTTGTTGTGCTTAACGCCATTTTTCAGCACACGGTAGGCTATTCATGGCGGCCAGTATTAATGGTGGAGGAAGAAACCGGGAAATCACCGGAAAGAACCGCCGACCAACGAGAAGCTACTGGCAAGCTTTCTCACATATCCACATTCGCCGAATCCTAGACTCGAACCCACGCAGACAGAGGTGAGATGGCAGTGATCCGTAACGGACAGCGCTTTAGACCACTCGGCCACTCGGGGCCCCTAACGGAAATGTAAAGGAAGTTTAATTAGTGTGTTGATGCTTATAAAACATCATGTAATACAAAATTTGTACGATATATATATATATATATATATATATATATATATATATATATATATATATATATATATATATATATATATATTGGGTTTTGAAAACGTCAATGCACTGCATTTAAATACGAACTCTGATCTATGTATTTATTTACGTTGAAGATAATAGTATATGTTTATAATTAATACCTTTCTCAGCTGGAGTCTAATTCTAAATGGGCTTACAGTGAATGCCTACCAGCAAGTATTTGGTAAGAGATTAGTAGCCTTTCTACATCAGGAGAAGATAGAACACATCTACACGACATACTCAAGTAAAAGTACACAAACCCGTGCACTCTACAGTACTTCGCTGCTATGTACTGCACTGTATACATGTGTCTTATTGTATTGTATTGTACTGCATCGAATTGAATTGAATTGCAATGCATTGGATTGGATTGTCTTGCATTGCATTGGATTGAATTGCATTGCATTGCATTGTAATGTATTGTATTGTATTGTATTTTTTTGTATTGTATTGTATTGTATTGTATTGTATTGTATTGTATTGTATTGTATTGTATTGTATTGTATTGTATTGCATTGCATTGCATTGCATTGCATTGCTTTGCATTGGATTGTATTGTATTGTATTGTATTGTATTGTATTGTATTGTATTGTATTGTATTGTATTGTATTGTATTGTATTGTATTGTATTGTATTGTAAACGTTATTGGTTTCAGACATTATGAAGACATGCAGACACACAAAATGTTTTCCATCCTTCTTTAAGTTATGATAAAACAAACTTCAATTTAGCAATTATTTTTACAACTTTGCACAGCTTTGTCATAACCATTTGCTTGTTGTTGTTTTCTTTATTTTTGATTTGCGTTATCATTCGTGAGAAAAAAATGTTTGAATCATTTCGTTTATAGACATAGCTTTTCAAGGCATTCATTATCTTTTGTGGCAGTTTGTGAGAATCCACAATCTGTACAGAATGCCAGTTCAAATGCCACGCGAACCGTAGACGGTCGTGGAGTAGCATACTCTTGCCATGAGAACTACGTTGGCTTTGGGAAAAATGAAATACTTTGTAATCCAGATGGCACTTGGAGCAAATTAGTCTACGTTTGCATTAGAGGTATGGACTATTCGTCAATATTCTTTGTTCTCTTTCCGGTCGTCACAATAAATTAATGCAAGATTTTAGTATTTCTTCCTCACTTTGATCAGTCAGCGCAAAGTCGTCATTGCGTTCCTCTAGCGTAATACTCCCCATTTAAGTTGCTAAACAAAATCACTGCGTGCTTGTACAGTCTGACCCTCCATCGCAATTATTACTGGTATAGTGTTTTAGTTTAAATTTGACAAATGAAAATAGGTTTGGAAAATGAAGCATAAACAATCTTACTCTAAACAATCTGAACCCACTCTCAAGTACTTTTTTTAATTCACAATAAATTCCAAGTTAATTTGTCGCTGCAAGAATATTATAGAGCACACTATATTTACTGAGAATAATAACTAATTACGCCCAAATCAAAATCTGAATACAACAATATAATGATTTCTGCCCAGATGTTTTCCAGCAATAATTTTTTTTTTACCAGTAAAGAAGATGATAAATACTAAAAAGGATGATATAAAAAACTAAGACACGTAAGAAAAAAAATCAGGATGAAGGACAAAAGTTCATTTTCAGAACAATCCAATATGTAATTAGATAAGGTTTATTATAAGAATTATTGTAAATAACATGATAAACATAATGTCGAAGATTTGGACTAAGATAATGATGTTAATATTAAACCTACTGTTACGACGCTGTAGTAAAATTACATGTGTGTTATGATTTTATTTTTTTATTTTATTTATATTTTAATTTTGTTTCATTTTTATATCATTAAATAGTATTATTATTATGATGATGATTTTGTTTGCATGAGTCTGATATTTTGTTAGAAACATCGTGTTTACTTAAAAAGTAAATGTGACTTGGGTAACCACGTTTTTCGCATGAAGGTTTTGTCGTTGCAAGTAAAACAGTCAGGCAAAGCTAAATGATTGTCTGTGATCAAGGTTATTTCGAAAATATACTTGTTTGCGTTTTGTATGCATGATTTCGAAATCACACGTGTCCTTCTTGTATGTGTACACGAAATGACGTATTAACTTGCTTTAAGTGCTCAGTTACCTATAAGAAATAGTCATGGTCATAAGTTGAGAGTCACAACATATCATCTTATAAAGTTTCTATTACCTTGAAAGGCATTTCTGTGCTGGAAAGAGTTGTTCGTTCGTACTTATGAGGAACAACATGATATGTATTGTTAGTGGTGGTAGCTGTACTTCATATTCTTTCTAAATAATTATTTTATCTGGAGAACAACACTATTGGTTGTGGACAATGACATTTACTGAAATTATGTCTAAATTGGAACATAACAATACAAATTATGATTCACAGTGAAAATTCCGGACATTTTGTGTTAATCTTCGTCTGACATCATCATCCGCCATGAAATTCAGACTATCAATTTAGAACTGTTTATTCACAAGACTTATGTCCTTTTCACAACTTTTGAACAACTGTTTGAATCTTCTTCGTAAATCGTAAGTATTGTTTCACATATTTACCTTTTCTTCGTGTTTTCTAGGGAAATAAATTATTTAAGTTAAAACTTACAAAGCTTGTTGTAGTCACTATTTCTTTGTGTTACTTTGAACGAGCAGATACCTAATAATACACTCACAGAGAAATATAAACTATATATTAGTTACTTACAGAATTAAAAATAATCGAGGATTTTGGTCAGGTAGACAGTGAACATCATTTTGGACAGGGTCAGTTACAAGATACAATTATAAATAACCCAAAACATATAATGGACAAAATACCTAACAAACAATGGCATTTAAATATACATAACAAATGTCACGAAATATATGATTCACATATTAATTTTTACCATTCTGATGCTATTACGAAATACACTAAATCATAAATGTAATAATCACATGTGAACTTAGCAGCACTGTATGCAGAATCTCCTCAAGAATCTAGAGAAATTCAAGTGACAGAAAATAAGAGCAATACAAACTTGCTCTGAGCTTACTAAACAAGTAAGCCCCGCCCTCTTCACTAGATTTATATTAAAATCCGTAAAACATTTTTAAAATTGTTTTAATGGCATCAAAATATAATCAGATCAATATACATAAAAATACAAAGAAATAGTTTTAATGGAAAAGTTAAACTGGCTTTAATCGCAATAGTTTCCACGTTTTGATCCAAAGGTGAACTCACTAAAGGTAGTGTATGAACTCGGAACAAATGTCATATGCAAATACAAATTGGTCAGTAAAAATATATAGAGTTATAGATTGAGAATTTCACTATTTACTATATTATGACAAAGTCCATGCGGATAAGAGAAGACCAAAGGGAACAATTCAGTTGCAGATTTGAGTTAACCTTTCACGCCCAATAAATCTATATATTGTTATATGGCAGGGATTTTAACTGTTTCTAACTTAAGACATAAGGGCCAAATTTATATAAGCTGGGAAATGACCCAGGGGTTTGGATTGTGTTGACATTAATGCACACCAGTTTCAAGTCATGCTAGTCTAACAGTTGTTCGAGATATTCTAAATATGTTTATAACAAACCTAGTTCTACCACCAGAGACTATTTCAAAATTGTAAAATCTGCAGAATTCCCACTATTAAAAGGTTTAATATTCCTATATTAAATGGTGTAGGGATTCCGAGATACTACGCATGAACCCGTTCACGTTAATTATCGACCGGTTTGCTTGAGGCAATAATATAGCTGATTGCCTTTGATTGCTATGACAACATGCAACACTTTTGAATATGCTTAAAAATAAATTTAGGAATGTAAAACCCTTGACTGCTGGATATTCATAAATATATTAAGTTTAATAAATAATTCAAAGCTTTTAAGGTATTGCAAACTACAAAGTAATAAAGTACATATACATTAGAAAATAGTAAAATATTTTTTTTTTCAATTTTCCTCATTGGTTAACCGGATGATTCTAAAAAGACCTAGTATATTGTATGAAACTTTTATTGAGAAAACTTAATTCCCCGTCTTTGGGGTGCATGATTGCTGGGTGTAATTAGGTTATGAAGTATACCGCTTTGCATTACTTCAGATGAATACCTTCAAGAAACCTGTTTATATAAAACATTTTATGATAGCAGTGGCGTTTCGACAAGCGAAAGCGCCAATGAGAAAACAGTTTCATTCACTAGCTTATTTGAAAAATGTTTTATCTCTGTTTTTATTGTCTAAATGTGATTCTCATTTAGAGTATTTACAAAATGAAGCATTTAAAGTAGCATTGATTGTTGTTTGGACCCATGTACAGGAATAATAAAAAAGCATTTGAAAATGTTGAATGAAGCATAAGACTCCGATAGACCGCTATTTTAATGAACCGAAAATATGATCTATTCTGCTTATAAAAATAATTCGCAAATTAGTGCGTATACAAACTGTCTACGCAGAAGCATCCAATAAAATTCACCAATAAATGTTCTTGACATCCACTGTGGAGTGTCACTGGTCGAGTGAGAAATATTCATAAATTGGGGATTGGGGGACCGGTACTTCAGGGCCCATAATATTTATTACCTCAGTATTGTGATGTTTTTCGTTTGTCCTTCATTTTCCTTCATCTTTAATAAGAGTGGTGGGTTTTTGTTTAATATAATCACAAACTAGACATTAACAAGAAAAACCTGTCTGTGGAACCTATTATTACAATAATGAAAAGGACATAGCCTGGGCAAGGAACGGCACAGTGGTGTTCTTTTCCTGTTCGATGCACAATGTTTTGCTTCAGAATATGCGAGCAAGACAGATCTACACCACACGGATACCTAATTTGAGAATTAATAAAACCATCTTGACTATTCTAGTTAATATTGTTTTTTTTGTAGTCTAACAATAAAAATATTAACAGCTTAGCAACCATATAGGCCTATCAAATATCGATTGAGAGCTCTGGTGGAATGCATCCCTTTTGTTTGTGGTCACGACTATGGCTAGTGACGTCCTACTATCATTTATTATAATTTATATATTTATATTAATATTTTTTAAATTTAGTCTTTTTTTCTTTCGCATATTTCTAGAGTGTAAAAACCCACCCACTGTACCGAATAGTACTCCAAGTGAAACGAAGGTTGTACATGGAAACTCGACGGTCTACGCGTGCAATATGAATTACGTTTTATGGCCACCTAGCACGCGTATGGAAGCAAGCTGCGAGTCAGACGGCAAATGGACACTTTTGGCGAATTTCTCGTGCATAAGAGGTTTGTTATCGCTCAAACTTCGTCATTTGTCCCCGTTGGAATGTTAAGCCTATCTCCGTGCTCAAGCAGAAACAATTTATTTTTAATGGGTTCGTTTTCTTAACTTTTTTCATTGACTTTATTTCATTCCCTCACATAGAGAAGAAGATTTAAGGAGGAGAGGAAGGAGAAAAAGCAGAAAAGAGGAATAAAGTATGAGACATTAATTTCAGTTCATCAGTATTGCCCTTAAATTAAATGATTTTCTACTGCGAATAATTAATACAAGGAATGAATTCCCGTCCAAAACCAATTTGAATTAATTTGATAAGCATAAAAAGATTGCATTTACGGTAAGGTTTACATCGACTGTCAGGCTCATTTAATCGTTTTTAATATAAGCCCTGTCTAGAAGCGTAGCGAGGGTGTGGCAAGACACCGAACGAGCCGTGGGCGCCACACTTGAAGGTGGCGGAGGCGCAAAATGGGTGAGCAAAACATAGTTTTTATACTTTCAAAGCTCTGATAGAGGCACAATTTTAGTTCTTTCCGTGGTTATTGCAGTGTACGCCAATTTGATAGGGGCGGAGCTTTAGTTCTTGCCGTGGGTTCCATATCTCCTCGCTACGCCTCTGTCCCTATGTCGTATCGATTACACTCAGGAATGGTGAAGTTTTAAATCGCTTTCAGCAAAATATAAATATATGTCGTGTTCACGTGATTTCTTGGATTTTCTAGTGGATCGATTAAACTTTCCAGGTCTAGTCAAAATTCGTGTTGTGCTGTTTTCTCGCGCAAATGTATGCAACATACACAAGATGTCATGGCAACAAAAGAATGAGACGTGATTAAGTAAAGTTTTTTTTCTACTTAATTGTTTCCTATCCCACAATAGTATAATAGAATTCAGAATGTGACAAGTATTGAGTGTGAGTGTGTGATTTGGATTTTATCGTAACTTTAAAAATGTTTCAGTCATATCGCTACAATGTCTGCAGTGTGGCAGTTTATAGCGGAGCACGACGCGGTAGACATGTAGCCTCATGTCCCACCCAGTCACATTATCCTTACACTGACATATTAATGTTGAGGGCCAAGCGAGGTAGCTGCTAGCACCATTTTTATAAATCTTAGATGAGACTCGGTCAGGGTTCGAACCAGCGACCTCCAGCATCCGAGGCGTACGCTCTTACCATTTAGGCCACCGAAGCGGTGGTAACCATTGAAATAAATATTTCATTCGGCCAGGTATGTGCACTTACGATTTGTGGGCATTATCAAATAAAAGGTAGGGCAAATATTACGTTAATGAAAGAAAGGATTACAGAAAGATAGATTGTTATATAAAAATCGGAATAACTGAGTTTTACCGTAAACTCCTCAAACAAAACATTATGCCTAATATCGTAATGACGCAAATATAAGCCCATGTTGTTGATCTCAAATTAAGACCTGACAATTCTCCTCTGCTGACAACTGTGTATAACGCACACACACGCACACACACAAACGAGGACTCACGTCATATTACAAACAGTTCGCAAACATCCAGTCAGATCATCTACATAAATCTAAATAATTCAAAATATTTCACCACTGCAAGTCAAGCCGTTTGTATGAGTTCTAATAGTATGCAGTCCTAATATCATGTCGTCCCAATTCGAAATTAAAATTCAATTACGCATAAAAAGTGAATAAATATGCATAAGGTATTCAAAAATAACAAAAACAGATGGTGCAGCTAATTAAACCTAGCACAATTCATTTATTTGGGTAGATTGGTTATTACGTAATCGTGTTAATGAACAGTAATTAAATCACCACTGCATATAGCTTGGCAGCATAAAATAAATAGATGACATTTCTTAGAATTATTGCACAAGCAAAACAAATGTTTCTCATGCAAAGGCCGGCAAGGCCGTATATCTCTTTCGAATCACCTCAACATAACGACAGATTGCCCAAAATCATTGTGTTAAGTCCTCGTATCTCGTCGTACACATTTGTCATTGGGTTACAGCACTATTCATCAACTACCCAAAAGTTTATAAAATATTGTAAGAAATGAAACTACTGCCGTAAGAAAGTTGATCATGTTTCAAAACGCTATTTAGCAACAATTAGCAACTATTTGAAAATAATTTGAAAGTACACATCCCAGTTTTGTTCACAGTAGGTTACATGAATGTCTTTAAAGTTATTGTTTGATCAGAACTTATTAAGATAGTCTTTATGATTCCAGCAATTGTGCTGTTAGAAACCAATCAGCTATTCTTTTAGGACGGCGATTGGGATTGGGTTAGAGAGGAGCTTTGATTTGTGAAAAATTTCCGATTTTCAAAAAGCTTGAGAAAAATAATTCTGCTCTGATTTGTGGAAATGAATAGCAAATGCTTTCCATAAGATGCATCGAAAACTTGAGATAATATAAAAATATTCTTGTTGGAAAGAAAATCTCGGCCCTACCTTGTCCTCCCACCACCAAAATATAAATGGTTCGTCCCTTATGGCTGGCTGGTGTTGCATATAATTTCTTTTCCATTTTCAAAGTTTTTTTAATGGATGATATATTAGTTTTGTACCTAGTGGGTTTTGATATCGGTAATTTCACAATATATACTGTATTCCATTTTTTATCACTTAATTGCATTGAAATCAATGCAAACAGACTGTATAAATCTGTTGTTTAAAGCCCACAAAATAAGCTACCCCACCCCACCCTTACATTTGAAGACAGCGATTTACACCTAAATAATGTCTACTAATGACAGCAATTTCCTGCGGTGTAAGATATTCAGGTTACAGAGATACATTGTTTGATTAAGTGCTTAATTTGAGATGACTGGTACCAAGGCTGTTTACTCCGCGCTATAGAAGTAGTACCTGGTTAGTATTTCAAAAGTTTTTATATCCCAAACACCCTCAGAAAGCGTGGGTAATTCGAAAGTTGTCTCTCATGGACCCATTCAATTCTTTGTTTCAATTTTTATAATACGTTTGTGAGTGCATATCGTGTAATGTTCATTTGTTCTTATAATTATCGCAAATGTATGAAAGTAGACCTTTCCCAGTAAAGTATTAAAGACATTGCATAATAAATGTTTATATTTGCTCATTATGAGCATCAAATGTGACTATTTTGGTGTTAGTATTGTGTTAGAAATTTGTTGCATCGAAAACCAAAATAACGAAAATGGTTAATCTTATTATTTTATCGACGTTCTTCGTCTTTATTGTTATGAGCTTGTTTTTAAAGAGCATCACTGCTGCATTCATGTATACTATAATCTAGCGCTCAAACACTCCGTGCAATGGCAACGAAACATTTTAAGATTAATCTCTGTCTGATAGAACCGCTTTTTGGCCGTGTAGAGATGAATTGTTAGTGATGATACGGGACAGTGAGAGAACCTTCGAGCTCATATTGTGTGGAAATTGCACCTACCACGCTAACCTTCTCTTTGTCTCCACCCAATTTATGAAGAATACACTGGAATACATCCAAGCATACATACATTTGTTTCTTGCTGGCTGCACACGTATAGTGCCCCCACCACCCAAATCCACTCGCCCAAATCAACAATTTTGAACTCACTTGCATTAAATACATACGAATTTATGTATTGAAACCGGCGTCGCCAGCGTCTGTTAATATAGACGATAGTGTCTCTTGATGTAGTCGGTAGTGTCAGTTGATGTAGTAGGCAGTGTCTGTTGGTGTAGTCAGCAGGTTAAAGTTTGTGTTTAAGGACTTGAATAAGGCATTTGAACCAATCATTTAAATTTCACCATGGAGTGTTCAGTATGCCTCGCCTTCTTTAACACTTTTGCTTTTGTAGATATTGAACACATTTACTGCAAGTAATGGGTAAAGGTTGACGTTAACGTTTCTGTTTAAGATTTTGAAAGTCCGTAGGAGTGAATAATATTTTAAAATTTCACTTATTTGCGTTAAATAGTATCTGTCTGGCCGTATCAAATATTTTAAAACCCAATGTTACTATTTTGTTTTCTACAATTTTTATTTAGTTTGATATTCATGTGTTCAAGGTTCGCTCTACGAAAACAGATGGTTCAAGTTTCTTTTGAAAGTTTGTATATTGCTTGTAATAGGAACTATGAACTGACTTTATTTTAATAAATTTCCTATCCATTTTTACGGATTTTTGCTCTTGATGTGGATTTTGTTCTATTAGCAATTAATGACACCTACAAAGGTGACTGAACATTTCACTGTTGATGGTCGAAGGCATTATCAAGCCACCAGTTTGTTTTGCTCAATTTATTTGTACGCTCACAGGTACTTGCTACCAATTTTCGAAATATGTACAATAATTGTTTCGTAAAGAATTTGTATACATTGTTTTAATTTTCTATTTTGAATTTCGCAGAATGCACCAATCCTCCTTCGTTGACGTTCGGAAGAGCCAATGAAGTCTCTGCTCTGGAAGGGTCATCTGTGACCTACACGTGTGATGCTGGGTATAATTCTATTGCTGATATCAAGAGCATGTGTACTGCGATGGGAAACTGGACCGCGCCTAGTCAATTATGTCTCAGAGGTGTGCTAAGATCGTATCTTTACGGAATATATATATATATATATATATATATATATATATATATATATATATATATATATATATATATATATATATATATATATAAATTTATGAAAGTATATTTTAAAAAATTGTTGATTGATAAATGCAAAATAAAGCAAGGTTTTAAGAGGTTTCACGAAATTATTTTAATATTTTAAATTAACTGTTTTGAAAGTTGAAATTATCATTAAAACTGACATATTTCAACTGCAGTTACAGACTTAAAGATCAAATAATGCTTCATTACCTTAAATATTTTCAGCGTGTTTTCTGTTTTTTAATTTCATGGTATTTGTATTTTGTAGTCATAGACTTATATATGTTTGTCTAATGTTGTAAAGAGATTAGAGCTTCTAAAGATTAGGCGCTATATAAAGTCCTCATTATTGTTATTATTATTATTATTATTATTATTATTATTATTATTATTATTATTTCCCTTTATCGAGAACCAAAAAAGATTCTCTCTTACACGGATCTAACGTGGCGGTATGTGATTATAACTCTTCTTGTAATATATCGGTCGTCGTATTGTAAAATATGCCTGTTGGGCATATCTCACGAATGACAAAGAAAAACGTTATTGAATATGGGTAGTGAGAATAAACGAATCCATCTTGTTGTGTAGTAGAATGAAAGTACAGCATGTACCACAAAACTATCATGTCTCCAACGCTATTCAGCAACATTAAGAATTTTTTTGGAAATATGTTGCCAATTTGAAAATACAAATATTGAGTTTGTTCACAATTTCTTCAAGTTCACAGTAGGTTACAGGAATGTCTTTACAAAGCTTGCCCGATCAGAAATTATTAAGATAGTCTTCATGATTTCAACAGTTGTGCTGCTAGGAACCAATCCGCTGTTTTTGTTAGGACGGCGATGGGGACTGTGGTAAAGGTGAGCCTTGATTTGTGATAAATTTCCGAACTCCGAAAAGCTTGAGAAAAATACTCCTGCTTTGATTTGTGGAAAAGAATAGCAATTCCTTTCCATGAAATTCATTGAAAACTTACTCTTTTGAGATAATATAAAAATATCCTGGCTGGAAAGACAATCTCAACCCTACCTGTCTTTCCACCACCAAAACAATGGTTGGTCCCTTATAGTTGGTGTTGGATATATTTTCTTTTTCATTTTCAAAGATTTTTTAATGGATGATATATTAGTTTTGTAACTAGTGGGTTTTGATAACGCTAATTTCACACTATATGCTGCTTGGAAGAGTCATCACACTTTTGCACCCTGGAGAGAGAGAGAGAGAGAGAGAGAGAGAGAGAGAGAGAGAGAGAGAGAGAGAGAGAGAGAGAGAGAATTTTAAACATCGAAAGCTGTATCAATCGTATATCATCTCATTCCATTTTTATCATTTACCTATATTTAAATCAATGCAAACAGACTTTATAAATCTGTTGGTTAAAGCCCGTAAAATAAGCTAGCCCACCCTTACTTTTGAAGACAGTGATCTACACCTCAATAATGTTTACCAATGACATCGATTGTCTGCGGTGTAAGATATTCAGTTTATAGAGATACATTGTATTACAAAGTGCTTAATTCGAAATGACTGATACAAAGCTGTTTATTCCGTGCTAAAGAAGTAGTGCCTGGTTGGTATTTCAAAAGTTGTTAGAGCTCAAACACACCCAAAAAACGTTGGCATTTTGAAACTTGTCTCTGATCGACAAATTCAATTGTTTCTTTTCAATTTTTATAATACATTTGTGAGTGCACATCGAGTAATGTCTTTTTATTCTCGTAATTCTCGCAAATGTATGAAAGTAGACCTTTCCTAGTAAATAATTAATGACATTGTATAATAATTATTTATATCTGCTCATTACGAGCGTCAAAATATGACAATCTTGGTGTCAGTATTGTGTAAAAAAAATGTTGCATCAAAAACCAAAATAGAGAAAATGGTTAATCATATTATTTTATCGACGTCATTTGTCTTTATTGTTGTACGTTTTTTAAAAGAGCATCACGGCTGCATTCGTGTATACAATAATCAAGCGCTCAAACACTCCGTAGAATGGGAACGAAACATTTTAAGATTAATCTCTGTGTCCGATAGAACCGCATTTTGGCCGTGTAGAGATGAATTTTAGTGATGATACGGGACAGTGAGAGAACCTTCGAGCTCATATTGTGGAGCTTGCATGTGTCACGCTGACCTTCTCGACTTTGTTTCCACCAGATTTATATACTGGAAATCATACAAGCATATATACATTTTATCTTGCTGGCTGGACATGTATAGTGCCCCCCCACCCCACTCTATTTCTACTCGCCCAAATCAACAATGTTTTAAAGTCGCTTGTAGAAAGTACATAACAATTTATGTATTGAAACTGGTGTGTCTGTTAATATAGTCGATAATGTCTGTTGATGTAGTCGGTAGTGTCGGTTGATTTAGTAGGCAGTGTCTGTTGGTGTAGTCAGCAGGTTAAAGTTTGTGTTTAAGGTCTTGAATAAGGCATTTGAACCAATCATTTAAATTTCACCATGGAGTGTTCAGTATGCCTCGCCTTCTTTAACACTTTTGCTTTTGTAGATATTGAACACATTTACTGCAAGTAATGGGTAAATGTTGACGTTAACGTTTCTGTTTAAGATTTTGAAAGTCCGTAGGAGTGAATAATATTTTAAAATTTCACTTATTTGCGTTAAATAGTATCTGTCTGACCGTATCAAATATTTTAAAACCCAATGTTACTATTTTGTTTTGTACAATTATTATTTAGTTTGATGTTCATGTGTTCAAGGTTCGCTCTACGAAAACAGATGTTTGAAGTTTCTTTTGAAAGTTTGTATATTGCTTGTAATAGGAACTATGAACGGACTTTATTTTAATAAATTTCCTATCCATTTTTACGGATTTTTGCTCTTGATGTGGATTTTGTTCTATTAGCAATTAATGACACCTACAAAGGTGTCTGAACATTTCACTGTTGATGGTCGAAGGCATTATCAAGCCACCAGTTTGATTTGCTTAGTTTATTTGTACGCTCACAGGTACTTGCTACCAATTTTCGAAATATGTACAATAATTGTTTCGTAAAGAATTTGTATACATTGTTTTAATTTTCTATTTTGAATTTCGCAGAATGCACCAATCCTCCTTCGTTGACGTTCGGAAGAGCCAATGAAGTCTCTGCTCTGGAAGGGTCATCTGTGACCTACACATGTGATGCTGGGTATAATTCTATTGCTGATATCAAGAGCATGTGTACTGCGATGGGAAACTGGACCGCGCCTAGTCAATTATGTCTCAAAGGTGTGCTAAGATCGTATCTTTACGGAATATATATATATATATATATATATATATATATATATATATATATATATATATATATATATATATATAAATTTATGAAAGTATATTTTAAATAATTGTTGATTGATAAATGCAAAATAAAGCAAGGTTTTAAGAGGTTTCACGAAATTATTTTAATATTTTAAATTAACTGTTTTGAAAGTTGAAATTATCATTAAAACTGACATATTTCAACTGCTGTTACAGACTAAAAGACCAAATAATGCTTCATTACCTTAAATATTTTCAGCGTGTTTTCTGTTTTTTAATTTCATGGTTGTTTGTATTTTGTAGTCATAGACTTATATATGTTTGTCTAATGTTGTAAAGCGATTAGAGCTTCTAAAGATTAGGCGCTATATAAAGTCCTCATTATTGTTATTATTATTATTATTATTATTATTATTATTATTATTATTATTATTATTATTATTATTATTATTATTATTATTATTATTTCCCTTTATCGAGAACCAAAAAAGATTCTCTTTTACACGGATCTAACGTGGCGGTATGTGATTATAACTCTTCTTGTAATATATCGGTCGTCGTATTGTAAAATATGCCTGTTGGGCATATCTCACGAATGACAAAGAAAAACGTTATTGAATATGGGTAGTGAGAATAAACGAATCCATCTTGTTGTGTAGTAGAATGAAAGTACAGCATGTACCACAAAACTACCATGTTTCCAACGCTATTCAGCAACATTAAGAATTTTCTTTGGAAATATGTTGCCAATTTGAAAATACAAATATTGAGTTTGTTCACAATTTCTTCAAGTTCACAGTAGGTTACAGGAATGTCTTTACAGTGCTTGCCCGATCAGAAATTATTAAGATAGTCTTCATGATTCCAACAGTTGTGCTGCTAGGAACCAATCAGCTGTTTTTGTTAGGACGGCGATGGGGACTGTGGTAAAGGTGAGCCTTGATTTGTGATAAATTTCCGAACTCCGAAAAGCTTGAGAAAAATACTCCTGCTTTGATTTTTTGGAAAAGAATAGCAATTCCTTTCCATGAAATTCATTGAAAACTCACTCTGTTGAGATAATATAAAAATATCCTGGCTGGAAAGACAATCTCAACCCTACCTGTCTTTCCACCACCAAAACAATAGTTCGTCCCTTATAGTTGGTGTTGGATATATTTTCTTTATCATTTACAAAGATTTTTAATGGATGATATATTAGTTTTGTATCTAGTGGGTTTTGATAACGCTAATTTCACACTATATGCTGCTTGGAAGAGTCATCACACTTTTGCACCCTGGAGAGAGAGAGAGAGAGAGAGAGAGAGAGAGAGAGAGAGAGAGAGAGAGAGAGAGAGAGAGAGAGAGAGAGAGAGAGAGAGAGTTTTAAACATCGAAAGCTGTATCAATCGTATATCATCTCATTCCATTTTTATCATTTACCTATATTTAAATCAATGCAAACAGACTTTATAAATCTGTTGGTTAAAGCCCGTAAAATAAGCTAGCCCACCCTTACTTTTGAAGACAGTGATCTACACCTCAATAATGTTTACCAATGACATCGATTGTCTGCGGTGTAAGATATTCAGGTTATAGAGATACATTGTATTACAAAGTGCTTAATTCGAAATGACTGATACAAAGCTGTTTATTCCGTGCCCAAAGAAGTAGTGCCTGGTTGGTATTTCAAAAGTTGTTAGAGCTCAAACACACCCAAAAAACGTTGGCATTTTGAAACTTGTCTTTGATCGACAAATTCAATTGTTTGTTTCAATTTTTATAATACATTTTTGAGTGCACATCGAGTAATGTCTTTTTATTCTCGTAATTCTCGCAAATGTATGAAAGTAGACCTTTCCTAGTAAATAATTAATGACATTGCATAATAATTATTTATATCTGCTCATTACGAGCGTCAAAATATGACAATCTTGGTGTCAGTATTGTGTTAAAAAAATGTTGCATCAAAAACCAAAATAGAGAAAATGGTTAATCATATTATTTTATCGACGTCATTTGTCTTTGTTGTTTTACGTTTTTTAAAAGAGCATCACTGCTGCATTCGTGTATACAATAATCAAGCGCTCAAACACTCCGTACAATGGGAACGAAACATTTTAAGATTAATCTCTGTGTCTGATAGAACCGCTTTTTGGCCGTGTAGAGATGAATTTTAGTGATGATACGGGACAGTGAGAGAACCTTCGAGCTCATATTGTGGAGCTTGCATGTGTCACGCTGACCTTCTCGACTTTGTTTCCACCAGATTTATATACTGAAAATCATACAAGCATATATACATTTTATCTTGCTGCCTGGACATGTATAGTGCCCCCACCCCACTCTATTTCTACTCGCCCAAATCAACAATGTTTTAAATTCGCTTGTAGAAAGTACATAACAATTTATGTATTGAAACTGGTGTGTCTGTTAATATAGTCGATAAGGTCTGTTGATGTAGTCGGTAGTGTCGGTTGATTTAGTAGGCAGTGTCTGTTGGTGTAGTCAGCAGGTTAAAGTTTGTGTTTAAGGTCTTGAATAAGGCATTTGAACCAATCATTTAAATTTCACCATGGAGTGTTCAGTATGCCTCGCCTTCTTTAACACTTTTGCTTTTGTAGATATTGAACACATTTACTGCAAGTAATGGGTAAAGGTTGACGTTAACGTTTCTGTTTAAGATTTTGAAAGTCCGTAGGAGTGAATAATATTTTAAAATTTCACTTATCTGTCTGACCGTATCAACTATTTTAAAACCCAATGTTACTATTTTGTTTTGTACAATTATTTTTTAGTTTGATGTTCATGTGTTCAAGGTTCGCTCTACGAAAACAGATGGTTCAAGTTTCTTTTGAAAGTTTGTATATTGCTTGTAATAGAAACTATGAACTGACTTTATTTTAATAAATTTCCTATCCATTTTTACGGATTTTTGCTCTTGATGTGGATTTTGTTCTTTTAGCAATTAATGACACCTACAATGGTGTCTGAACATTTCACTGTTGATGGTCGAAGGCATTATCAAGCCACCAGTTTGTTTTGCTCAATTTATTTGTACGCTCACAGGTACTTGCTACCAATTTTCGAAATATGTACAATAATTGTTTCGAAAAGTATTTTTATACATTGTTTTAGTTTTCTATCTTGAATTTCGCAGAATGCACCAATCCTCCTTCGTTGACGTTCGGAAGAGCCAATGAAGTCTCTGTTCTGGAAGGGTCATCTGTGACCTACACGTGTGATGCTGGGTATAATTCTATTGCTGATATCAAGAGCATGTGTACTGCGATGGGAAACTGGACCGCGCCTAGTCAATTATGTCTCAGAGGTGTGCTAAGATCGTATCTTTACGGAATATATATATATATATATATATATATATATATATATATATATATATATATATATATATATATATATATATATATATATATATATATATTTATGAAAGTATATTTTACATAATTGTTGATTGATAAATGCAAAATGAAGCAAGGTTTTAAGAGGTTTCACGAAATTATTTTAATATTTTAAATTAACTGTTTTGAAAGTTGAAATTATCATTAAAACTGACATATTTCAACTGCAGTTACAGACTAAAAGACCAAATAATGCTTCATTACCTTAAATATTTTCAGCGTGTTTTCTGTTTTTTAATTTCATGGTATTTGTATTTTGTAGTCATAGACTTATATATGTTTGTCTAATGAAGTAAAGCGATTAGAGCTTTTAAAGATTAGGCGCTATATAAAGTCCTCATTATTGTTATTATTATTATTATTATTATTATTATTATTATTATTATTATTATTATTTCCCTTTATCGAGAACCAAAAAAGATTCTCTCTTACACGGATCTAACGTGGCGGTATGTGATTATAACTCTTCTTGTAATATATCGGTCGTCGTATTGTAAAATATGCCTGTTGGGCATATCTCACGAATGACAAAGAAAAACGTTATTGAATATGGGTAGTGAGAATAAACGAATCCATCTTGTTGTGTAGTAGAATGAAAGTACAGCATGTACCACAAAACTCTCATGTTTCCAACGCTATTCAGCAACATTAAGAATTTTCTTTGGAAATATGTTGCAAATTTGAAAATACAAATATTGAGTTTGTTCACAATTTCTTCAAGTTCACAGTAGGTTACAGGAATGTCTTTACAGTGCTTGCCCGATCAGAAATTATTAAGATAGTCTTCATGATTCCAACAGTTGTGCTGCTAGGAACCAATCAGCTGTTTTTGTTAGGACGGCGATGGGGACTGTGGTAAAGGTGAGCCTTGATTTGTGATAAATTTCCGAACTCCGAAAAGCTTGAGAAAAATACTCCTGCTTTGATTTGTGGAAAAGAATAGCAATTCCTTTCCATGAAATTCATTGAAAACTCACTCTGTTGAGATAATATAAAAATATCCTGGCTGGAAAGACAATCTCAACACTACCTGTCTTTCCACCACCAAAACAATGGTTCGTCCCTTATAGTTGGTGTTGGATATATTTTCTTTTTCATTTTCAAAGATTTTTAAATGGATGATATATTAGTTTTGTATCTAGTGGGTTTTGTTAACGCTAATTTCACACTATATGCTGCTTGGAAGAGTCATCACACTTTTGCACCCTGGAGAGAGAGAGAGAGAGAGAGAGAGAGAGAGAGAGAGAGAGAGAGAGAGAGAGAGAGAGAGAGAGAGAGAGAGAGAGAGAGAGAGAATTTTAAACATCGAAAGCTGTATCAATCGTATATCATCTCATTCCATTTTTATCATTTACCTATATTGAAATCAATGCAAACAGACTTTATAAATCTATTGGTTAAAGCCCGTAAAGTAAGCTACCCCACCCCACCCTTACTTTTGAAGACAGCGATCTACACCTAAATAATGTTTACCAATGACATCGATTGTCTGCGGTGTAAGATATTCAGGTTATAGAGATACATTGTATTACAAAGTGCTTAATTCGAAATGACTGATACAAAGCTGTTTATTCCGTGCCAAAGAAGTAGTGCCTGGTTGGTATTTCAAAAGTTGTTAGAGCTCAAACACACCCAAAAAACGTTGGCATTTTGAAACTTGTCTCTGATCGACAAATTCAATTGTTTTTTTTTCAATTTTTATAATACATTTGTGAGTGCACATCGAGTAATGTCTTTTTATTCTCGTAATTCTCGCAAATGTATGAAAGTAGACCTTTCCTAGTAAATAATTAATGACATTGCATAATAATTATTTATATCTGCTCATTACGAGCGTCAAAATATGACAATCTTGGTGTCAGTATTGTGTAAAAAAAAATGTTGCATCAAAAACCAAAATAGAGAAAATGGTTAATCATATTATTTTATCGACGTCATTTGTCTTTATTGTTGTACGTTTTTTAAAAGAGCATCACGGCTGCATTCGTGTATACAATAATCAAGCGCTCAAACACTCCGTAGAATGGGAACGAAACATTTTAAGATTAATCTCTGTGTCCGATAGAACCGCATTTTGGCCGTGTAGAGATGAATTTTAGTGATGATACGGGACAGTGAGAGAACCTTCGAGCTCATATTGTGGAGCTTGCATGTGTCACGCTGACCTTCTCGACTTTGTTTCCACCAGATTTATATACTGGAAATCATACAAGCATATATACATTTTATCTTGCTGGCTGGACATGTATAGTGCCCCCCCACCCCACTCTATTTCTACTCGCCCAAATCAACAATGTTTTAAAGTCGCTTGTAGAAAGTACATAACAATTTATGTATTGAAACTGGTGTGTCTGTTAATATAGTCGATAATGTCTGTTGATGTAGTCGGTAGTGTCGGTTGATTTAGTAGGCAGTGTCTGTTGGTGTAGTCAGCAGGTTAAAGTTTGTGTTTAAGGTCTTGAATAAGGCATTTGAACCAATCATTTAAATTTCACCATGGAGTGTTCAGTATGCCTCGCCTTCTTTAACACTTTTGCTTTTGTAGATATTGAACACATTTACTGCAAGTAATGGGTAAATGTTGACGTTAACGTTTCTGTTTAAGATTTTGAAAGTCCGTAGGAGTGAATAATATTTTAAAATTTCACTTATTTGCGTTAAATAGTATCTGTCTGACCGTATCATATATTTTAAAACCCAATGTTACTATTTTGTTTTGTACAATTATTATTTAGTTTGATGTTCATGTGTTCAAGGTTCGCTCTACGAAAACAGATGTTTGAAGTTTCTTTTGAAAGTTTGTATATTGCTTGTAATAGGAACTATGAACGGACTTTATTTTAATAAATTTCCTATCCATTTTTACGGATTTTTGCTCTTGATGTGGATTTTGTTCTATTAGCAATTAATGACACCTACAATGGTGTCTGAACATTTCACTGTTGATGGTCGAAGGCATTATCAAGCCACCAGTTTGTTTTGCTCAGTTTATTTGTACGCTCACAGGTACTTGCTACCAATTTTCGAAATATGTACAATAATTGTTTCGTAAAGAATTTGTATACATTGTTTTAATTTTCTATTTTGAATTTCGCAGAATGCACCAATCCTCCTTCGTTGACGTTCGGAAGAGCCAATGAAGTCTCTGCTCTGGAAGGGTCATCTGTGACCTACACATGTGATGCTGGGTATAATTCTATTGCTGATATCAAGAGCATGTGTACTGCGATGGGAAACTGGACCGCGCCTAGTCAATTATGTCTCAGAGGTGTGCTAAGATCGTATCTTTACGGAATATATATATATATATATATATATATATATATATATATTTATATATATTTATGAAAGTATATTTTAAATAATTGTTGATTGATAAATGCAAAATAAAGCAAGGTTTTAAGAGGTTTCACGAAATTATTTTAATATTTTAAATTAACTGTTTTGAAAGTTGAAATTATCATTAAAACTGACATATTTCAACTGCTGTTACAGACTTAAAGACCAAATAATGCTTCATTACCTTAAATATTTTCAGCGTGTTTTCTGTTTTTTAATTTCATGGTTGTTTGTATTTTGTAGTCATAGACTTATATATGTTTGTCTAATGTTGTAAAGCGATTAGAGCTTCTAAAGATTAGGCGCTATATAAAGTCCTCATTATTGTTATTATTATTATTATTATTATTATTATTATTATTATTATTATTATTATTATTATTTCCCTTTATCGAGAACCAAAAAAGATTCTCTTTTACACGGATCTAACGTGGCGGTATGTGATTATAACTCTTCTTGTAATATATCGGTCGTCGTATTGTAAAATATGCCTGTTGAGCATATCTCACGAATGACAAAGAAAAACGTTATTGAATATGGGTAGTGAGAATAAACGAATCCATCTTGTTGTGTAGTAGAATGAAAGTACAGCATGTACCACAAAACTACCATGTTTCCAACGCTATTCAGCAACATTAAGAATTTTCTTTGGAAATATGTTGCCAATTTGAAAATACAAATATTGAGTTTGTTCACAATTTCTTCAAGTTCACAGTAGGTTACAGGAATGTCTTTACAGTGCTTGCCCGATCAGAAATTATTAAGATAGTCTTCATGATTCCAACAGTTGTGCTGCTAGGAACCAATCAGCTGTTTTTGTTAGGACGGCGATGGGGACTGTGGTAAAGGTGAGCCTTGATTTGTGATAAATTTCCGAACTCCGAAAAGCTTGAGAAAAATACTCCTGCTTTGATTTGTGGAAAAGAATAGCAATTCCTTTCCATGAAATTCATTGAAAACTCACTCTGTTGAGATAATATAAAAATATCCTGGCTGGAAAGACAATCTCAACCCTACCTGTCTTTCCACCACCAAAACAATGGTTCGTCCCTTATAGTTGGTGTTGGATATATTTTCTTTATCATTTACAAAGATTTTTAATGGATGATATATTAGTTTTGTATCTAGTGGGTTTTGATAACGCTAATTTCACACTATATGCTGCTTGGAAGAGTCATCACACTTTTGCACCCTGGAGAGAGAGAGAGAGAGAGAGAGAGAGAGAGAGAGAGAGAGAGAGAGAATTTTAAACATCGAAAGCTGTATCAATCGTATATCATCTCATTCCATTTTTATCATTTACCTATATTGAAATCAATGCAAACAGACTTTATAAATCTGCCCGTAAAATAAGCTAGCCCACCCTTACTTTTGAAGACAGTGATCTACACCTAAATAATGTTTACCAATGACATCGATTGTCTGCGGTGTAAGATATTCAGGTTATAGAGATACATTGTATTACAAAGTGCTTAATTCGAAATGACTGATACAAAGCTGTTTATTCCGTGCCCAAAGAAGTAGTGCCTGGTTGGTATTTCAAAAGTTGTTAGAGCTCAAACACACCCAAAAAACGTTGGCATTTTGAAATTTGTCTTTGATCGACAAATTCAATTGTTTGTTTCAATTTTTATAATACATTTGTGAGTGCACATCGAGTAATGTCTATTTATTCTCGTAATTCTCGCCAATGTATGAAAGTAGACCTTTCCTAGTAAATAATTAATGACATTGCATAATAATTATTTATATCTGCTCATTACGAGCGTCAAAATATGACAATCTTGGTGTCAGTATTGTGTTAAAAAAATGTTGCATCAAAAACCAAAATAGAGAAAATGGTTAATCATATTATTTTATCGACGTCATTTGTCTTTGTTGTTTTACGTTTTTTAAAAGAGCATCACTGCTGCATTCGTGTATACAATAATCAAGCGCTCAAACACTCCGTACAATGGGAACGAAACATTTTAAGATTAATCTCTGTGTCTGATAGAACCGCTTTTTGGCCATGTAGAGATGAATTTTAGTGATGATACGGGACAGTGAGAGAACCTTCGAGCTCATATTGTGGAGCTTGCATGTGTCACGCTGACCTTCTCGACTTTGTTTCCACCAGATTTATATACTGGAAATCATACAAGCATATATACATTGCTGGCTGGACATGTATAGTGCCCCCACCCCACTCTATTTCTACTCGCCCAAATCAACAATGTTTTAAACTCGCTTGTAGAAAGTACATAACAATTTATGTATCGAAACTGGTGTGTCTGTTAATATAGTCGATAAGGTCTGTTGATGTAGTCGGTAGTTTCGGTTGATTTAGTAGGCAGTGTCTATTGGTCTAGTCAACATGTTAACGTTTGTGATTTAGGTCTTGAATAAGGCATTTGAACCAATCATTTAAATTTCACCATGGAGTGTTCAGTATGCCTTGCCTTATTTAATACTTTTGCTTTTGAAGAAATTGAAAACATTTACAGCAATTAATGGGAAAAGTTTGACGTTAACGTTTCTGTTTAAGATTTTGAAAGCCTGTAGGAGTTAACGATAGTTTTAAATTTCACTCATTTGCATTAAATAATATCTGTCTGACCGTATAAAATATTTTAGAACCCAATGTTACTATTTTGTTTTGTACAATTAATATCTATTATTATGTTGAAGTTGTCGTGTTCAGAGTTTGCTTTACGTAAAGAGGAGGTTAAAAGTTTGTTTTTAAGGTTTATTATCTCTCTTGACCTGACTTTATTTTAAAATCTTTTCTATCCTTTTTTTTTTTTTTTTACAGATTTTTGTTCTTGATGTTGTTTTTGGTCTTTTATCTATTAATCACGACTACAAAGGTCTGAACATTTCACTGTTGATGGTCGAAAATTATCTAGGCACCATTGTTTTGCTCAGTTCATTTCTACCCTCACAAGTACTTGCTGCAAATTTTCGAAATATATACAATAATTGTAGAAGTTTCGAAAAGTATTTTTATACATTGTTTTAGTTTTCTATCTTGAATTTCGCAGAATGCACCAATCCTCCTTCGTTGACGTTCGGAAGAGCCAATGAAGCCTCTGCTCTGGAAGGGTCATCTGTGACCTACACGTGTGATGCTGGGTATAATTCTATTGCTGATATCAAGAGCATGTGTACTGCGATGGGAAACTGGACCGCGCCTAGTCAATTATGTCTCAGAGGTGTGCTAAGATCGTATCTTTACGGAATATATATATATATATATATATATATGAAAGTATAATATAAACAATTGTTGATTAACAAATGCAAACGAAAGCATGGTTTTAAGAGGTTTCACAAATTATTTTAATATTTTAAATTAACTGTTTTGAAAGTTGAAATTATCATTAAAAACTGAACTATTTTGACTGCAATATCAGACTTTAACACCTGATACTGCTTCCTTACCTTAAATATTTTCAGCGTGTTTTCTGTTTTCTAATTTCATTCTATTTGTTTTTTGTAATCATAGCCTTATATATGTTTGTCTAATGTTGTAAAGCGATTACAGCTTCTAAAGATTAGGCGCTATACAAAGTCCTAATAATAATAATAATAATAATAATAATAATAATAATAATAATAATAATAATAATAATAATAATAATAATAATTATTATTATTATTATTATTATTATTATTTAATGGGAACCAAATAATATTCTTTCTTACACAGATCTAACATGGCGATATGTGATTATAACTCCTCTTGTTGGGCATATCTCACGAGTGACAAAGAAAAATGCTATTGAATATGGGCAGTGAGAATAAACGAAGATTCATTCCTTCTTGTCGTGTAGTAGAATGAAAGTACAGTATGTACCACAAAGCTATCCGAATTTCACTACGTGTTAAAAGTTATTTTATCGCCAAAGTGGGTCTGCCTTACCGAAATTCAATCCCTTTAGAATTGGAAATAATGACTGGGTCAACCGTGGACAAAGCTTTACTGCGTTGGACATCACATTTTACTAGTTGTGCATTACTCTCTATTTCCAAATAGAGATTGGTACAAATCATATGCAAACAAGTATGACACATTCGAACAGTTTTGTTTTAACGCTCGTTTTCTAATGGTTCTATGCTATTTTTTGGATTGCTAGTGTGAAATAGTTGGTAAGCGTGTACATCCCGTTTTAGACAGCTCTGGTACCCTAGTGGTTAGAGTGTCCGCCTCAGTTGAAAAAGGTCGTTGATTTGAATCAAGCCAAGACATACCACAGACTTACAAAAATGGTACAAAAGGTGTTTCGCTTGGCGATCAGCATTAAGAGTTTAGTGTAGAGACTGGTCGGCCTTGTATCAGGATAATGTGACTGGGTGTGCCATCATTCTACATGTCTTTGACAAGATGCTCCAGTGCCAGACATCACTATAAAATGCACACCGCAGACATCATAAAGATATGACTAAAACATTGTTAAAGCTAGGTTAAAAATCCAAATCACACACACACACACACACACGCTGTAGCAAACAAATAGTAAATAAAACTCGACGGCTGTCTCCTATCACAGAAAACACTATGTTTTGAGCCAGCGTTACTTATTGTTTCTAATTTTAACTAAAATGGTGCTACTAGCTGCCTTAGCATCAAGGATCACAATTTTATTATATATTGAAAACCTAATTTAATCTATATGGATTTATTATGAAATTTAATTCGGATGTTGCCAGTTAAAGTTTGATCTAATACTGACATGTATTCAGTTCCGATTTCCTTGTTGTTGCGGTGAACAATATGGTTCTTGAAGAGCAGATTGTTTTGGTATTCTCATCAGTGAAACTTCAAGAAATGACTCTTAAAACGCACGGTAAACATACGACATCTTTAATAACGCAGTTAAATTGTAGCAAGTGAATAGGAAATAAAACAAGATTCCTGTCATCTTTTCACATAAAACACATTTATCTTATACCAGCTTTATTTCTTTTCACTTATTATAACCAAATTTACCTCACATTTACATTATATTCAGAAACTATTTTTAGAGGTGTTTTATACTTCTCTTTTAGCAGTTTCATGTTTTAATTCATCAGCCATTACATGATGGCCGGATAAATTTGAAACATTTGCGATGTCTACCATATAATTTTATTCCCTGAATAGATTTATAAAAATAAAATCTCTCTCGCTCTCTCTCTCCAAACCGGAAGTATCAGTATGGATATGCTCGAGAAGTAGGTAACGGCGGACAGTATACAAGAAATAAATCACTATAGGATAAAAAGTGGCAGCATAAAGTAAATAGATACTATTTCTTAGAATTATCGCACAAACGATACAAATTTTTCTCATACAAAGGCCGGCAATGCCAGATATCTCTTTCGAATCACCTCAACATAACGACAGATTGACAAAAATCGTCGTGTTAAGTCCTCGTATCTCGTCGTAAGTATTTGTCATTGGGTTAGAGCACTATTCATCAACTACCCAAAAGTTTTTATGATATTGTAAAGAAATGAAACTTCTGCCATAAGAAAGTTGATAATGTTTCAAACGCTATTCAGCAACAATTAGTAACTCTTTGGACATATCTTGCCTATTTGAAAGTGCACATCCCGATTTCTTCCCAATTTCTTCAAGTTCTCATTATTTTACAGGTATGTGGAAGACTTGCTTTACGTAAATAATAGGTAAACTTTTGTATATTGTTTGTAGTAGGAACTGTGAATGTACATGACTAATATTTTTACTACTCATTTTGTAAAGATTTTTTTGTTTTGTTTTTTTTTGTTGTATTTTAACAATTAACCACATACAGAAAAGCTATCTGAACATTTCCTTTTCAATGGTCAAAGGAATTATCAAGGCATCAGTTTTCGTAACTCAGTTAATTTGTACCGTCACCAGTACATGCCATCAATTTTTGAAATATATGCAATAATTGCAGAAGTTTCAAAAAAGTATTTGGTATTCATTGTTTTAATTTTCTATCTTGATTTTCCCAGAATGCGTCAACCCTCCTTCGCTGACTTTAGGAACAGCCAATGAGAGCTCTGCTCTGGAGGGGTCATCAGTGATCTACATGTGTGATAATGGGTATAATTCTGTTGCTGATATCACGAGCACGTGCAATGCAGATGGAAACTGGACCGCCCCAAGTTCACATTGTCTCAGAGGTGTGCTAAGATCAAAGTAACAGATGGTTATTTCTTTAAGTAGTTTTTCAACAATAATTGCCGATTAAAGTATGTAAATGAATGCAGGATTACAGCAACACTAACAAAACTATTTGTGTATTCAGACCGACTCGTGTGAAAACACTTGAAATGATCAGCGCTCTCATACGAGAACACAAGAAGAGTATCTACTAATGTTACACATCCTAACAGATTATCAGATCTAAATTCAAATGGAGTCATTAAGGCATACCAATATCAATACAAGAATATATCAAATTGCTTTGATTTCTGAATTGTATTCAGTTTGTGTTGGAAATTATATATAGCAAATAATGTCAAAATAGCATGTACGGATACCTTAAAGCAACTTTAAAAAAGTTAATGTTTTCTGAATAATGCTATTTTTAGCGGTGAAATATTTTCTCTTTTGGCAGTTTCACGTTTTCTTTTAATATTCATACATATGATGGTCGGGAAAACGTGAAAATATTGCGATGTGCCCTATATAATTTTATTGTCTGAATAGATTTCTGACAATATAATCTCTGTGTCTGTCTGTCTGACTGTCTGTCTGTCTGTCTGTCTATTTTTATCTTAGATTTTTTCTTACGCTGATACACTGAGCAATTAAGAATGTCAAAACTTTTGTTTGAGTTGCTAAGTTAATCGATTTCAAACACTTACATTCTCTGTCTGTCTGTCTCTGTCTCTCTGTCTTTCTCTCTCTCTCTGATCAAGAGAAATTTAAACTGAAGGTGCATAAGCCATCTGAGCGAATGAATCAATTTTGTACAAGGTAACATACATCAGTGTGAAAGACAGGAAAATGGAAAGCACAGCTTAGCTATTGTTAACCAAACGTTTCAACAGGTAAAGGAGCACAGGAAAACCCGTGGTAATAATTATTAGTATATATATATGCTATGGATGACATGTTAGTTATGTTAGTTTACAATTGTTGTAGTGAAAAATGCAACTGTCGGTATATTCTTAAGATGAAAGAAGGGTTAGTTTTGCTTCCCATTTTAATTTTCTTTTTTGCATTCTGTCAAAATTATACTAGCCTCCTCGACACAAGTAATATTCTTGTAATTATGAGAAATTAAAGTCATGGTAACCGGTTCACAAATTATTTCTAAGTAATCGAGAGATATTATCCGCTGTTTGGTGGTGCTTGTGCTACTCGTGTTCTAGACATGTTTTAGACATATTATCGCATGTGTTTTTGTTGTCTTTTAACAAATTAGCACGTGTGTCATTTTCATTGTTTGCCTGTCTAAAGTCAATGGCTTTTTAAGGCACTACCATTTTTTTGGCTCAACTAATTTAATGGCCCCACCAAATGTGTTTGCTTCCCATTTTCAAGGTTAGTAAAAAAATTGCAGAATAGAGAAAATTTAAATAATTTCATATATTGCCTTTTCTGTCTTGTTTTTTTCTAGAATGCACTGATCCTCCTTCACTGACATTTGGAACAACCAATGAAAGTTCGTAGTAGGAACTGTGAATGTACATGACTAATATTTTTACTACTCATTTTGTAAAGATTTTTTTGTTTTGTATTTTTATTTGTTGTATTTTAACAATTAACCACATACAGAAAAGGTATCTGAACATTTCCTTTTCAAAGGTCAAAGGAATTATCAAGGCATCAGTTTTCGTAACTCAATTAATTTGTACCGTCACCAGTACATGCCATCAATTTTTGAAATATATGGCAATACTTGCAGAAGTTTCAAAAAAGTATTTTGTATTCATTGTTTTAATTTTCTATCTTGATTTTCCCAGAATGCGTCAACCCTCCTTCGCTGACTTTTGGAACAGCCAATGAAAGCTCTGCTCCGGAGGGGTCATCAGTGATCTACATGTGTGATAATGGGTATGATTCTGTTGTTGATATCACGAGCACGTGCAATGCAGATGGAAACTGGACCGCCCCAAGTTCACATTGTCTCAGAGGTGTGCTAAGATCAAAGTAACAGATGGTTATTTCTTTAAGTAGTTTTTCAACAATAATTGCCGATTAAAGTATGTAAATGAATGCAGGATTACAGCAACACTAACAAAACTATTTGTGTATTCAGACCGACTCGTGTGAAAACACTTGAAATGATCAGCGCTCTCAAACGAGAACACAAGAAGAGTATCTACTAATGTTACACATCCTAACAGATTATCAGATCTAAATTCAAATGGAGTCATTAAGGCATACCAATATCAATACAAGAATATATCAAATTGCTTTGATTTCTGAATTGTATTCAGTTTGTGTTGGAAATTATATATAGCAAATAATGTCAAAATAGCAAGTACGGATACCTTAAAGCAACTTTAAAAAAGTTAATGTTTTATGAATAATGTTTTTTTTAGCGGTGACATATTTTCTCTTTTGGCAATTTCACGTTTTCTTTCAATATTCATACATATGATGGTCGGAAAAATGCTCTCTCTCTCTCTCTCTCTCTCTCTCTCTCTCTCTCTCTCAGATTTTTCCTTACGCTGATACACTGGGCAATTAAGAATGTCAAAACTTTTGTTTCAGTTGCTAAGTTAATCGATTTCAAACACTTATATTTTTCTGTTTGTCTGTCTGTCTGTCTGTCTGTCTCTCTCTCTCTCTCTCTCTCTCTCTCTCTCTCTCTCTCTCTCTCTCTCTCTCTCTCTCTCTCTCTCTCTGATCAAGAGAAATTTAAACTGAAAGTGCATAAGCCATCTGAGCGAATGAATCAATTTCGTACAAGGTGACATACATCAGTGGAAAGACAGGAAAATGAAAAACACAGCTTAGCTATTGTTAATCAAACGTTTCATCAGGTAAAGGAGGACAGGAAAAACCCGTGGTAATAATTATTAGTATATATATGGTATGGATGGCATGTTAGTTATGTTAGTTTACAATTGTTGTAGTGAAAAATGCAACTGTCGGTATATTCTTAAGATGAAAGAAGGGTTAGTTTTGCTTCCCGTTTTAATTTTCTTTTTTGCATTCTGTCAAAATTATACTAGCCTCCTCGACACTAGTAATATTCGTCTAATAATTATGAGAAATTAAAGTCATGGTAACCGGTTCACAAATTATTTCTAAGTAATCGAGAGATATTATCCGCTGTTTGGTGGTGGTGCTTGTGCTACTCGTGTTCTAGACATGTTTTAGACATATTATCGCTTGTGTTTTTGTTGTCTTTTAACAAATTAGCACGTGAGTCATTTTCATTGTTTGCCTGTCTAAAGTCAATGGCTTTTTAAGGCACTACCATTTTTTTGGCTCAACTAATTTAATGGCCCCACCAAATGTGTTTGCTTCCCATTTTCAAGATTAGTACAATAATTGCAGAATAGAGAAAATTTAAATAATTTCATATCTTGCCTTTTCTGTCTTGAATTTTCTAGAATGCACTGATCCTCCTTCACTGACATTTGGAACAACCAATGAAAGTTCGGCTCTGGAAGGGTCATCAGTGAACTACGTCTGTGATAATGGCTTTGATTCTGTGGCAGCTATCACGAGCACGTGCAATGCAGATGGAAAGTGGACCACGCCAAGTTCACCTTGTCTTAGAGGTGTGCTAAGATCAAGTCTTAAATTACCAGAATGATATTTCCTTAAGTACATTTTAAATAATAATTATTTATTAAAGGGCTTAAAAGAATGCAGGATTACAGCAACACTAATGAAAATATCTGTATATTCATACAGACCCGTGTGAAAAACTTGACATGATCAGTGCATCGAATGAGAAAACAAGAAGAGTCTCTTGTACTGTTATACATCATAACAGATTATCATATTTGAATTCAAATGGAGTTATGAAGGTATACCAATATCAATACAAGAACATATCAAATTGCTTTAGTTTCTGAAACGTATTCAGTTTGTGTTAGAAATTTATATCTACCAAATATTTCCAAATAGCAAGTACGGATACTTTGAAACAACCTTTAAAAAGTTAGAGTTGTTTTATGAATCATGTTACTTTTAGCGGAGATTTAGTTTTCTATTTTGGCAGTTTCGTTTTTTCTTTCATGATTGATATACATGATGGCCGGATAAATGCGAAACATTTGCAATATGAACCATATAATTTTATCCGCTGAATACATTTCTGAAAATAAAATCTCTCTCTCTCTCTCTCTCTCTCAGATTGTCCATCACGTTCATACACTGAACAATTAATGATTAGTGTATACTTAACTTTGCCATTTTAAGTACATCAACCCAGAAGTATCGGTACGGATATGGTCGAGAAGTAGATAACGGCGGACAGTATACAAGAAATAAATCACCACTGCATAAAAAGTGGCAGCATAAAGTAAATAGATACTATTTCTTAGAATTATCGCACAAACAATACAAATTTTTCTCATACAAAGGCCGGCAATGCCATATATCTCTTTCGAATCGCCTGAGCATGTCGAAAATTTGATAAAAATCATCGTGTTAAGTCCTCGTATCTCGTCGTAAGTATTTGTCATTGGGTTAGAGCACTATTCATCAACTACCCAAAAGTTTTTATGATATTGTAAAGAAATGAAACTTCTGCCATAAGAAAGTTGATCATATTTCCAACGCTATTCAGCAACAATTAGTAACTCTTTGGACATATCTTGCCTATTTGAAAGTGCGCTTTCCGACTTCTTCCCAATTTCTTCAAGTTCTCATTATTTTACAGTTATGTAGAAGACTTGCTTTACGTAAACAATAGGTAAACGTTTGTATATTGTTTGTAGTAGAAACTGTGAATGTACATGACTAATATTTTTACTACCCATTTTGTAAAGATTTTTTTGTTTTCTTTTTTTGTTATATTTTAACAATTAACCACATACAGAAAAGCTATCTGAACATTTCCTTTTCAAAGGTCAAAGGAATTATCAAGGCATCAGTTTTCGTAACTCAGTTAATTGGTACCGTCACCAGTACATGCCATCAATTTTTGTAATATATGCAATAATTGCAGAAGTTACAAAAAAGTATTTTGTATACATTGTTTTATTTTCTATCTTGATTTTTCCAGAATGCGTCAACCCTCCTTCGCTGACTTTAGGAACAGCCAACGAAAGCTCTGCTCTGGAGGGGTCATCAGTGATCTACATGTGTGATAATGGGTATGATTCTGTTGCTGATATCACTAGCACGTGCAATACAGATGGAAACTGGACCGCCCCAAGTTCACATTGTCTCAGAGGTGTGCTAAGATCAAAGTAACAGATGGTTATTTCTTTAAGTAGACTTTCAACAATAATTGCCGATTAAAGTATGTAAATGAATGCAGGATTACAGCAACACTAACAAAACTATCTGTGTATTCAGACCGACTCGTGTGAAAAAAACTTGAAATGATCAGCGCTCTCAAACGAGAACACAAGAAGAGTATCTACTAATGTTACACATCCTAACAGATTATCAGATCTAAATTCAAATGGAGTCATTAAGGCATACCAATATCAATACAAAAATATATCAAATTGTTTTACTTTCTGAAATGTATTCAGTTTGTGTTGGAAATTATATATATATAGCAAATAATGTCAAAATAGCAAGTACGAATAACTTAAAGCAACCTTTAACACGTTAATGTTGTTTTCTGAATACTGTTTTTTTTAGCGGTGACATATTTTCTTTTTTGGCAGTTTCATGTTTTCTTTCCTTATTCATACATATGATGGTCGGGAAAATGCGAACATTTTGCGATGTGTCCCATATATTTTTATTCGCTGAATAGATTTCTGACAATATAATCTCTCTTTCTGACTCTGTCTCTGTCTCTGTCTCTGTCTCTCTCTCTCTCTCTCTCTCTCTCTCTTAGATTTTTCCTTACGCTGAAACACTAGGCAATTAAGAATGTCAAGACTTTTGTTTCAGTTGCTATCTTAATAGATTTCAAACACTTACATTCTCTCTCTGTCTCTCTCTCTGTCTCTCTCTGTCTCTCTCTCTGTCTCTCTCTGTCTCTCTCTCTCTCTCTCTCTCTCTCTCTCTCTCTCTCTCTCTCTCTCTCTCTCTCTCTTAGATTTTTCCTTACGCTGAAACACTAGGCAATTAAGAATGTCAAGACTTTTGTTTCAGTTGCTATCTTAATAGATTTCAAACACTTACATTCTCTCTGTCTCTCTCTCTGTCTCTCTGTCTCTGTCTCTCTCTCTGTCTCTCTCTCTGTCTCTGTCTCTCTCTCTCTCTCTCTCTCTCTCTCTCTCTCTCTCTCTCTCTCTCTCTCTCTCTCTCTCTCTCTCTCTTAGATTTTCCCTTATGCTGATACACTGGGCAATTAAGAATGTCAAGACTTTTGTTTCAGGTGCTAAGTTAATCGATTTCAAACACTTACATTCTCTCTCTGTCTGTCTCTCTCTGTCTCTCTCTGTCTCTCTCTGTCTCTCTCTCTCTCTCATCAAGACAAGAGCTATTTAAAATTAAAGTGCATATGCCATCTGAGCTAATGAATCAATTTTGTACATGGTAACATACATCAGTGGAAAGACAGGAAAATGGAACGCTTAGCTTAGCTATTGTTAACCAAACGTTTCATCAGGTAAAGGAGCAAAGGAAAAACCCGTGGTAATAATAATAATAATAATATATATATATATATATATATATATATATATATATATATATATATATATATATATATATATATATATGCTATGGATGGCATGTTAGTTATGTTAGTTTACAATTGTTGTAGTGAAAAATGCAACTGTCTGTATATTCTTAAGATGAAAGAAGGGTTAGTTTTGCTTCCAAAGTTAATTTTTTTTGTACTCTGTAAAAAATTATACTATCCTCCTCGACACGGGAAATATTCTTGTAATTTTGAGAAATTAAAGTCATGGTAACCGGTTCACAAATTATTTCTAAGTATTTCTAAGTAATCGAGAGAAATTATCCGCTGTTTGGTGGTGCTTGTGCTACTCGTTTTCTAGACATGTTTTAGACATATTATCGCTTGTGTTTTTGTTGTCTTTTAACAAATTAGCACGTGAGTCATTTTCATTGTTTGCCTGTCTAAAGTCAATGTCTTTTTAAGGCACTACCATTTTCTTGGCTCAACTAATTTATTGGTCCCACCAAATGTGTTTGCTTCCCATTTTCAAGATTAGTAAAATAATTGCAGAATAGAGAAAATTTAAATAATTTCATATCTTGCCTTTTCTGTCTTGATTTTTCTAGAATGCACTGATCCTCCTTCACTGACATTTGGAACAACCAATGAAAGTTCGGCTCTGGAAGGGTCATCAGTGAACTACGTCTGTGATAATGGCTTTGATTCTGTGGCAGCTATCACGAGCACGTGCAATGCAGATGGAAAGTGGACCACGCCAAGTTCATCTTGTCTTAGAGGTGTGCTAAGATCAAGTCTTAAATTACCAGAATGATATTTCCTTAAGTACATTTTAAATAATAATTATTTATTAAAGGGTTTAAAATAATGCAGGATTATAGCAACACTAATGAAAATATCTGTATATTCATACAGACCCGTGTGAAAAACTTGAAATGATCAGTGCATCAAATGAGAAAACAAGAAGTCTCTACTAATGTTATGCATCATAACAGATTATCAGATTTGAATTCAAATGGAGTTATGAAGGTATACCAATATCAATACAAGAACATATCAAATTGCTTTAGTTTCTGACACGTATTCAGTTTGTGTTAGAAATTATATCTACCAAATATTTCCAAAATAGCAAGTACGGATACTTTGAAACAACCTTTAAAAAGTTAGTGTTGTTTTATGAATCATGTTACTTTTAGCGGTGACATATTTTTCTATTTTGGCAGTTTCATGTTTCTTTCATGATTGATATACATGATGGCCGGATAAATGCGAAACATTTGCAATATGAACCATATAATTTTATCCGCTGAATACATTTCTGAAAATAGAATCTCTCTCCCTCTCTCTCTCTCTCTCTCTCTCTCTCTCTCTCTCTCTCTCTCTCTCTCTCTCTCTCTCAGATTGTCCATCACGTTCATACACTGAACAATTAATGATTAGTGTATACTTAACTTTGCCATTTTAAGTACATCAACCAGCAAGTATGAGAATAGATATGGTTGAGAAGTAGGTAACGGCGGACAGTATACAATAATTAAATTACTACTGCATAAAAAGTGGCAGCATAAAGTAAATAGATACTATTTCTTAGAATTATCGCACAAACGATACAAATTTTTCTCACACAAAGGCCGGCAATGCCAGATATCTCTTTCGAATCGCATTAATATGTCGAACAATTGATAAAAATCATCGTGTTAAGTCCTCGTATCTCGTCGTAAGTATTTGTCATTGGGTTAGAGCACTATTCATCAACTACCCAAAAGTTTTTATGATATTGTAAAGAAATGAAACTTCTGCCATAAGAAATTTGATCATGTTTCCAACGCTATTCAGCAACAATTAGAAACTCTTTGGACATATCTTAACTGTTTGAAAGGGCACATCCCGATTTCTTCACAATTTCTTCAAGTTCTCATTATTTTACAGTTATGTAGAAGACTTGCTTTACGTAAACAATAGGTAAACTTTTGTATATTGTTTGTAGAAAGGAACTGTGAATGTACATGACTAATATTTTTACTACCCATTTTGTAAAGATTTTTGTTTTGTTTTGTTTTTTTTTATTTGTTGTATTTTAACAATTAACCACATACAGAAAAGGTATCTGAACATTTCCTTTTCAAAGGTCAAAGGAATTATCAAGGCATCAGTTCTTGTTCCTCATTTAATTTGTACCGTCACCAGTACATGCCATCAATTTTTGAAATATATGCAATAATTGCAGAAGTTTCAAAAAAGTATTTTGTATTCATTGTTTTAATTTTCTATCATGATTTTCCCAGAATGCGTCAACCCTCCTTCGCTGACTTTAGGAACAGCCAATGAAAGCTCTGCTCTGGAGGGGTCATCAGTGATCTACATGTGTGATAATGGGTATGATTCTGTTGCTGATATCACGAGCACGTGCAATGCAGATGGAAACTGGACCGCCCCAAGTTCACATTGTCTCAGAGGTATGCTAAGATCAAAGTAACAGATGGTTATTTCTTTAAGTAGACTTTCAACAATAATTGCCGATTAAAGTATGTAAATGAATGCAGGATTACAGCAACACTAACAAAACTATTTGTGTATTCAGACCGACTCGTGTGAAAACACTTGAAATGATCAGCGCTCTCAAACGAGAACACAAGAAGAGTATCTACTAATGTTACACATCCTAACAGATTATCAGATCTAAATTCAAATGGTGTCATTAAGGCATACCAATATCAATACAAGAATATATCAAATTGCTTTGATTTCTGAATTGTATTCAGTTTGTGTTGGAAATTATATATAGCAAATAATGTCAAAATAGCAAGTACGGATACCTTAAAGCAACTTTTAAAAAGTTAGGGCTTTCTGAATAATGTTATTTTTAGCGGTGACATATTTTCTCTTTTGGCAATTTCACGTTTTCTTTCAATATTCATACATATGATGGTCGGAAAAATGCGAAAATATTGCGATGTGCCCCATATAATTGTATTGGCTGAATAGATTTCTGACAATATAATCTCTGTCTGACTCTGTCTGTCTGTCTATCTCTCTCTCTATCTCAGATTTGTCCTTACGCTGATACACTGAGCAATTAAGAATGTCAAAACTTTTGTTTCAGTTGCTAAGTTAATCGATTTCAAACACTTACATTCTCTGTCTGTCTGTCTCTGTCTCTCTCATCAAGAGAAATTTAAACTGAAAGTACATAAGCCATCTGAGCGAATGAATCAATTTCGTACAAGGTGACATACATCAGTGTGAAAGACAGGAAAATGGAAAGCACAGCTTAGCTATTGTTAACCAAACGTTTCATCACGTAAAGGAGCACATTAAATATATATATATGCTATGGATGGCATGTTAGTTATGTTAGTTTACAATTGCTGTAGTGAGAAATGCAACTGTCGGTATATTCTTAAGATGAAAGAAGGGTTAGTTTTGCTTCAAAAGTTATTTTTTTTTAGTATTCTGTCAAAATTATACTAGCCTCCTCGACACAAGTAATATTCTTGTAATTATGAGAAATTAAAGTCATGGTAACCGGTTCACAAATTATTTCTAAGTAATCGAGAGATATTATCCGCTGTTTGGTGGTGCTTGTGCTACTCGTGTTCTATACATGTTTTAGACATATTATCGCATGTGTTTTTGTTGTCTTTTAACAAATAAGCACGTGTGTGATTTTCATTGTTTGCCTGTCTAAATTCAATGGCTTTTTAAGGCACTACCATTTTTTGGCTCAACTAATTTATTGGCACCACCAAATGTGTTTGCTTCCCATTTTCAAGATTAGTAAAATAATTGCAGAATAGAGAAAATTTAAATAATTTCATATCTTGCCTTTTCTGTCTTGAATTTTCTAGAATGCACTGATCCTCCTTCACTGACATTTGGAACAACCAATGAAAGTTCGGCTCTGGAAGGGTCATCAGTGAACTACGTCTGTGATAATGGCTTTGATTCTGTGGCAGCTATCACGAGCACGTGCAATGCAGATGGAAAGTGGACCACGCCAAGTTCACCTTGTCTTAGAGGTTTGCTAAGATCAAGTCTTAAATTACCAGAATGATATTTCCTTAAGTACATTTTAAATAATAATTATTTATTAAAGGGTTTAAAATAATGCAGGATTATAGCAACACTAATGAAAATATCTGTATATTCATACAGACCCGTGTGAAAAACTTGAAATGATCAGTGCATCAAATGAGAAAACAAGAAGAGTCTCTACTAATGTTATACATCATAACAGATTATCATATTTGAATTTAAATGGAGTTATGTTGGTATACCAATATCAATACAAGAACATATCAAATTGCTTTAGTTTCTGAAACGTATTCAGTTTGTGTTAGAAATTATGTCTACCAAATATTTCCAAAATAGCAAGTACGGATACTTTGAAACAACCTTTAAAAAGTTAGTGTAGTTTTATGAATCATGTTACTTTTAGCGGTGACGTATTTTTCTATTTTGGCAGTTTCATGTTTATTTCATGACTGATATACATGATGGCCGGATAAATGCGAAACATTTGCAATATGAACCATATAATTTTATCCGCTGAATACATTTCTGAAATAAAATCTCTCTCTCTCTCTCTCTCTCTCTCTCTCTCTCTCTCTCTCTCTCTCTCTCTCTCTCTCTCTCTCTCTCTCTCTCTGGTTGTCCATCACGTTCATACACTGAACAAATAATGATTAGTGTATACTTAACTTTGCCATTTTAAGTACACCAAACCGCAAATATCTGTATGAATATGGTCGAGAAGTAGGTAACGGCGGACAGTGTACAATAATTAAAGCACCACTGTATAAAAAGTGGCAGCATAAAGTAAATAGATACTAATTTTTAGAATTATCGTACAAACGATACAAATTTTTCTCATACAAAGGCCGGCAATGCCAGATATCTCTTTCGAATCACCTCAACATAACGACAGACAGATTGACAAAAATCGTCGTGTTAAGTCCCCGTATCTCATTATACTTATTTGTCATTTGGTTAGAGCACTATTTATCAACATCTCAAAAGTTTTAAAAATATTGTAAATAAATGAAGTTTCTGCCATAGGAAAGTTGATCATGTTTCCAACGCTATTCAGCAATAATTAGCAACTCTTTGGACATATATTGCCTATTTGAAAGTACACATCCCAGTTTTGTTCACAATTTCTTCAAGGTCACAGTAGGTTGCAGGAAGGTCTTTACAGTGCTTGCCCGATCAGAAATTATTAAAATAGTCTTCATGATTCCAGCTTCCAGCAGTTGTGCTGTTAGAAACCAATCAACAATTCTTTTAGGACGGCGATTGGGACTGTGGTAGAGGAAAGCTTTGATTTGTGATAAATTTCCGATTTTTAAAAATATTGAGAAAAATACTCCTGCTCTGATTTGTGGAAATGAACAGCAAATGCTTTCCATAAGATGCATCGAAAACTCACTCTGTTGAGAGAATATAAAAATATCCTGGCTGGAAATAAAATCTCAGCCCTACTTGTCCGACCACCACCCAAACATAAATGGTTAGTCCCTTATAGCTGGTATTTTCTTTTCCATTTCTAAAGATTTCTTTATGGATGATATATTAGTTTTGTACCTAGTGGATTTTGCTACCGCTAATTTCACACCATACATATGCTACTCTGAAGAGTCTTTACACTTTTACACCCTGAAAAATGAGAGAGAGAGAGAGAGAGAGAGAGAGAGAGAGAGAGAGAGAGAGAGAGAGAGAGAGAGAGAGAATTTTAATCATCGAAAGATATATAAATCGTATATCGTCTCATTCCATTTTTGTCACTTAATCATATTGAAATCAATGCAAACAGACTGTATAAATGTGTTGTTTAAAGCCCACAAAATAATCTACCCCATCCCACCCTTACAATTGAAGACTGCGATCTACACCTAAATAATGTCTACTAATGACATCAATTTTCTGCGGTGCAAGTGCTTAATATGAAATGACTGTTACCAATGCTGTTTACTCCGCGCTAAAGAGATAATACCTGGTTAGTATTTTAAAAGTGTTTAGACCCCAAACACCCCCAGAAAGCGTGCGCTTTTTGAAAGTTGTCTCTGATGGACCCATTCAATTGTTTGTTTCAATTTGTATAATACATTTGTGAGTGTACATCGTGTAATGTCTATTTATCCTTGTAATCCTCTGAAATGTATGAAAGTAGAACTTTTCCAGCCAGTATTAAGGACATTGCGTAAGAAACATTTATATCTGCTCATTACGAGCATCGTATTTAAGTATTTTGGTGTCAGTAATGTGTTATAAATTTGTTGCATCAAAAACCAAAATAGAGAAAATGGTTAATCTTATTATTTTATCGACGTTCTTTGTCTTTATTGTTATGGGATTTTTTTAAGAGTATCACGGCTGCATTCGTGTATACTATAATCAAGCGCTCAAACAACCCGGACAATGGCAACGAAACATTTTAAGATAAATCTCTGTGTCTGATAGAACCGGTTTTTTGGCCGGGTACAGATGAATTGTTAGTGAAGACATGGGACAGTGAGAGTTCCTTTTTAGCCTTTGTTACCACCCAATTTATGAAGAATATACTGGAAATCATCCGAGGATATTTACATTTTATCTTGCTGACTGGACCTGTATAGTGGCCCCTCTCTCACCCACTTCAACAGTTGTGTAAACTAGCTTGTAGAAAGTACATATGACTTTATTTATTGAAACCGGCGTCGCCAGCGTCTGTTAATATAGGCGCCAGTGTCTATTGATGTAGTCGGTAGTGTCGGTTGATGTAGTCGGTAGTGTCGGTTGATGTAGTCGGTTGATGTAGTCGGTAGTGTCGGTTGATGTAGTCGGTAGTGTCTGTTGATGTAGTCGGTAGTGTCGGTTGATGTAATCGGTAGTGTCTGTTGATGTAGTCGGTAGTGTCGGTTGATGTAATCGGTAGTGTCTGTTGATGTAGTCGGTAGTGTCGGTTGATGTAGTCAGCAGGTTAAAGTTTGTGTTTAAGGTCTTGAATAAGGCTGTGAAGGGTCTCCCCTCCCCAATGTAAGGTTTTGATTGTAGGATATAGGAGTGTGGTGCTTCCAATATTTATTTAAATTATTGCAAGAGTCCCATTTTATTCGCTGAATAAGTTTTTGACAATATGATCTCTCTCTCTCTCTCTCTCTCTCTCTCTCTCTCTCTCTCTCTCTCTCTCTCTCTCTCTCTCTCTCTCTCTCTCTCTCTCTCAGATTTTCCCTCACGTTGATATACTGTGCAATTATTGTATACTTAACTTTGCTGTTTTAAGCACACCTAACCTGTAGTGTCTGTACGGCTATGGTCGTTGAAAAGTTTGACAAGTTTAATTTATTCAAATTGGCGGCCACCGAATTCATTGTTGAAGTTTATGTCCGAGAAGTTTCCGTCCCTTAACATAAATTATTTCGACGACTATGGATTTAATTACACGGATTACTGCACTAATTATAGAAGAATTATTGCCTTTAACACTGCATTGAGATCATGTAAGTATCAATCACACTTTGCATACCATCGGAGTTTGTGCTAAGGGGACACCTTGCCACGGCTAACAATGGAATCAGTGAGAAGACATTATTAAAATCAACATCGCCGTGGTTGCAATAATGATAAAAGTATAACACTTCATTATAACCAACCAATATTTGAGACAATTATGAACATGTAATATAATCCTTGTAACCAACGTTCACTAATTCGGCCAGGTCATGTTGGATAAAAAGTGACACAACCAAGATTTGATTTTAAAGTGTTTATGGTAACCTGCATTTATTATTGTCTCACACATAACATATGCTCATCTAATGTATGCAATAGAAAATGTTGATAACAGCTATTTTTTTATTGGTGTGCATCATATATTGTTGTCTAAAATTTATTGGCGTACAGAAGAGACGCACAGCAATATTTTGGACTGGTTGGGCTAAGGACGTCTCAAATTATTGGTTCGCATCAGAGACGGACAGTTGTGGTTTGTTTGATATTAACTAAGCACTTTTAAGGTGTTTTGCCAAGAGGCTTTCTTAGTTTGTGGTCCTTGGTTTTGGTTTTGTTTTTGTTTATTCTAAAAGGCACTTCTCAGGTATGTAACCATTCAGATCTTCTGATCTATCATCACCGTCAACAATTCCTGCAAATGACCTTTGTTTAAGAATAATATAAATACATATAGAATAAAATACAAGCGTGTCTATTACTTATGTAAGTATTTATAATACAGTAATAAATAATATTTGACAAAATAAATGAAATAAAAAAATAGTCAAGACTTGAGTCCATTAACTCGTCTACGAACAGTAACAGTAATAATTTTCTTCAGAATGCACCGACCCACCAACTCCTCTCCGGAATGCTACCACAAACGAGACCAATGCCTTGGCCGGACAAACTATCTTTTACAAGTGCAATGATGACCTAAGCTCTGTCAACGTTACCGAACTGATGTGTCTAGAGGACGGGAGTTGGAGCGAAGCAAATTTCTTCTGCGAATGATCTAACCTATTCTTAGATGATATATCTATGTTTCTTTTAAATAACGTTTCGATGTCTGTTGTATATTTTCCTTTTATTACTAGTAACAATATGAATTTATTATCATATACAAAGAGATGGGGAAACAGTGCCATTTTGACTTGACATTCTCATTTCAGCGATCCTTATGAACGAAGATGGAGAAGCAGATGATTGATACTTAATTATTTCATGGAGAGATAATTGCAGCCATAAACACTATTTAAACGAATGTGTATGCCCATGAATTGTAATGTATCAAACAACTGCGAACGATTCATAAAGAACACAAAGTGTGTTTGATTCCCCAATGTTCTTGAAATTAAACGAAACACTATATATTATTACCAGCACCTGGATGTTTTTGTTTGCATTTGTTACAAACAGGAATAATTGTAGATTAACAGCAGACCTTTTCTAAGACAGCCTCTGTAAAAATGATATTTCAAACCATTTATCAACAAATCGGAAGAGTATGTAAAGTATATTTCTTCAGGGTATCGAGACTTGGTATTTTTGACGCGAGTTTATTTTGAGTTTTCTAGTATTTTCAAATTGCGAACAACAGTAAACTTTTGCAGTCAGGCCAAATTCTTTGTATATTTGAGTTATCAAAATATAACAATTCTTCATCTAAATAAAATAATTTCAGAAAAATGACAGCTAGTCAAAACACAACTTGTACAATACTTCCTCATTCACGTTAGTTTATTCAATTCCCAAAGTTTATTAAAAAAGACATAAAACTTTCTCCAAGAGCAATGAATAAGCTGAAACTGAATAAACCTTTTTACGAATAAAAAGCAAATCTTCAAATTTTATAATTATCAATTTGTAAACAATCCTTAAGATGAATATATGTAGGAATCTGGGGTTTAATTGTAATAGTTGAATTCATGTATTTTCACACACTGCCTCATGAATACAGTTTTCCGTCAAATATTTTCTTCCTTTTCTGTGTTTAATTTATCTTATTAGTGTATTTCTTACAAATTGATTCAAGAGAAAAATAAAACTTTGTTATCATCAATCCTTGTTGCCAAATATTTTATATTGTGTGCTGCCGAGAGAGTTACCTCTTTATGAACTATTATTCCCCGTCTGAATTAGTCATATGTGCAGGGAAAACTTTATGCAAATTTTGTGTGAATGATAATTAACCAACAAATGAATTTTACTGTAGCTGACAATTTTGTTTTATAGAATACATTGAAAACAAATACCTTTAGTGGTAATGGGGGATTCTGTGGGGACAAACACCCACATTTATTCATTAGCACACACCCACACCAATTTACATACTAACCATCATCCACACGTACTAACATGTATATATATATATATATATATATATATATATATATATATATATATATATATATATATATATATATATATATATATATATATATATATATATATATATATACCAATAATGCATGTCTGTAACACTTACTCATATATTATCACATATAAACATCCTTTTTATTACCCTTTAAGTATTAATATGCTTTGACGATGTTGACATAATTTTGACTTTCAGCGCGTTAAGCAGAATTTGATGTCGGTAATAAAAGAGTATCCTTTTTTCACAGAAAATAAAGGACTGCAGGACAAAAATTATACGAACATTAAAGGAAAGACAGCATTTTTATCCATAAAATCAGCGTTTTGAATACAACTTTGGTTGTAATATTTAATGCAATAATAATTAACTCCCACTACAATAAACTATGATGTCTTTTTATGTCCAATAAATGCACTTTTTGTTATCTAGTGATACTTTTCTATTGATATTTTTTTTTAATTAATTGTATGTCTCAAACATACCATGGCAAATTTAAGGTTCAGAATTACTCTAAATCAAAATAATTTTATGAATACAGAGAGATTGTACGTAAGCACCAGCAAACCAGAATATGTATTGTCACATCTTAGTTATAGTTGAAGTCTTCCTCTTTAAATATTTTTCCTTATCAACTCTATAATATTTCGAAGATTGCCATTGAGACAGTTCATTCCTAAATATAAAACAAATGCAATTAAAGCAAATTAGCCCTGTTCATTTTCCAAACTGTTGCCACGAAACAAGATTACAAAATACCCACTTGAGCTATATGCTAGAAGACAAATTTTTGTTAATTAATATTGAGGAAACAAACTTGTGAATTGTATAACCACTTGTGGCCTAGTGGTTAAAGCGTCCGCCTAGGATACAGGAGTTCTTGGGTTCGATCCCTGGCCGAGTCATAACAAAAACATTTAAAAATGGTACTAACAGCTCCCTCGCTTGGCGCTCAGCATTAAGAGGTTAGTGTTAGGATTGGTCTCACTGATGTCAGGATAATGTGACTGGGTGGGATATCATGCTAAATGTTTCAGGCACGATGTCAATTTCATGTTACTAATAGATTCAAATTAGAGATTCATCTTAGTTAAACGAGACAACAAATTAAATGAGGCTCAATTATTGTAACTTACAGTAAAGAAAAAAAATATGGACTTTAAACATCCAATATTTCATAATAAAAAGTTATTTATCCCGATTGACATAGCTCAGGTAACAACCATTATCTCTGTTTCTCTAGAATTATAAATCTGACATGATATAATATGAAAATCAAAGGAATATTCCATAACAAAGTCTATTTGACTGCCATTTATTTGATCTTCTAAAAAGCCGGGAACATGCTATGGTCCAATACTTTAACGGTAAAAAAAATAAACAAAAGTGTTGAAATTTCTAATAGCTTGAAAGGCTGAAAGGATACTAATTTTCATCTAATTAGAAACAACAAAACTCCAGACATTTTGCTATTCATGGTCCTGTTCACTATCATAAACAGACCGCTGTCTACATTACCATCGGACCGCTCTGGTGGCCTAGTGATTAGAGCATCCGCCTTGGATGCGGGGGGTCGCGGGTTCAAACCCTATCCCGAGTCATATAAAGACTTTAAAATATGGTACTAACAGCTGCCTCGCTTGGCGCTCAGCATTAAGAGGTTATTGTTAGGACTGGTCTGCCTGGTGTCAGGTTAATATGACTGGTTGGGACATTTTACAAGTTATGAACAAACTAGAAATAGGTGGCCCACCCAGGGCCACCTATTAAATAGTACAGAATCACGATTAATAAAATAATGAATGGCACTTACCAGTATAAATGATAGCGGTTTCGCCATTAATAAAAATAACGTAATGGCATTTATCAAGATGCATAACAATAGTATGTTCACGACTAATAAAATAATGGGAATATATCAGAAAACAGTACAAGAAATTCATTTGGGATGAATATCTCAAATTTGTGTGACAGAATAACAATATTTGACTTAAACATGCATACATATGTACATACATACAGACAGACATTCATCCATCCATCCATCCATCCATCCATCCATCCATCCATCCATCCATCCATCCAATCTAGTCAAATTATCCTGCTGTGCATAGCCTATCATGTTCTGAAAAATGGCAATAAAACCAAAAACAGATCATGTAACTTTGAATACTACCAAATTGATGCGATATCAACTAACCCAATCCTTGAGAAAACAATAAATGGCAAGAAAAATATTGAAATTTTCCAACATAAATAACTAAGAAAAGAATAAATTATATATATATATATATAAATATATATATATATATATATATATATATATATATATATATATATATATAAATATATATATATATAGAGAGAGAGAGAGAGACAGAGAGAGAGAGAGAGAGAGAGAGAGAGAGACATATCGTCTATTTAAGTCGGTGTATTATGGCACAGTGATACAGAGGTAAGTATCGTGTCTGTGTGTGTCTGCTCTGAAGAATGCCTGGCTGTATTATATATATATATATATATATATATATATATATATATATATATATATATATATATATATATATATATATATATATATATATATATATATATATATATATATATAACACATATTTTAGATATCTGACCATAAGCTTCCAATTTTTTTTTATGAATTTATAGTTTTTTTTAACAAAATGGATTAAAAAGATATTAAAAGTTATCATGTATTTAATGCGAATTTTATTAGAAACATTATTTCACAATAGGAATTATGAGATGATTTCCTAAATGTTACGTATATGTAATTTAATTACTTGCGTGTTAGTTTTAAATTTTTTATTATATTTTAATTTCATTGCATGTTATTAAAATGATAACTTTTTCACTGGATTTGACTTTTTCCTGAAAAATTCAGTTCAGTTCTAGTAAATAATAGTGTTGCTACATTGTATTTTTAAGTGACATAGCTCCTGAACTTGATGTAAATTTGGTAAACACAGAGAGAAATTCATTGTTCGTAATCAAGGTCTTATTTGGCTTGCGTGTCGCTCTGTTGTAAACAACATTTTTATTTTTCTTTATTATTGAATCTTGCAGTAAGATTCGTTATGAAGAATCAAATTCGTCCATGGCGTGCGTGTCAATCGTCTTATGGTTTTAATGCACCATTTGAATTCTAAAACTGCATTTAAAACTAAAACTTTTAGTGATTGAATTCAGTCATAAATCGATACCTCTGTAGCTCAAAGGTATTTTATGTTGTGACCAGTTTAAGATTTTCTTGTCGTCGGAATTGGAAATTGATTTCTCTGAAAAACATATAAGTGCTCTTCTTCATCAAAATTCTTGGACAAAGATATCTATTGGAAATTATCTGGAATTCTAAAGTCAGAATATTATTCTTGATTCATAAAATTCAACAAGGTAACCGCTGATACAACAGCATAAAACAGGATATAGAAGATGTCATTGCCTTCCATATTGGAACTTCATCGGGATTCGAACTTTGATTCATTTATAACTTTTTGTGATAAGACTTATATTTTTAAATTGTAGGATTAATATTTGGGTTAGATTCACAAACCATAAGTCCTTTTTCATATTTTATCTTGTTTTCTAGGAAAATAAATATTTTAGTTAAATTTTATAAAGCTTGTTGGCTTGACTCTTTTCTTTGTTACTTTGTACGAGCCCAGACAAGTAACATAAAATAATATTTAATTTCAAAACAAGTCATTGTGATGTTATTGTAATTATTATATAATTTTTACATCAATGGGATTAAGGGAAATTCAAAATGTCTATTTTTTTTTAATAAAGTGGTATTTAATAGTTTCATAATTTGCAAAGGTTTGATTTTTATATTTTCCCAGGTTTTCTTCACTAGTTATACTTGTTATTTATAAAGATTCCATATATATCATAAGCATTTGGTATCAATTGTATAGAAAGAAACACAGAAGATGTTGATAATGTATTTTGGAAGGATGTTTTTATCTGCTATAACATATATTCTTAAATGTTTATTCCAAAGACTATTTGAATTTTCTAACACCATGATCATGAGCACTTAGACATTTAAATTTGCTGAATTTTTATATCATAGCTTTGTTATATGGTCTGAATTAGTACTGCGAATCCTTGTTTTGGATTATATAATCTGTAGGAGAATGGGAGCGGTAATAGCAGTCTGATTAGTAGACTGGTTTTAATAAATTTCTATCTTGAGTCAGACACTTACAATCATATACCTGTATCAGTCCATGTAGACGCATGGAAGACGACTTGATGCACATGATACGAGATCTTACAACAGTTGTATGTTGTTTGGTTGCATGGTAGAAGATGCAGAAATGTCCATCGTGTCCACAGTGCAACAGCGTGTTTGTTGCAAAAGGTTAAGGCTGACAGTAGAAATAGATGTGCCTATTTTAATCCACCATTTCACGGCTTCATTAACCATCAACACTTGCACTCTACACTGTATAGCAACAGTACCGAATAGCAACACAGGAGTCTGCAGTTTTATCAATAAAATTTCTGACAACATGAAATCGCCTTAACGGCATTATAAATTAACAGTGATAATTTATAATACCGTTAAAGTGATTTAATGTCAGAAATTTCGTCGTGCTTTATTGATAAAACTGCAGACTCCTGTGATAGCAACAAGATAATGATTTTTATTCTTCAGAATTTTCAAATAAATAAAAGCGGAATATTTTTTGCATAATTCGATTGTGCAGAATTAAAAAATAAACCCATTTTCATGATACATTGTCAAGTAAATTCACAAGAAGCATTCAAACACATGCACCGTCCACCATATTTATATTGGTCTTTGCCAGAAATTTGTATATCTCTTACATATGGTTACATAGATATGTCGTGTGAACATTCAGCTGAAAAATGAATAGATTTTGTTTATGGTCAGATACTTGTGAGATTTTTGTATACCTTTCTATCAAGTGCTCCACATTGTTTGCGTCAAATAGTATATTCTTGTTACATATATGCTGAAATTATATGCTACTCTTACAGTTGACCTAAAAAGATCAAGAAGTCAGACCATTATTTTGAGCAATTTTTAAGTTCTTGAAGTAGAAGCGAGTATTAAATTGTGGAATTGGAGTAAAATGGAAATGGCACTTAGTTGGTTGTCAAGAAATATTTATGATTATATTTGTTATTCACTATAATATTATTTACATTAATATTCAGCTCATAAAGATTGAGCACATCCTTTCTTCCAAATTCGTAAACTGGTTTATTGGTCATCTATACTAAATATGAAAATTGTAACATGAATACCAATGTCTAGATAGGGCTTGTACCTAGAGAAGCTGGCCTGACAATGATAATACCTTTCTTAGAGTCACATGCTAAGTATGACCTAGAAAATAAACACATGATACAACAAAAGTTGTAATAAAATTATGTTTAAAAACTGACATTACATTTATATTTGTCATAAAATGAAATTTACATGTGTCTTTGAACCCAATTTAGGTTGTGCTGTTGTCATTAATTATATTTTATGTAGCCATGTGTTGAAAAGAGTTACAGTTCTTGCTATTATGAGTGACCTTTCAAATGTTAATTCTGCTTTTAATGCAAATGTTTGCACATATTTTACCAATAGCCTCATAAAAATACAAAGTAGGTGAGCATAAAATTTCATTTTATGAACTTGTTGCATTTTATCAATTTCTTGTAGTTTATTTTTACTTGATATGTTGTGTCAAAAATACCAAATATAGATAGTTGGCCTTTCAAGCATGATATGGATGTAATGTAAGTTTATACATGAAAGTGGAGGAAAAATGAAGGTGTAAAGAGGTTGCCATTGTGAGAAAATGGTAATCTTCATTTTGCCAGAACCTCTAGCAGTGGCACAAACTTGATTTTATAGTACTCACATACCCTCCCTTCGTACCTCCTTACTGAGTTTAAAAACAGAAAGCTCAAGGATATAACAAATACACAAAACTAAGTCATTTAATCGATTTATAATTTGTAATCTGATTGTCACTAGTTGGCCCCAAGCATCATCATCATGTTTACATTTTAAACTAGTCCTAGTTTCCTCGGACCATCACACCCAGTTTTACATATTTTAACATTTAAGTTGGAGTGATGGGTGAGAAGTATATTTTTTATTGGTAATAGTGACAGTTTCTTTGTTCTTAGAACAAATATCTGAAGAATTTTGTGTTGTTTAATTTGTCTACAAAGATTATGTGACTTTCATTGATTATGTTTACATTTTTTGAACATTGGAAAGAGGTGTATTGATATTACATGACTTTGATCTCTGATCATATAGTCATGTAGGTTGTGTGATTTGGGTAGTCATGTGACTAGCAATGCAAAGCATCTGGTCAGATTTAGTCAACACTGTATTTTAATCTCAGCTATCAGTGTATTAAAGACATAATGAGGATTACTTGTGATTTCTGTGAAAATGAATGATCATCCTATTGATTTCATTCAGGCATGGTTTATGTAAGGTAATGTTGACACTAAACAGTAGTGGTGAATTCCAACTTTTTGAATGGCAATTCGCCCTGACCCCAGCATAAATATAAAAATTTCTGAAATGGTGTGGGATGCATTGTACTACTTGCAAGCCAAACAGAAGCTGTCCATATAAAACAACCACACAGATTACTCACTGTCCATTTCCGGTTTCTCAAATAGTCCATTTTCAGTGAAAAGTACTTCATCTGCATCCAATATTTGCAGGGTCTAGTTTTAATATTTGTACCCAAAAAAGTTGACAATGAAAAAGGTGTAACTCTTGTTTAGATTTGTTGAAAGGGACTCTCAAAGTAATGGAAAATTATGGAATTATTCAGAACGTCATGAACTCCGCTACACTTAAATAAATACTTGAGATAGGTGAGGCTGAATGTTTAAGACAGGCAATAATCACTCAGAAGATGAAGAAACACAATGAAAATACCTGAATAATATTACATTTATTGACATTTAACACTTATGCACACACTCACACAGTCCCACTAACACTACCTCTCATAATATAAAATATTAAATGAAAGATGATTAATAGAAACTGATTCAAGTCCTTTTGTTCAACCCACTTTTAATTGTTCAGTTCTGTCATTGTGTTAAATTAGGAATTAAATTTTCCCACTTGTAATCTGATCTGAATATCACTTCAGTTTGGCTAGATGAATCTATCATCCAAAAGTCATCACTATATTCTTCACAGAGTAACAACTAAATGAACACTATTCACTATTCTAGAATTTGACAATATATCTTTGCATCTGTGCACTTATTTTGAATTTTTCTTTCACCAGCCGGGACGCTTGGTGGGGTCCTTTTGGAGATGTGCACTCCCAGACTTCTTTCTCTGTCATGACTACTTTGTATTCTCAAAACACATCATTGTATGTATGCCCAATTGCTTTCCATGCAGCACATATATATTGGAGAATTTTTGTTTTTCCAAAGACTTGCAACGTAAGGATATATAAGTGAGTATAACTTATGTTTACTCATGGAAACATGTATCACACAAACTGTCAATTTCACAAGTTTGTGTGACACATAACTTATTGAAAATGGTGAACTATATCAAATCTGTTTAGTAAAAAAAAAATTGTCTCAATAAATATGTCAATTATGTTAAATGTATTAAGAAAACTCGTATTTGGATTGAAATGGCAAATAGTTGTTAGTATTTGGGGTCCCCTTGCAACATTTGGGTTAGGCATTATAATTGATGAATGAAATTACTGTCTTTTATATCCTTAATGCTTTTTATTTTTAAAATTAGTAGGGGTACATAGAAGCAGGAATGTAAGTGAATATTAAGGATGGTGTGTACATTTGTATATGGGAATTAATATGGCAAAACCCTCCCTGAATTAATATAGTAGAATCATCCCAGAATTTATAAAGCAGAATCATCTCTGAATTAATATAATGGAATCATCTATGAAATAATATAGCCGAATCGTTCATGAATTAATATAGCCGAATCGTTCATGAATTAATATAGCAGAATCACCCCTAAATGATATAGAAAACCCTCCCTAAATTAATGCAGCAGAATCGTCCAGAATTTATGCAGCAGAATCATTGTGAATTAATAAAGCAGAATCATTGATGTTTTAATATAGCAAAATCCTTTCTGAATTAATATAGTAGAATCATCCCTGAATAATTAAAGCACAATCATCCTCGAATGATACCTCTTAGGTTGAGGTAGTTTAGTACATAATTGGATGAGGTGGTACCATGTGTTGAACTCCAGTTTGCATTGAAAATGATAGTATATTTCTCTTGTTCATTTTTATTTGCTGTTAAGAATATTTGAGTAACCTTGTAATGCATATGGCAGTGCAGATAATTTAAGCTATTTTCTTTTGTGTTATGCAATGAAGACCATGGTAGAGTACAGAGAAAACCTCTTCTGTTGATCTGTGGCCATTCTTTTTGTGAGACATGCATAAGTCAAATGGTAAAAACAAAGAAGACCAGCATTGTATGTCCAACGTGTCTGGTAAGTTTTGGAAAAATGAATTCCTTTGAGTTTTTAAAACAGTTTGTATTTTAAATATATATATGTGTTAAACACTTCTGAGACTTTTTAACATAGAGACTTGAAAATTATGGAGATGATTTGATATGTAAGAAATAATAATAAAAAACCACTAGCATTTTGTTGCATGCTTATGAAGAATACTGCAAAATAATTTCTTATTTGTTTTTTTATTATTGATTATATAAAGACAAGAAGAAGAAAACAAATTCATATCACATGATCATCAGATCAAAAGTGTTGTGCAAAGCTAACAAGTTGATTAAAATCTGATCTCAATAATCCTTCATGGAAATCTGACAGACACCAATACAATTTAATGTGTGGGCAAGTTTGGAAATTCCCTGTACATCTAATTTTATTAGCTTATCACATAAAGTGTTTCAAATTCATGTTGAGGAGAATAATCGTTGAATGACATGTCACTTTCAGAAATGTGAAAGTTTGGATTCAAGTGGTGAAGCACAAGATCAGTAGAAAATTGCACTTTTTTTTTATTAGTATCCATCATGTCTGTGTGTAAGATGTGAAGATCTGATTTTAATCAGACTGGTTTTATGATCATCACTTTGCGTACATCATAAAAGTATAACATAACCAGAAGATTTAAATTTGTATTATATTTTATTTTTTGAATTATTACTCTGAATTTCAAACAGGTATGGGACCTCAGTCACCAATATTTTAAAGTTTTGGTTGACTTTTCAGTGTTGAGTTTGGACATTAACCAATACTGAGAATCTCCTTTAATCGCTACAAATTGTTTATGTGAATCTATCAATCATTTGCTTGCTTTAGGTCTGCTGATGACTTGTTGACCATTGGTAGTATGCGTTACAAGCAAGGTACAGTGTGTTAGCAAAATAACAACGTCCATCCTCAATGCCTGAATACAAACAAAAAATTTTAAGAAAAGTTGAAAATAGTAAACCTCCTGGAGATAATTACATACAAGTAAACATAATCTGTTGCATACAGCAGATATGCATGTTGGTTGCAATGTTGTCTGCTTTAATGTACAGGGTCACTGTCTCAGATTCTGCCAAGGTGTGCAAATTGTGTAAAAATTTTATACATTTGAACATTTGGAGAGCATTGCATAAGAGAAGCCTCACAAATTAGTTTACTATGTGCAGTGTATAATATTTATTGAACTAAAGTGTTAGTCACAACAAAATTCACTCTGCCAGTACTGGTTTTATAGTGCTTGTTGTGATTTGTTGTTGTTGGGCTTAACGCCATTTTTCAGCACATGATAGGTTATTCATGGTGGACAGTTAATGGTGGAGGAAGAAACCGGCCGGAAAGAACCACCGACCCACAAGAAGTTACTGGCAAGCTTTCTCACATATCCAGATTTGCCAAATCCTAGACTCGAACACACACAGACAGAAGTGAGATGGCAGTGATCCATAACGGACATCGCTTTAGACCACTCGGCCACTCGGGGCTTGTTGTGACATATGACTTTGTTCAGGTAGGCAACTGTTTATACAACTTGGTACTTAGGCTTGAAATAAATACATGTAGTAGATAAATTAAATTTTTTATGTGCATTGGGAACTGGAACACTAATTCTGTCATAGTTTTAACCTTGTATTTATCAAGGAAGTTTTACAGTTCATGTTTAAAATGCAGGCTAAGCGGTCTTCATATAAGAACCTGGCATTTTAGTATCAATGCACTGATTCAGGAAAGTGAAACTTTGACGGAGTTCATGTTAAAATTTTTTTTATTTTGGAACAGAGATCACCAAGGGACAGTACCTATGAACTGTGGAAAATTTCACATATAAACCATTAAGAACAGTTTACCAACTTGTTCAAGTTGGCTAAACTAGTTATGCATATGTTCTTTAAGACAGCAGAATGTGAAAAGGGTTCTCAGCACGGACCATTATTCATATATAAAATGAGCAGATTAACCTGTGCAACCATCAATAGATTAATGCTTATACAACTTGAGGATGTTTCTTTTGAGTATTTTGATTTCACTAGAGCTTTACCAATAGAAAAGGCAGAGAGAGAGAGAGAGAGAGAGAGAGAGAGAGAGAGATGGGTGGGTGGATGGCTATTATAGTCTAAAGTGGCTGTTTCCTCCTCCCTTCTACTAAACTCTTATTTTTGTGATAGCAGGGTGGGAGACTCCCTTCCACCTTGTGATAAATTCCTCGCAGCATATCTCTTCTGTGTCTTTCAGCCAGGATATTTTTAACTGCAGTTATCATTAATCCTTTGTATAAAACATGTCAGGTTTTTAAATCATAATTGATGTTAAGGGGCTAAAATCATTCTTTCTAACAAGTTTTGGATCCCATTTATTTGTTGTAGGACAATATATGGGTTACTGTTGACAACATGCAACATAAATTTGTGTTCCCATTCAAACAAAAAATATGTAGCTTGAGTTTTTCACATGGAAAGTAAAATGTGTTGGTTCAATGTCAGGTTTACTGAACAATTTTACAGTATATGAGATACAAACAACCAGTATGTGATAACTTGCAAACCTGTTTATTATGCATGGTCAGGCATGTATCCCTTCTTTTTAAAACTAGAAAATATCCCAAAATTGACCTTTGTTTGTTGAATGTAAAGAAAATCAAGATGAAAAAATTTATAATGGAAACCTTGATACATTTCTGCACACTAACTTGAGGTTTTTCTGCTTATTGTTATCAAACTTTGAGGAAGGGTTGCACTTGGGTAAGGCAGAACACAGTTGATTTTTAGGTTTAAAGGTCAGAGGTCAAGCTCACTGACTAAAAGAAGGAAAATGGTTTTTGTACAATAACATCAGTTTTATTTCACATACATGGACCAAACTTTATGAGGCTAAACCCTATAAATTTTGTGTTCAGAGGTCAAGGTCACTGACTTTCACTTTTTGGTCAGAATGGCAGTTATCAAGGTCACTGTGACTGATTGAAGGAAATGGCTTATTCACAACATCATTAGATATAATGTACATATATGGACCAGAATTTGTGATAAGAGTGCCCTATCTATTTTGGGGTCAGAAAGTCAGAGGTCAGAGTCACTGTGACTAGAAGAAGGAAATGATTTCTGCACAATAACACTATTTTACTTTACTTATATGGACCAAACTTTGTGGATAGCTTGTGCATTTGGTAGAGAATAACATATATATGCAATCATAGCTAAAAGACATTTGTACCATCTTAGATTTTTAATTATCACATAGTCGGTATTGTTTTCCTACAGTGCATGCAGGTTCATATTTTTGATATTATACGTGTGAACATATCACTTTATGTAATTCTGATTGGTCCAGATGAGATCATGAAATTATTGTGCATTAGTGTCTCTAATGATTGGCTGCGACTGGGAAAACATTTTTAACCCCGCCTTCTGATCAGAAACAACATTATTTTGGTGGTCATTTTTTAACTCGACTCGCAAATGGAAATTGAGGAAATATCATATTGGCTGTCTCAATATGGATATTGTTCTCCCACGGGGGTTTATTATGTCATGTTTAACAAATATAAGAAAAATTGCATTAAACAACAATGGCAATGACGAATAAAACTAAGCGTGTGTATATCAGTAAAATAGATATAGAATCCACCGTATATACAAGCGTGGTTTAAATGTTAACTTAACGAAGGAAACAAACTCACCTCTGATCGGAGAATAATCTGGACATGAATGGGTACTCCTAACTGACAGATCTTTATCCAACCTCAGCATCTTTATGTAGCATATATGGGATGTAAATCTGATACAAAAAAAATTTGTTGACGTTCTCTTTACAGTCTTTTTTTCAAATCAAACACTACAAATATCAGGTCACAAATGCATTGCAGTAAATGTGGGACTTTTGCATCCGATAATCCTATTTCACGTGAAAATCGCAACAATGTAACGTTTACCATTAGTTATTAAACACACATATACAGTCGGCCTTCTGTACTGTGAGTGTACCGTATCAAACAGTGTGGCAACATTACATCGCATTGATCATTCTGTTTTGAAAAATGATTTTGTGGTTATAAAATGTTCTGTTTATTCGGATGGAAGCTTTTTCTTTGATTTATAGTTTGTAAAACAGTACAATCTACTTTTTACCAATTCACCTTTGTTCGGGACTATATTTTATGCACAACAAATGAAAGGTACACCGTCTGTCAGAAAGAATGAAATTGTTCATTCTTCTATCTATCTATCTAAATAATTTCCACTGAAATAAAAACTATGTGATAAAAAGAATCTAAATTGGGTAATGATTTAATATTAAATTTATGAAACTCTTTGAATCTCTTTGAATAATGTCCAGCTTTTGCGAGCCTTGGCGAGTAAAAGCTGGACATTATTCAACTTGTTTCTTAAATTCAGTATTAAATCGTTACCTATTTGACATCCTCTATTTATAACCTCTGGATCATTGTTCAGCAGAGCAGATTAGCAAGGCAGAAACAGTGTGTAGAATTTAGTTTAGGAAACAATTTCACATTCAATCATCAACAACTCAGACAAATTGCAAAATCATTTATTAACTTGAAAATTGCTGGCTACTTCTGCCAGTTATATGATTGTTTTAAACACTTGGATGGGTGGGTTGGTCTTGAGGAAGTTTAGTGTCTGAGGGATACTGCTTCAAATGAGGCAGTATGTTTGAGGTTTGAGGATTTGTGAATGACATTGCTTCAAATGAGGCAGTATGTTTGAGGTATGATGATTTGTGAATGACTGCTTCAATTGAGGTAGTATGTATAAGGTTTAAGGATTTGTGAATGACTGCTTCAAATGAGGCAGTATGTTTGAGGTTTGAGGATTTGTGATGGCAATTAATTTAAGTTGCTTTAATTTGTAGAAAGAGACTCCCTTGCTTCAAGGAACAGATTGTGTGAAGAACATGCCAGTAGATCTATATTTGATGGGGCTTCTAGTCTACAGTCAGAAAACTCTGCTAGAGCAGTAAGTTAGATTTATCTCTATTTGGATGTTTAATTTGTGCTTTACAATGTTGACCATGACAAAGTACTCCAGAAAATAAGAGTATTTGCTGTTATTTCTACTTTAAATTTTAGGTGAAGAAATTAAATCCAAATAATGCCAGTGCATTATATGAAAGCCTATCTTGGTCTGTTCTTCACAAATGAATGTTGTACATGTCAAGATTATAACAATGTGCCACACCTTGTCCAGTCTAGAATAGATCCTTGCTCTTTTTCTAGTTCTTCTGGCTGCTTTAAATTGATTTGGTGCTAAAATCCCTTTTTTGTTATATGGTTTTTGCTATCAGAATTTTTGAGAAAAAAATGTCACTATTTTTCTTTGTTGCCTTAAGAAAATGGCAAGAAACTACCATATATACCTACTAATAAAATGAGACCAACTGCAATACTGCACAGACCCAGATCGGATGTTGCATAATGAGTCTATGGCAGATATGGGTCTATACAGTTTATTGGGAGTAATCAGTAGAACAAAGAATATAGATCCCGATCTGTTAGTCCATTTTGCAATGGCAAGTTTGTATGCTGTTTGCAGTTGGGCTTGACTTATAAGTGAGTATATATGGTATGTTGTATAATAGAATGTCAAAATTTCTTGATCGATTGCATGACCCATTGCCAAAACATGAATATGTAGGGGCTGACAAAAGTAAAATTTATAATACACATGGCATATAAAATCGTAACCTTAACTATTTCTTCACAAAGTTTGCAGTATGAGAATGGTTACACATGCAGAAACACACACATGTTGACACTGATCTGCTGGCACCTTATTCAACAACATATCAGGCTCAGTTTTCTTTGCAGTTGGTCTTGACTTAAAAGTGTGGCTGTTTAGTAGATTATATATTTTTAACTATTTTCAGGGTTCAGTTATTACATTGAAACTCCAATAATCTGGACAACAATGTGTCCTGCCCATTTGTACAGGTTAGGGAGAATATGGGTAGAATTGCTTAAGTGTACATGAGTTTCACTCTGCATAAAAAAAAATTGTTCTGTATATTTTAGGGAGTTAAGTAAGATAACCCAGGCCTCTCTGGCACAGACATTGAAGAAGAAACAGATTTCAGGTGAACCTGCTGTTGGCTCAAAGTTTTCTTCAGGTAGTTAATACTAACATTTACTTAACTCTGGCACACTGGGCCTTCAGTTTTCACATTTTCATTTGGTCAGTTTGAATTGATTGAAAAAGTGTTTAGTTTTGCAGGTGCTGTATTCCAAATTATACCCCATAAAAAATGATATCAATTGTCAAAATGAAAATAGATGACATCATTGCTCTAATAGGACACCTGCAGAATCTTTTTTTCAGTAATTGTTGAATTTTAAAAGTTTTAGCACCTTTCATACATATATAGAGGGTCCAGTGTGTGTGCAATGCTTCACTTTCATGAAAGTTAACTTATTTGTAAATTTATATACTTAGTATTTAGCAGAGCTCTCGGTTATTAAATCTTTCATGGATATTGATTTTTAAAAATGTTTTTCCTTTCAAGTGAAGTTTTGAAACGATTTTAAAATTAATTTCATTTTCAAAGATTTTTTTTAATATTTATAATTTATAGAAAATCCATTGATTATTGTGTATCAGGTAGTTGAGGATAATGCCAAAGCAAATGCATGTATGCAAGCACTGTAAAAATTTCGAGTGAAGTTAAGCATGGCATATTTCAGATATGCTGCCAGGGGACATAAGTGTGGAAATCACAACAAAATGTTAGGAATCTGTGCACTTTAAAAGTAGTGATGCATGAGAACTTCTGCAATCAGTTCAAAGTCGTGCATATAAATATGCACTCTGTACAACACACAAGTTTCATCGAACTTTGTAGAAATCTAAAACAAAATTAAATAGTACATGTACTTATTTCATGAAAAGTCCTGTCATTCCAAAGTGTACAGATGTAGGTTAAAAAAGAAAAGTATGCTTGGAGTCCTGCTTGTGATTAATAACAGAAAACGAGAGAGATTTGAACATCTCCAAATTTCATCCATTTTTAGAAAATTAGATCATGGTTAGTGACTGAGCTGAAAATTAATGCTTTTAATTCAAGTCAGTGCTGGCATGAATCTGCAGAGCGACTGATACAATGAAAAACATAAGGGGTGAAGTGGAGTTTTTTGCGAAACGGAGGACAATAATTCTAAAATAATGTCAAATGCTGGATTAGATGAACTGTCAGAGAAGAAACGCAGTTTTGGTGTAAAGTTTCAGAAATCGGTTATATTACTGATGTTTAAAATACAACACCACGACAGAAGGTATGCGGTGTAATAGTTAGAGAAATTGTGGATAAAACAACACTTTTAGGTCAGAAATCAGCATTTGAATGTTAGGACATCAACTCTTTTGACATGCCAAGTCACCAGCTCACATGCATTTTGGAGCAGTGATATTCATGAAGCAATACCTGTGACAGACCTGCCAACTCTTATGATTTTGCCTTAAGTCTTATGAAAATTACCCTTAAAATATAGACTTAGGGCATAAAAGCAAAAACTGCAGAAAAATTAAAATTTCTGGAAAATGGGGAAATGTATTCATCTAAGTTTGTTTTGGATCTAGGTTTCATATTAGAATAAGTGAAATTAGTCAGGGAACCAGACTAACTTTACAGCAGCACCTCAGATACTTTAAACTGTACCTATTTGTTCATGCGAAGCATCTGCATAATCAAACTGTTGATTTTAGATAAATTATGTCCAGCAAGAGATGCATGTTTAAAACGAATGAGAAAATAAGAATCTTGAAAAGTGTTAATAATCAACACCAAAGAATAAAAAGGAATATTCAGATTCTTGTGAACAAAAGCTTGAAGGGAAACAATTATGTATATTGGACATCACATGCCATTTTTGAGTATGGCTCATGATGGGAGATATGATTGCCATCGTCATGTGAAATGGAAAAAGATAAGACTTACATCAAGTTGAAAGATGGAAACAAGCCATTGAGTTGCATAGGGTTTTGAACTTGAGTTTGTGCAACTGTACTAGTGGTAAATAAAGTCTGTGTGTACTTTACAAACTTTTCAGTTGAACATAATGTTTATTTTCACTGCTTGTTTCAAATACCAAAGTTTTAATTACGTTTTTGAGCTTTACAATAACAGTTTATGATATTTTCATTTTACACCTTACTGAAAACTGGTCAAACATGTGAAAAAAAAATCAGCTGCCTTACTGAGATGGACTTGTCAGGGTTGGTATGTCTGCAATGAAGTCTGTAAAATTGTACCAAAGATCCATAAAGAATTGCCCTGGTCCATGATCAATAACAAAGTTTTTCATCTTGCTATAGTTTACTAAGTCAGCAATGCCCTTTCAGATGTCAGACTTGTGAAAGTCGGCTTTCTACTCAAAACACTCCATACACAGATAAGGAACAGGTTAAGCTCATAAATGGTCAACAGATAATGTTTTAGCACAGAACTCCATCCATACACAGATAAGGAACAGATTAAGCTCATAAATGGTCAACAGAAAATGTTTTAGACAGAACACGATCCATACACAGATACACAGATAAAGAACAGGTTAAGCTCATAAATGGTCAACAGATAATGTTTTAGCACAGAACACCATCCAGACACAAATAAGGAACAGATTAAGCTCATAAATGGTCAACAGGTAATGTTTTAGCACAGAACACCATCCATACACAGATAGGAACAGATTTAAGCTCATAAATGGTCAACAGATAATGTTTTAGCACAGAACTCCATCCAGACACAAATAAGGAACGGATTAAGTTCATAAATGGTCAACAGGTAATGTTTTTACACATATAGAGGGAATCCTGTGAATTTGGTTTCAAAAAAGACTAAACAGAGTGGAACAGGACAAAATAGATATGAATATTCAAGTGTTGTTTTTAAAGCAAAACCGATTCTCTGTCCCCAAGTTTTTTCGATTTGTATTTTTGGTGATAAGGTGATTCATCCCCCCCCTTCAAATAATATCCTGGCAGCATGTCTGTTATTATTGAGTTCAATGGAGTTCTGTTATGTAACAAGCATGATACTGATGTCCAAGCAGTTTGCATGCTCTTTTAACTACACCTAATAATCACACAAAAACTTATTTCATATTTTTAATATTTTATTTGCAATATCATTACATAACACACTGTATACACAAAACGTTCAAGTCATCTTAACTTAAATTATATGATGAAATTTTCAACAGTACTCACAAAATTTTGAAGTTTGTTTTTTATTTTTACATTGCAGGCATTGGTTAAAAATAATGCTAAATTTGCATAAATAATTTTATAAAAGTAACAGCAATTGGCAATTCTGGATTGCCAAAAGCTGTGTACCCTTCTGTTCTATTACCTTTGGTTACTAGCAGGTAGTCAGCATTGTTAAAGGACCAGTGATCACTTTGATAAGTTGTGTGACAATAATGCAAGTTGATACCAGTAGTTAGATAGGAAGCTAGTTGTTTTTAGATAGCTCATCATATCAGGTGATGGGGTCAAACAATATGTTAAACTTGACTAGTACACTAATGACCAAAAAGGTATGTGTTGGGATTTTGGTAATGGCCGTTTGGATAATATTGTATAATCAGTTCCTTTTATAAATGTAATCTGCAAGTTTTGCAAAATACTGCTAGAGCAATTAATTTCAATGCCGCTTTATTTGCATGCTGTTACATTTGCAGATTTAATTTAATAACAGGCATCCACTCAAGCATCATGTCTCCACAAACTTGACTTGTGCATAATTGTTTAAAATGCAATATTAACATAAAATAATACTGCATGAAATAAATACAAAAATCACACAATACTTACTGAAGTAAGTAGATAGTTGATCATGATATCTTCAAATTTGTTAAAACACAGACCATTTGGTGACTTCAATTTCTTTTAAACAGATTTTTGTTTATAACACAATAAATGAGTTTAGTAAAAGGTATAAAGATATTTATTTATATGTGTATTTATATTGAGGGAATACTAGAAGCAAAGTCAATGCTTGCAGATAACTTTTTTTTCACCTCTCTTGAGTTTCATCAATTATCAGGAAGATAGTTATGCTTTTATTACCCATAGGAAAGAAAAACCTTCCAGTTTTGTGATCCATACTTATTTCAGGTTGGTCTCCACTCTCTAAACAGACAAGTTTCAGGAAGTACTTTTTTTTCAAGAGAAGCAACTGCTGTTATTTTGACTAGTGTAAAGAGTGTGTACTTTTAGTCCCTGGACTGCATTGATTATCATACTGATATTGGTGCATCTGTTTACAAAGCAATTGCATGTGGACGTAATAATCTTATTACATAAGTATGCAAAGTCATAATAACAACAATTTATCTTTAAAAATAGGTGTGAATTCAGTTGAATACTTTTTTTTTTCAAAACAAGATAAGGAAAGTAAATAATTATGTAGTCCAATCAAATAAAATTGAAGTCATTGAAACTATGTAGATCAATGGACAACCAGTATAAAACCATTCTTTTATACTTTTTCATTCGCAATCAAATTCCAACTATGAAAAACATCATGTAGAACATGTTTCTATTGATAACTCTCAACATGTTATTCAGTACTTTATCTAATAGGTTAATTAAACTTAATGGATCCAGATTTCCAGAGGTCACAAAAACATGAATTTTTATCAGTGCTTGTCAAATCTACTAATTATAGGCAAATCTGTTTTATTCAGTTTGTTTTATATTTGTAACATCTTTTTTATGTGCCAGTCATAATATGGAGTATTGTTGTGATGTTTTCAATCTATGTAATTTTTCCACCTGTCTGTTATGATTTTCCTAATTTTTTTCTAAAATATTTTTTCCCACTTTTCAAAAAAAAAATTTATTTGTCATTTCACCATCACAACTGTATGACACTGTTCAGTAAGGTGTTAGCACCATCTCATTGTCAACACAAATCAGCTGACTGCAAATATTGTCTTTCAGTCTATTTATTTCTTGGTTAAAGCCATCCTGGAAAGCATGGGTCAATTAAAGGCTGGTATTGTATGTATTGTATCCTGGAAAGCATGGGTCAATTAAAGGCTGGTATTGTATGTATTGTATCCTGGAAAGCATGGGTCAATTAAAGGCTGGTATTGTATGTATTGTATCCTGGAAAGCATGGGTCAATTAAAGGCTGGTATTGAATGTATTGCATCCTGGAAAGCATGGGTCAATTAAAGGCTGGTATTGAATGTATTGTATCCTGGAAAGCATGGGTCAATTAAAGGCTGGTATTGAATGTATTGTATCCTGGAAAGCATAGTTTAACCCGAATGTTCAGCTCAATGTGTTGAATGGATTCTTGTTTGTATTGATGTTGCATACAGGTGTTGTTGCCTTGTTGACAGACATCTTTCATTCCGGAATGACTAATGTTGATATGGCATTTGCAGTATGTACAAAGATTGAGGTGATCAAGAAATCTACCTGTTTTTCTTTCTTTCTTTCTAAGATTACTGAAAATTGTGTTTTTTGAAATCTGACTGTCAGGGAATTTGGGCATCGAAAATCCTGCTTTGGTAGGTATGATATACAGTGCCTATGATACTGTATTGCTTTGTTTGAAAGATACTGCATTAGATTGTGGGACACTACAAAAACAGTAAAGGTTACAAGTATATATTTCATAGTTGTTTGTGATTTATAGTCTAAATGTTGATTTATTGTGTAGTTTCTTGCATTTTTATTGAGCTTTTAACATTATTATCAAGGGGCCCCGAGAGGCCGAGTGGTCTAAAGCGCAGTCCGTTACGGATCACTGCCATCTCACCTCTGTCTGAGTGGGTTCAAGTCTAGGATTCGTCGAATGTGGATATGTGAGAAAGCTTGCCAGTAGCTTCTCGTTGGTCGGTGGTTCTTTCGGGTGATTTCCCGGTTTCTTCCTCCACCATTAATACTGGCCGCACATTATTTATCGTGTGCTGAAAAATGGCATTAAGCCCAACAACAACAACAACAACAACATTATTATCTATATCATGCAGATGACATGGCAGCTGAGTGCCTTTTCCAAGATGACACACCAATGCCGCTGACCTGGGCGGGTGTCCAACCCATGACACTCTACCAGCAGAGTTACCATGGCTTACAAAAACCATTTGAGTTTTTAGATTGATTTAGTACACTTACATTTATCTATTTGATGGCATCTTGTGTATCATAGTTTTGCTTTATCTTTAAGGCTAAGGCCACTGGTCAATATCTTTCCATTCACTTCTATTTTAATTCCTGACAAACAGGAAGTATTGGCAGATTAACAGAGAGATTTCACAGGGAAGTAATTATATACGTCAAGTATTTTAGTGGATATGCTGCCAGGATGTGCAAATTGTGCAAAATTTGTATGAATTTGCACACTTGGAGAACAGTGAAAAGCAAAAAACTTCTCTAAAGTCATTGAAAGTCCCACAAATTAAAATGTGCTAAGTGAAGTGTGCAATTTTTATTTAACCATTCTTGTGGAGACATCTGTTCTTTTGTGTAGCAACTGTTCCACATCTGGGTTTTTTAAGCATGATATGACATGGATGGTTTTGAAACTAAATTTATTAGAACAACATGTCCAAGAATATGTATCCAAATGATAATATCTTCTAATTTAACAAAGGAAGTTTATGTTAGTGAAAAATCCTTTTATGGAGCAGATGTATCCAAATGATAATATCTGTGATCTCTGGAAAATTGTACATAACAGTCACAAAGATCAATTTCCCAACATATTCAAGCTGACAAAGCTAGTTATCTATATGTCCCTTCAGAAAGAAGCATATAACAATAATTAAACAAAGAAAAGGAGCAGAGTATACTCAGAGATAATTAAAAGTTTAATGCTTATACAACTAAAAGTAACATTTGTCAAAGATGCTGATTTCAGTAGAGTTAAAACAAAGTGGAACAGGAAGAAAGATACTGAAGTTTAGATAAATATTGACCTAGGATCATTTCTTCCTCCTCTATTTTTTTTTTGATAAAGGGGGAGGTCTCTCTTAAAATAAAATCCTGTCATCATTACCTTAAATTATACATATGAAACATATTTGGAATTTCTCATTTTTATGCAGAGATATTTAACCATTGAATGAAGGTGATGATGGAATAAATGAAATTAGAATATTCTAATGAGTTGAAACTGCTGAAGTTTATCACCTTGTGTAAGTTAAAAGACAAATTGTACAATTGGCCTAGGTGTTGTTAGTACTTTATCTTCTTCACTAACAAGTACAAGTACCTGTGGCTGCAGCAGTCTTTAGCATCTGCAGGAAATATGTTATAGATTTTGTTGGTATTCAACCTTATTTCCATGCCCGCTTTTGTTTTAGATGACGTTTTCTTTGCATGAGGAAATTTCACTATTTCTTCTGTTTTGAAGATGACATCAAATGTCTTCCAAATGTAACTGAGACATGAAATTGGTAATACTATGTTTTCAAATTATTCATGTTGTACAGAACAAAGGGAGGTAAATGAATCCACTATTAAATGGCCTAAACCATTGATTAAATCTCACTGTGTATTGATAGTCTATTTGACAGTATTGTTATCTTCTCGTCAGTCAGAATTGCATATAAGTATATGATAACTATATGTCAGTCTGCATACTGGAAATACAACCAAGAATGTCAACATAGATGAAAAGGGCACCACCTAGCTTCCAAAGATGAAAAGACCATCAAGTTCTTATGTGTATTGATATGTATCATATCACAGGCTGTTATTGTGAATCAAATCAATACGCAGTACATTTGTATTGTTTCACCCCTACTTGTAAGAGTATGGAGTCTCCCAAAAATTGAGTTTCAAGTAAATCCTCGGTAGAATTTAGTTCTTGGAGCCCCATGAAATGTACCTCATTAAAATTTGAGCTATAAGTAATTCCTCAACAGAATTTGGTTCATGCTGCCCCCCAAAATGTACCTTATGAAAAGGAAGTTCACTTAGAGTGATGGTTGTTACAGTAAGGTGGGTCATAGTTGTGGATGCTATACTGAAAACCACAAAACAGGCAGGCATTTCATGGTGTAAAACCTCATTATGATTGATTCTAATGAGTCAAGAAAACTAAATTTCAATCTAATTGGTTGTAATGAGCCAAGAACTAAACTTTATTATTATTGGTCGTTTATTATTGGTTGTAATGAGCCAAGAACTAAACTTTATTATTATTGGTCGATTATTATTGGTTGTAATGAGCCAAGAACTAAACTTTATTATTATTGGTCGATTATTATTGGTTGTAATGAGCCAAGAACTAAACTTTATTATTATTGGTCGATTATTATTGGTTGTAATGAGCCAAGAACTAAACTTTATTATTATTGGTCGATTATTATTGGTTGTAATGAGCAAAGAACTAAACTTTATTATTATTGGTCGATTATTATTGGTTGTAATGAGCCAAGAACTAAACTTTATTATTAATGATCGATTATTATTGGTTGTAATGAGCCAAAAACTAAACTTTATTATTATTGGTCGATTATTATTGGTTGTAATGAGCCAATAACTAAACTTTATTATTATTGGTCGATTATTATTGGTTGTAATGAGCCAAGATCTAAACTTTATTATTATTGGTCGATTATTATTGGTTGTAATGAGCCAAGAACTAAACTTTATTATTATTGGTCGATTATTATTGGTTGTAATGAGCCAAGAACTAAACATCATTAGCCATTATTATTTGAACTAAATTTAGACAACTAATTAGGGTCCGGGTATATACCCATGTTGCATAAGGAACTGCTGTATTCTGAAGGGTTTTATAAAAAGGGACCACATTAAAATATATCCTGTCTGAAAAACAGATAAGATGTACATCTTGGAAACACTTTTAATTTCTTTAACCTAATTATAGCATGCAAATTTATTAAGTACATTTATATGCTGTCTCATTGCACTCATTGCATGAATCTCGATCAGTAATGGTTTGAGAAAACTCATCACCAGATGCTATTCTAAAACAACAAAGGCTATCATGCTGAAATGAACAAATTTGTTATGCTTTTTGTAGATAAAGTATGCAGAGAGTGTTCAACAAAACTAGCCACATGCAAATGTACTAGATGTGACTGTATAATGTGTGCGGCATGCTTCACCAAGGTATCTACATGGATATTTAGTATTTTTGTTGTGTGATGATATAACCATTAAATTTCCTTTTTTTAAGGTCCCCTTAACAGTGTTCATTTTGAGTAGTAGAAAGTAAATATTGCTGTATTTTATACACACCTACCTGTCTTATGAAGAACATAAAATGATACGGCATTGTCCATATATCTGATTAGTCATATGTTAACATTTTGTTTTTCTTGACCATACTGGTATTTCAACTGAGAGAATTTAACATTTTGACCAAGAGAGTATCATGGCAAACAAGATGGTGTGTTGCATACTAAAGCAAGCCTCTTGTTTAGTAGAAAGGGTCACAGCAAGGAAAAGTGTAACTCTGTTACTTGTATCCTTGTATGGAGTGTAACTTGAATCATTGAAAATATTTTAATGAAACTTGAGTCAATTATACATCATGTATGCAAGGTATGTTACATACCATAGCCTTGCCACCTCCCTCAAGGTCAAAAATTATAACTGGATAATGGAATTTTGTGACTTGTATCCTTGTCTGGAATATAACTTTTGAAACACTTAAAATAATTTAGTGAAGATTTATCTATTATATATCATGCAAAATCAAGATATCTACTGACTGATGCATATTTGCTGCAGGTCCTCAATTCCTTCAAAGCCCTGTTTAAAAAATTGATCACCATTGCAAAATGTAGAAAATCCTTCACATTGGAAAGAAAACATCCAAACATGAACAGCTATTAAAGTTATTCATGGCATGCTTGTCCACCATAAAAAATATGACTGCTGTTAATTAAAATGAATAAAGCTGTAATGACTTCTCAGAAACCACTCAACAGAAATTAAGCAAGTTTGACAGCATCCTGGCTTCAGGGTTTTTAAATTTATATAATGATTCCGATCTGCTGTCACATATGGCAACCTTGTTGAGAATAGTAAAAAGAAATATATCCACAGCTTTATCTAAAAGAACTTCACAGAATTTGACCAACTATGACAACAACAAAAAAACCCACCCTGGATGATTGATGTTTAATTAAATATAAATGTAAATGTCAAAAATTTAAAAAGCCTTGAAACAGTTATTTTGTTCGTGAATGCAGTTCTCTTGCGTTTAAATATTAAGCAGGTTTCAGCCAGGTAGCTAGTTCTCATGATAACACTGCAGTAAGGCTACTTGGATACCTTTTTGTATGGACTACAATTTGAATCTTTTTCGCTTTATGGAATAAACATGGCTTCTCGTAAATGATATAATATTAACCTAAGTAGTACATGTGCTTTAGTCAACACTTCTTTCAGTAACGATAACCTGACATCAGGAAACAGAAATCAGATTACTTAACACACGTTATGAATAAAATACCAGATCTTGATACCTATTACAAAATAAAATGTTGACCATTTGTGCAGGGAAAATTTTATATTTTTGCACAAATATGCTGGTAGCTAGTCATGTTAGAAGGTGGCCTTTCATAAGTGGTACTTTGGAACACAAACTTGTCTGTGCCGATGGATTCAGGCCATAGGGAGCAGGTGGCCAATGGTCAGGGAAGGCATTTAAAGAGAAAGACCACTGTATACAGACAATAATTACCACCCTTAAATTAAAAGAAGGAATGAAGGAATATACCATTTATATTTTGTAAATTATTATATTGTGTGTGCACTGATTATGTTGTCTGTAAAATGATTATGGTGTGCATAAACTAATAATACTGATTATACTGTGTATATACCGACTTTACTGAGAATAAACTAATTATACTGTATATCAACTGATTATACAGTGTATAAACTGATTTTACTGAGAATAAACTAATTAAACAGGATATCAACTGATTATACAGTGTATAAACTGATTTTACTGAGAATAAACTAATTAAACAGGATATCAACTGATTATACAGTGTATAAACTGATAAACAAATTTTGTTGACAACAAACTGATTATATGGTGTATGAACTGCTTATACTGTGTGCAAACTGACTATATTTTGTATAAACTAATTTTATGTATAATCTGATTATATTCTATATAAATTGATTATATCATGCATTAGCTAAATATACAGTGTATAAATTGATTTTATGGTTAAACTGATTATACCATGCATTAACAGTTGTACCATGTATAAACAAATTGTACCATGTATAAACTGATTGTATCATGCATAAAATTATTTTATGTATAGCTGTAATTATACTGTGTATAATCTAATTAAACTTTATCCATGTCATTCTGTTTTCATATGACATTTCCCAGTAAAAAAACAAAAACAATTCATACATTCAGATACATGCATATAGATATAATTCATGTATTCTTTTTAAGGTACACAGTCTTTCCACATCCTTACGCCAGCATCAGCCTATGCCACTTACTGATGACAGGTACTTTTTTCAGCTTATATACATGTATTTGATAGTGGGTTATTTTTAATTCATCCATTTGAGAAATTATACATTATGTCGAGAACTGCTTTCTTTTCCCATTTTGGGAAATATATCTGCCTTTAGATATATCTACTTTCCATTTTAGCTCGGCTGTGAAAAAAAGGATAGATAATATACTACACACAGTGGGGGCATTTGGGTTAGCATCCATGCATATAAAAACATATCCATATTTATAGTCTTAGTGCATGCAGTTCTTAACCTGATGTTTTTCTAGGTCCTAGGCAACAGCTTGAAGTGTATTTCATAGCATCTACCCACTAGAGAGGGGGTTAAAGGAGAAAACTTTGTACATATACATTGTTCGTATAGTTGTTCTGTTTAGCTCTAGTGTTTTACACACAGTATAGGTACTTTTGCAATTGGAATAGTAAAACGTGATAAGAGATTGCATCATGTAGGGACTCTTTTTCACAAGGAAGGTCAACATAAATTACATGAGGATGGTTTGGTTTGGTCTTTTTGCAGCATTTTAAAATCATTATTGGTTATGTGCCAAGGAAATGAGAATTGAATACCTTTCCAAGGACACAAAAAGGTAGACAACTTGTGACTTGCCTGGGTGGGTATCAAAACCACAATTCTCAGGTTACAATGCTCTATCAACAGTTCTGCCTTCAATTTTTCATTTAGCTCATGATCAGGTAGTTATTTATACTGTGTGTGTGTGTGTATATATATATATATATATATATATATATATATATATATATATATATATATATATATATATATATAGTTTCTTATTGGTTCATAAAATTTGATGAGTGTACGCCTTGAAGAGTACTACACCGCCATGACAAAAGTAGGTCGTGGTGACCTTTAAGGTTTCATTGACTAAAGTTAAATTTTGTGTTTGGAGTTTATTGGGACCCTGGGTAGGAAAGTAGTCAAATGTGCTTTCCTTAACAGATCACTCAGATCTCACATTTATCCCGATGAGTTAAAGTCTTGACCTTACCAGTGTGGGTATGTGAGAAAGCTTGCTTGTAGCTTTCCATGGTGTCACTGGTTCTTTCCAAGCCAAATATACTGGCTCCCATGTATAACCTGAAGAATTGCAAGAAACCTTGCAAAACAAAGAACATTGTTTATTTCTTAAGCTCTGTTTATGCTGGTGTCATGAAACTATTGGACTGTATGGATCTACATTAGTACCATATCTTATGACAAAGGAAGATTAATATTACATACATTGCAATTTGATATACTGTATTGATACTGTTATACATGAATTCATGATCACATTGGAATTTGATATACTGTATTGATACCGTTATGTATGAATTCATGACCACATTGGAATTTGATATACTGTATTGATACTGTTATGTATGAATTCATGACCATATTGGAATTTGATATACTGTATGATACTGTTATATATGAATTCATGACCACATTGGATTTTGATATACTGTATTGATACTGTTATACATGAATTCATGACCATATTGGAATTTGATATACTGTATTGATACTGTTATACATGAATTCATGACCATATTGGAATTTGATATACTGTATGATACTGTTATACATGAATTCATGACCACATTGGAATTTGATATACTGTATTGATACTGTTATACATGAATTCATGACCATATTGGAATTTGATATACTGTATTGATACTGTTATATATGAATTCATGACCACATTGGAATTTGATATACTGTATTGATACTGTTATACATGAATTCATGACCACATTGGAATTTGATATACTGTATTGATACTGTTATGTATGAATTCATGACCACATTGGAATTTGATATACTGTATTGATACTGTTATGCATGAATTCATGACCACATTGGATTTTGATATACTGTATTGATACTGTTATATATGAATTCATGACCATATTGGAATTTGATATACTGTATTGATACTGTTATACATGAATTCATGACTACATTGGATTTTTATATACTGTATGTTACTGTTATATATGAATTCATGATCACATTGGAATTTGATATACTGTATGTTACTGTTATATATGAATTCATGACCACATTGGAATTTGATATACTGTATTGATACTGTTATATATGAATTCATGACCACATTGGAATTTGATATACTGTATTGATACTGTTATACATGAATTCATGACCATATTGGAATTTGATATACTGTATTGATACTGTTATACATGAATTCATGACTACATTGGATTTTTATATACTGTATGATACTGTTGTACATGAATTCATGATCACATTGGAATTTGATATACTGTATGATACTGTTATACATGAATTCATGATCACATTGGAATTTGATATACTGTATGATACTGTTATACATGAATTCATGATCACATTGGAATTTGATATACTGTATGATACTGTTATACATGAATTCATGACCACATTGGAATTTGATATACTGTATGATACTGTTATATATGAATTCATGACCACATTGGATTTTTATATACTGTATGACACTGTTATACATGAATTCATGATCACATTGGAATTTGATATACTGTATGATACTGTTATACATGAATTCATGTCCACATTGGAATTTGATATACTGTATTGATACTGTTATACATGAATTCATGATCACATTGGAATTTGATATACTGTATGATACTGTTATACATGAATTCATGATCACATTGGAATTTGATATACTGTATGATACTGTTATATATGAATTCATGACCACATTGGATTTTTATATACTGTATGACACTGTTATACATGAATTCATGATCACATTGGAATTTGATATACTGTATGATACTGTTATACATGAATTCATGACCACATTGGAATTTGATATACTGTATGATACTGTTATACATGAATTCATGACCACATTGGATTTTTATATACTGTATGATACTGTTATATATGAATTCATTACCTCATTGGAATTTGATATACTGTATTGATACTGTTATATATGAATTCATGACCATATTGGAATTTGATATACTGTATGATACTGTTATATATGAATTCATGACCACATTGGATTTTTATATGCTGTATGTTACTGTTATACATGAATTCATGATCACATTGGAATTTGGTATACTGTATGATACTGTTATACATGAATTCATGACCACATTGGAATTTGATATACTGTATGATACATGAATTCATGACAACATTGGATTTTTATATACTGTATGTTACTGTTATACATGAATTCATGACCACATTGGATTTTTATATACTGTATGATACTGTTATACATGAATTCATGACCACATTGGAATTTGATATACTGTATGATACTGTTATGAATTCATGACCACTTTGGATTTTTATATACTGTATGTTACTGTTATACATGAATTTATGACCACATTGGAATTTGATATACTGTATGATATTGTTATACATGAATTCATGACCACATTGGATTTTTATATACTGTATGTTACTGTTATACATGAATTCATGACCACATTGGAATTTGATATACTGTATGATACTGTTATACATGAATTCATGACTACATTGGAATTTGATATACTGTATGATACTGTTATACATGAATTCATGACAACATTGGATTTTTATATACTGTATGATACTGTTATACATGAATTCGTGACTACATTGGAATTTTATATACTGTATGATACTGTTATACATGAATTCATGACCACATTGGAATTTGATATACTGTATGATACTGTTATGAATTCATGACCACATTGGAATTTGATATACTGTATGATACTGTTATACATGAATTCATGACCACATTAGAATTTGATATACTGTATGATACTGTTATACATGAATTCATGACCATATTGGATTTTTGAATACTGTAATTGTTATACATGAATTCATGACCACATTGGATTTTTATATACTGTATGATACTGTTATACATGAATTTGTGACTACATTGGAATTTGATATACTGTATGATACTGTTATACATGAAATCATGAACATATTGGAATTTGATATACTGTATGATACTGTTATACATGAATTCATGACCATATTGGATTTTTCTATACTGTATGATACTGTTATACATGAATTCATGACCACATTGGATTTTTATATACTGTATGATACTGTTATACATGAATTCATGACCACATTGGAATTTGATATACTGTATGATACTGTTATACATGAATTCATGACCACATTGGATTTTTATATACTGTATGATACTGTTATACATGAATTCATGACCACATTGGAATTTGATATACTGTATGATACTGTTATACATGAATTGATGACCACATTGGAATTTGATATACTATATGATACATAAGAGTACACTTAATGTTTATTTCCTGTTCATGCTGACAGTTTATGGAGTAAATTAGTTTTCTTTTATGCTGGGATAACATCATTTCTGTATATGGAGGCCATTATAACTGGTGGCAGAAAACCCAGGAAACCCTGGTAAGAACCACTGATCCACAGGAAGCTACTGGCAGCTTTCTCACATATCTGCATTGTTTGAGACAGAGATTTAAACCCATGTGGACATGTGAGATGGCAGTGATCAGTAAAGGTGAGTACATTAGACCACTTGACCACCCATGGGTGTGTGTGTTAAACTATTTACCATCCAAAGGTTCCTTCTGATGAGTGTTGTTGGAAGTAGTAATTAATAACTATGCATAGTATATCATGATAGGTTACCCAAACAGATTAAGTCTGTTGTACATGTGTATGAATGTAGGCATTGGAAGAGTATACTGTATGCTATTCATATCAGGTATTATCTGCAGTGGTCCATGAAGGTAATTATTGATACATGAATTACTTTTGTACAATAGGCTGTCACTGCAAGCACCTGTGATAATAACCTAGTAAAATTTGGCTTCTAGGGGTGGACAATCATAATGACTTCTTTCAAGAAAAATGGTTTTAAAAATGAATACAAAATCATCATTGATATTTAGGTCTTACTTTGTCTACTTTGGTATCGCACAGAATAGTATTTATTTTGTCTTTTATTTCCTGTCATAGTAGGTAGGTTGTTTGCTTTTCATGCTTGCTTGCTAGCTTTAACAGTATGTCAGTACATTAATTGAAAAGTGCCAATTTAAAGTCAAAATTTTAATTTGATAAAAAATTAAAGTTAAAAAAAAGAAAAAATTGCAAATTAAAGGAACCACACTTGAATTAGAAATGGATTTAACACTTTAATTTGAACTTGTTTTCTGCATTGTTGTTAATGTGTACAATGGTTACTAGAATTGACTACCAGCTTTGTATAGATGAGCATTGTCATCATTCATATTACATTGTATTTTAGCGGCAGGTGCTTGCAATCCATGAAAGAGAATCTATTTGCTTAGTTGAAGCTGCTAACATGGTGAATTGTTTGAAATTCTTTCAGTAGTGTTGAGGTTTCACCACTGTGTAAAGTTCATGATGGCCGGCCGATAGAATATTATTGTGAAGATGATAATATCCCCATCTGTTCTCGTTGTGTCATCATGGGTGACCACAAGGGGCACAGTATTACATCAATGGAAGACAAGGTAATCAGTAGTTTAGAACATGCTTAGCAGGTATATAATTAATAACATTGGAATAGAATTTAACAATTTTATGCCCAAAATTTGGCAGAGGATAAAATGTTAAGATATTGGCCATCTGCATGTTGGTAAGGTTTGTCCTTATGGTATCAAAAAAGGCCATATTATTTTGGAATCAAAAGGTTAAAGGTCAAAGTAATTAGGACTCGAATAAAAATGTTTTTTTTTATAGTATTATTACAATACCTGTTTCTATTGCATTGCTGTATTTTTTCCTGGCATTTATCCATCCTCCAATTAGTTATTAGAGATCAAAATGTAGCATGATGTCAATCTGATACATTGGTCAGCTTCAGTCATTATGTGATTTATCCCTCTTTCCCTTAGACTTGATGTCTTAACTAGTTGTTGTTGTTGTTAGGCTTAACGCCATTTTTCAGCACACGATAGGCTATTCATGGCGGCCAGTATTATTGGTGGAGGAAGAAACTGGGAAAAAACCGTGGAAAGAACCACCGACCCACGAGAAGCTACTGGCAAGCTTTCTCACATATCCACATTCGCCGAATCTTAGACTCGAACCCACACAGACAGAGGTGAGATGGCAGTGATCCGTAACGGACAGCGCTTTAGACCACTCGGCCACTCGGGGCCCCTGATATCTTAACTAGAGCAGGCTTGATACTTTTAGTCACAGTATTTACTTGTGAGATGACATATCAGACTGTTGATACAGGATGATAGTAAACTGAACTGTCAGCTAAATAATTTTAATAGTAAATATTTTCTTGTAGACTTTCTGTGCATTAAATGAAGTAAAGAGCATTTACAGTCAATTAGTCACTAATGGAGGTTTTGTTGTTCACTCTTGTTTAAATGTTCTAAAGATGTTCAGGAGAATTGTGTGCATTGTGTGTTCCAATGAGGAAATCTGTTCAAATGTTTGCATGTCCAATCAAGTAGTCATGCCTGTTTTTCACTCATTATCTGACCTGTAAAGTTAGCAAAAATATTTGTTTGACTCTGTGAGAGCAATTATTATATGAACTGTGTGGTATCATTAGTCATGTGATCTCTTTTTCAGCAATCTACAATAACAATAAATACTGGTACTTAAAAATTTCTTATAATTTTCAAATTTAGAACTTGGCTTGCAGATCAGCCAACCTCACTTCTTTCAGGCTTTAATTTTTCCTCCATTGTTCAGCTTATACACAAATATATGTAGTAGTATTAGGTCAGGTTTCACCAATTTCCAGCTGGAGTTATTGCCTTGCTTGGCCAAGAACTTCCCCTTTTATTGCACATATTTTTATTTCTGCTTAATAAATTTTGAAGGACTTAATGGATTCAAGCCAAACTTGGTATCAGGATTTTGGTTAAGAAGATCTTGGTAATGTTTGATTTTCACCATTTTTCAACTTGTCTTAATAGAGTTATGGCCCCAGTTTGACTAGGAAATTTTCTATTCTAGTTATATCATAATTTTTAGATTTTGTCATTTTCCTGTGCACTCTTTGAATAATTAGAGTAAGCAACCTGGCATATATTTTTAAAAATTGCCTTTTGTAATAAGTTCATGTTAGATTTTCAGTTTTTCAGCATAATATAACAGAGTTATGACCCATGTTCGGTATAGAATGTTTTCCATTGTTTGGGTATTTACAATAATTGTTTACACACTGTAACATTGAGGAAGTTCATAAACCTAAACCAAAATTTGCTATAAACTTTATATTAAGAATACCAAAGTTCAGTTTTCACTATTTTTGCAACTTAATTTTTCTGAGTTAAGGTCAAAGTTTTAACTGTCTAGTTTGCCCTTCGGATACAGTTTGATTTCTGCCCATGAGTCCTTACATTAAGATGATGTTTGACTTTCACAATTTTCCATCAAAATATAATGCAATTAATAGCCCTCTTTTAGGTAAATTTTTGCAATTTATTTGCATTAGAATTTGCGGGGTGGGTGGGAGGGGTTGGTTCACTGCTTTGTTGAACTGAAATCAGTTTTAGTATGAGTCTTTACTTCATGAAACATTAGATTAGGTTCAGCTGTCACTATTTTTTTAAGACAACAATTTCGAAAGTTTTAGTCCCTTCTTTTATTTTAAAATTTTGCCAGTGAATTGCATCACATTGTTAGGGATATCGATACAGCTTCTGGTTGTTATTTATAAATTACTTAACCAGTCATGCAGTCTGCACATGTGTGAGAGAGAGAGATTTGGATTTTTTAACTTGCCTTTAATTTTCTAGTTTTATCACTACAATGTCGGCAGTGTGGCAGTTTATAGTGATGCCTAGCACTGGGGGATCATGGCGCATCATGTAACATCATGTCCCACCCAGTTACATTATCCTGACACAAATCTGACCAGCCTCTTAATGCTGAACACTAATTGAGGCAGCTATTAGTACCATTTTTAATAAGTGTTTGGTAAGATTTTGAACCTGGGACCTACAACATCCAAGCAGGACACTCTAACCACATCAGCCACTGGAGTGGTCCAGTCTCAGAGTGATCTATGTGTAAATGATGCTACTTTATGAGACTGTAGAACCTCTATACATGTATAAGAGTCTTATATACATGTATAAGACTGTAGAACCTCTATACATGCATAAGAGTCTTATATACATGTATAAGACTGTAGAACCTCTATACATGTATAAGAGTCTTATATACATGTATAAGACTGTAGAACCTCTATACATGTATAAGAGTCTTATATACATGTATAAGACTAGAACCTCTATACATGTATAAGAGTCTTATATACATGTATATAAGACTGTAGAACCTCTATAAATGTATAAGAGTCTTATATACATGTATAAGACTGTAGAACCTCTATAAATGTATAAGAGTCTTATATACATGTATAAGACTAGAACCTCTATACATGTATAAGAGTCTTATATACATGTATAAGACTAGAACCTCTATACATGTATAAGAGTCTTATATACATGTATATAAGACTGTAGAACCTCTATAAATGTATAAGAGTCTTATATACATGTATAAGACTGTAGAACCTCTATACATGTATAAGAGTCTTATATACATGTATAAGACTGTAGAACCTCTATACATGTATAAGAGTCTTATATACATGTATAAGACTGTAGAACCTCTATACATGTGTAAGAGTCTTATATCCATGTATAAGACTGTAGAACCTCTATAAATGTATAAGAGTCTCATATACATGTATAAGACTGTAGAACCTCTATACATGTATAAGAGTCTTATATACATGTATAAGACTGTAGAACCTCTATACATGTATAAGAGTCTTATATACATGTATAAGACTGTAGAACCTCTATAAATGTATAAGAGTCTTATATACATGTATAAGACTAGAACCTCTATACATGTATAAGAAACATTCTTACAATCAGGCTTTGAAAAATTTGATACAAAATGTCATGGCATGATTCAGAATACTGATACTTAAAGCCAAATAAAGACAATCAGATCAGGATAGACTGGACATTTTTGTTTCAGAATAAGACGGTCATAAATGAGATGGAGCCATTGCTGCAAGTAGCCAATCAGGTACACAGGAGAATTAAACGACTTGATAAGGTAAGTATCAATATGCTTGCTAATTGCATTAAATTTAAGATTTTAGTGAGTGAAGTTAAAGTCAGTAGACTGTTTATGTCCTTGACATTCATAGTCACATCTGTTTTACACTGTTCTAATAAAACAGGTGGCTGTATTTAATATTCATGGCTCTTTTGAAAACAGATACATGCTTGTTTTTACTGTCAAAGTGAGTAAAAAATACATGTATATATATTAGGCTGTGGAACAGACAAGGCATACAGTACCTTGACATTTCTTGGTACATAAAACATAGGATTGCCAGAACCAACAAAATTTAGTTCATTCATTTCTGTTAAATGAATAAATAAGAAATTGGCAGCTGAAGTAATGCAAGGTTGATACAGTTAACTGCAGAGTTCAGTGAACAATAGCTGCATCAGTCATGTACACCACTCTTTCATTAACTTGTGAACCCACTTTAAATGTGGGGTTAGGTGTGGATCAGATTTTTTTTAATGCTAGAAAATATACAAAAATTGAACTCTATTTGATGAACATGAAGAAAATCTGAATCAAAATTGGTAATTGAAACCTTGATTGGTCATTTTATCATTTTATTGTCAAAAATAGTTTTCTTCTTCAAAGTGAAATTCATGTTTTTATTTTTATCTTTTAGATTGCTTTAAGTGTAATCATCATGAAAAAAATGTACCCTCTTGTATTCAGGTGGGAATTAATCCAATCTTCTATTAGAGTTTTAGTGTTGATGGTTGTTTTATGAAATAAATGTCCTTAGTTTTTTAAAAAGGAATTGTACAAAGCAGGGAACCAGACTGATAAACAAGAAAAGGAGTTGATGTAATACAATCTTTTTGTGCACATGTGAAGGTTGTTGAAACCAGTTGGAATAAATTTTAACAATCTTATTTTGGGCATCTTGAGAAAAATAAAAGGCAGTTTAAAATGAAACAACTTCATTAGAAAAAGTACTTTATTGTCAGTTATAAACAATGTGATTATAAAATGAGTTTTCAGCAATTAACCAGCCCACTTGCCTTCCCCTCTGCCCCTTGTGGTTTTCTTGATGTCCAGTGGGATGGCGTCATTTCTCATGTTCTTGAGGTCCTTGTTAAACCGCACCTTTGCTTATAGTGCAGTCTATATTTTTGGACCTGATTGTGCATAAGATATTGAGGGAGAAGTGTAATTTGCATTTTAAGGTATTTTTAATGAGAAAAGAGACTTGGACTTTGAAGGAAAAAATAGATAAGTTAACATTTTGTTTTTTTATTAATTTGAAAACAAAATTAGTGCAGAGAAAAGGGAATTTATTATTTAAAAGACTGGTAGTTGGAGACAATAATGGGTGAATGGTAAAATTAAATCTGCAATTGATTCATCCATTTCTGTAAAATTGGGGATATATATATAGAAATCCCTATGTCTGTTTGTCCATCTGCCTATTCATCCATCCATCCATCCATCCATTCATCCATCACATGCAACTAGTCATTAAAGTCATTGCTCTTAGCTTATATAGCAGATAACGAAGTGAGCTTATAGTATGCCTATGTCTCTTGTGCATTGTCTCACTGTCCATTGACACTGGTGAACGCTCAGGAGACTTCATTTCTGATCATAATCGTACTTGTTTTGCAAGTTGATACTATGACGGTCTTGGATGGGTTCAGTTAATGAGCATATACCATCTAGATCTCTGAATTATGAGTGACATTCATTTATATGATTTGCATCTGATTGGCTGAGATTGTGAACACTTTAGTTGACATGCCATTTTTCAGATCAGATTTTAATCAGATCTGGTTTGACAGCTTGTATCATCAAAGTTATGTATGAGCAACAACCATACATAATAATGAGGTGGTCTTGCATTTGATTGGATGAGTTAGATTCTTAACACCCATGCATAATCATGAAGTGGTCTTGCATATGATTGGATGATTTAGAGTCTGATAAACTTCTATCCAAGATAATGAAGCGGTCTTGCATCAGAATTTTTGAGCAGGTAAATACTTCAGAGACCATTTCTCAACAAATTTTGTTCATACTGGCTAAGTTAGCTTTTCTCAGCAAAAATTTCAGACGAGTTTTATTCTTTGCAAATTCCATGCATAGTAATGAGGTGATCTTGCATTAGATTGGTTGAGCTTGAGACCAATGTAGAGGCTTTATTTCCAAGCAAAGTTAGATTGTTCTTCCCTATTTAAGCTTGTGTCTTCAGGATCTCTTGAATTTGATTGTGAGCAACTTCCATGCATAGTAATGAGGTGTTCTTCAATCTGTTTGGCTGAGCTTGTTACAACTCTAAAGGCTTTATTTCTCACAAGATAACTGGCAAAATGTCAAAGTGAGCATTTCATTACCGATTTATATTATGTATTACTGCTGTTAAATGTATTGGTGGGGTGTATAATGTTTTTTTGGGGGTATAAAAAAACTTTATGACGGTAATTTAAACATTTTTGGAAAAGATGGTAGTACAGAGTAGATGGCAAAATTAAGCTGCGAAAACCACCAAAGTATAACTAGTGCATAAAATATATATTTCTTTGTAATTTGAAATTTAATCTATGCCAGATTTGTTGAAAACAGAGACACTCAGTCTGCTACTCTTGGGATTCTATGTGCATCAGTGCAAAACTTCATATTAAGGTGAAATAAATGATTTTAGCATTCTTCTAGTTTCCCTAATGTAGTTTTTCTTTGCTGCAGTAATTTCAACAGATTTTTTAATAGAATCACAAATTTTTGACCCTCTTGTCCCTGATTCCCCTGGTTTGCAATGGACATATCTGTCTTATGCATACCATTTGGTAGGTGAATTGTTATTTACACATACTTTCTGGTCCAGTTTGGATATAGTTCTCTTTTTTCATCAGTTTTAACTCACTACTAGAACTGATTATTGTAACCAGCATAGCTTTAGTAACCATTTAACATATTCTAATGGAATTTTGTATGAACATTGTTTAATAGACTTTGATGTACCAATTATGGGTTTTGTCATGTCAGTTCTATTTGGATAGAGTTATTGTCCTTGATAATGAACTTAATCTTCAGATGAGATGTTTCTTATAACTAGCATTGTTTGAGAACCATTCAACACATTCTGGTGAAATTTTGGTCTAAACATTTTCTCAGGATTACTTTTTGCATTGTATTTTTTTAGTTTTGTTTACTTCATTTGAAATCGAGTTAAGGATTTTTTTCATCACATAGAATCTTAGAATGTTGATTACAACCAGCATAACATATTCAGATGGAATTTGGTAAAATTATTGTCTTAGAAATTTAGATGATGGTTTTGTCATTTGTCTCATTTTCACAGTTTTTGACAGAGTTGTGCAGACCTGCCAACCCTTGTGATTTATGAAAATTACCCTTAAAATTCAGACTCACTGCATAAAAGCAAAAACTACTGAAAACTGATCATTGCCAAACAATCCGGAAAATTTTTCATCCGTGTTTGATTTGGATCTGGGTTTTAAATTAGAGTTAGTGAAATTAGTCAGTGGACATACTTTACAGCAGTTCCTGAGACACACCTATTTGTTCATGCAAAGCATCTATATATCAAATTGTTGATTTTGTAATCTTTTTTTAAAATGGTAGCAAGCATGTTTAAGACAAAACGGAAAATATACCTCTTGAGAATGTTAATAATCAACACAGAAAAATGAAAATATTCAGATTTTTGTGAATAAAAGCCAGAAGGGACACGATTACATTTATTGGACATGACATGCCAATTTGAGTATGAATCATGGCGGGAGATATGATTGCCGTCGTCATGTAAAATGAAAAAAGAATTTTCAAGAATTACTTTAAGTTGAGAGACAGCAACAAGCCATTGAGCTGCATTGGGTTTGGAACTAAAGTTTGTGCACCTGTACTAGTGGTAAAGAAAGTTGAGAGACAGCAACAAGCCATTGAGCTGCATTGGGTTTGGAACTAAAGTTTGTGCACCTGTACTAATGGTAAATAAAGTTGAGAGACAGCAACAAGCCATTAAGCTGCATTGGGTTTGGAACTAAAGTTTGTGCACTTGTACTAGTGGTAAATAAAGTCTACATGTATTTTACAAACTTTTCAGATGAACATTTTTTTTTATTTGCGCTGCATGTATCAAATACCAAACTTTTAAGTATGTTTTCGAGCTTTACACTAACAGTTTACATTTTTTACACCTTACTGAAAACTGATCAAACTTACGGAAAAAAATCAATCAACTGCCTTACTGAGAGACTTGTCAGGGTTGGCAGGTCTGCAGGCTTACTGAAAAAAACTCAACAGGGTTGGCAGGTCTGATTTATGTCCCTTGTCTATGCACTTTATGTCTGTAAATGGGATGTTGCTTGTAATCAGTATGGTTGAAAAACTATTCAATATATTCTGATGCAGTTTGGTTAAACATTGTTACACAGACCTGGATGCCAGTATTATTGTTTCGTCTCTTCTGCTACATTTTACCCAGAGTTGTGAATCTTGTAGATCATCATCATTGTTTTGTAGATGGAATGTTATTTGTATAGATGAGACCTTGATGAGCTGGATTTGAAGCATTCCATGTGTTAACTGTAACCATGAATACTATTTTCCAAACTTCGACACAACTTCCTTAGTTACGGGCACTACATAACAATTGTCTTCAATGGAACACCGAGATGCAAACATTGCTAATAGCTCAAGTTGGTATGTTTTATTGAAAACCAGATTAGGATAGAGTTGTGTACAAAATCTCATTTTTATGTATAAAAATAAGCCAAAATATAAAGTAAGCACAGTAAATCAAGTAGCAAATTAAAAAAATTAAGTTCACATAGTAAAAAGGTAGACCATATATACTTGTGTACATGTTGGATTCAGTTTAAAGCTTCAGATAGGGGTCTGTGCAGTTTGTTAGGAGTCATTACTTGAACAACATTATACCCAGATCTGGAGGTGCATTATGTTGTGGCAGATCAGATTCTGTGTTGTGTGCAGTTGGATCAGACTTGTACATAAGTAAATATGGTATATGATAAATCACTTGTTATTTTCTTTTGTTCAAGGAAGGTATTCAAGCATTTTTCTTCATTTTACATGATAAGACCTCAAAGTATGTGGTTTCAGAGTCTGGTGAACTACCTCCCTGACATGAAAACAGAGACAGAGAGTGTTATAGCTGATGTTTACAAAAGATTTCAACGTCTCCATGGTCTTCTGCAGATCAGGTATTTTCACAATGCCAACTTGTAGATCTGGAAACAGCCATAAATAAGTAAATTTCTTGTAAAGGAGATTTTTACAGAGTGAGAAAAAAATTAAACCTTGTTTCTTTTTATTCTGTAACTGATCACTAAGATTTATTGGAGAAAAATCGCCAACTGCAATATTTTGCAACTAATTTTCAAAAAGTCTTGTCAGAATAAATAGTGAATATATTTCCAAGTCTGTTAATGTGATAGGCTATGAAAATTGAAAAACATGGGATGGTTATTGCTTTATTGACAACAAGCAGTTCAGCTGTGATATTATAGAATAAATCATTACATGATCATTATTTTGCACTGTTAAAATGTTTTATAATGTCACAAGATCTGTCACGATTTTAGGTCAGCCCACTTGTTGAATGCAGTTTCAAAGTCTAATTCTTTACTACTTCCAAGAAACTTCACATCCCACATTACCGTTAGTGCATAGGTATGACTGTTGTCGCTTGAAAAAAAGCATTATCAAATGTAAAATATCAATTTTTTTGACATCTACAGTGTCTAGCTAATTTTTGTAATTAACCCCCCCTCTTTAATGGCTAGCTTCACAAAGTACATCTTATTGAATGCTGTAGAGTTCTTTTTGACACGCAAACTTGGATTTCCATTCCCACCAATGAAACTTACAAGAGTCTACAACTGGCATAAATGTACCATATATATAAGCATTAGTGACCATCATATCAATTCAGAAAAAATTTTGTTATTGACTGAGTCTACATTGTTATATGCATATACTAGTTAACAACAAGGAATTATGGTGGCATATAAAATGTGATAAATAGTTACGATACGTATGGTAGCTTGAGACAAAAGTTAAACAAATTCACACTTTTTTTAGGATTTATTAATTATCACAGAAAAGGGCGAAGTTTATTTGTCAATCGATTACTATTGTTTCACTCACTGTGTAACAAACAAACAGGTGGTGTCTTTGAAGTATGTTGCAGAGGCTCAAGTCTAACATTTAGCTATTGTATAAAATATGAAATGAGGGTACATTTGGAGGGGAGGCAAATAACGCATTCCATGGGGAGAAATGGCATGTCCTTTGTGACAATTTCATGTGTATTGGACTGTAAAATCAGAAGATTAGTGAAAACAATGCTTAAATATATGATCTTCTCAATGGCAGATTCCAATCTGTATTTTCATATTTAATCTTTATGAGAAATAAATTATTCAGTTATACAAAATTTGTTAGTGTTGATATTTTTTGTTGCATAGTTTTAATGCAGATGTAACAGGCTTGACGGCAAAAGTAAAAGATCAATGAGCAAAATTAACATTTTACTTACTATGCTTAGATTCATGTTTGGTGACACACTCCTTCATCAAAATATCACAGCCACAGAAGTTTTTACCCATTTATCATGCGGATTATAATGTAACATTGCACTGTAAAGATGGGTTTTTCATTACGAACAAAGGATTTGTTTATGTGGGGAATATAGGTCTGTGTATAAGTCTGAATATAAGTCTGTGACTTCTTTTAATGTCCCATTGAATTTCTCCACTCCAAATCCATGTTTGTATGTACAAGATAAACTGCCATAAAGGCTCTTACCCAAAAAATCGCCAACTGGTATTTTTTTGTTGCCAATAAAAAAAAAAAAAATCGAAAAATTTGTGACATTGGCGAAGCACAGGACGATCCCTGGTTTATGTTTCCCCATTTTTTTTTTTTTGTCCATGTTCTGATACCAGACTTTCATAGGCTCCCCGACAGGTCTGTTCACTTTGCGTGGCTCCATCTGACATAAACCTGTGTTATCAATGCTAATTACTCATCTGGTACTCAGACTCCCTGTCCCTTGTCTGTATTACCTGGTGTTATATTTGAAGAGTGCTATAATTAGTGTTAGCTCTTGTGTTGCCCTTATTTGTATAGTGAGGTTAGTTGTTAGGGTTTAGAGAGGGTAATCAGAGATAGGTATTGTTGATTAAATTTTCAAAAGTTTTCTTACCTCACAACCCCGTGCATGTGACATGTGAGTAAAGAGCCTCAGACATCTCACTGGCTGGAACTGCCCCTAGGCAGGGCGATTAACTGGGGCTCATCTCTCTCATGGGTCTATCAGGGACATGGGAAGCATGTCCTATTTGTTTTATTGCCTTAAATATACAATTTAGCCAAATTGGTTACATGATATAGTTTATTACATATATAATTATTTCATGTTGATATAGAAGGTTGTCTCACAGTATGTTGCAGACAAAAATTCACTAAATTTTAGCATTTATTTGGTTTTGAAAAGTCCTTGAATTCAGAGAGTTATTATGAAAAATCTGCAAGTTGAAACTAAAGTGGGTTTTGTTTCTGAAAATACCCTGAATTTCTAAATGAAAGTACTGCTGAATTTTTTCAAAATCTAACTGATTTTTATCAGTATAATTAAAACCATATTACTTAAATGTAGTTTGAAAAAGAAAAGGTTTTAAAATATTTTATGTTGAAGAATGTAATGTGATAAAATTGAATTGGTGAATTAGTACATAATATTAGTTGATATTGGAATGAATTGTGTCCCTTTGCATATGTTGCACAGTAATTGAACCAATAATGCTGACCTAGCTAAAACCTATCATGAGCCATTTATATAATAGTAGTTGGCATGAAAGCATTCAAGGTAATTTGCAAGCCTTGCAGCAAGATTTTGAATATTTTCAGCATGGAAAAAAGTACTTTTAAGTCTCCTATGAAAAGTTCAAAACACAAGAAAAATGCAAATTTGTAAGATGTTACTTTACATTAATTTTATTGGACTAAAAAGAAAAGTGAATCTTCTTAAACTTTATACACTTGTGAAAGGTAATCATTTCTCTTCAAAAAAACTGATAACAAATGTATTGAGAAGTCCTTGAAAATGATATCTTTAGAGCTGGCATTTGCAATTAAGCTATCACTTGTTTCTTCATTCTGTAAATGTGGACTTTTGTCAATTTTAGGGAAACACAAGTTTTAGAAGAGGTTTATACAAGATTTAGGAAAGGAATTGAACCAATACAGCAGTTGGTAAGTGTAATACTAGACTACAAATTCTAATGATAGTGTTTATTTGGTCTTACTATTATTTTTCTGTCCTATTTTAGCGGGAAGCAAGACAGAGCGGTCATTTTTCCAATGGCAGCATTAGCATCAACAGTTTAAGGTGTTAATTACTTTATTTGTGTATGTTTCCTAAATCCCATAATAGATTCTCATCATATTTGAAATGAAACATTAGGAAGCTAAGACAGTTCATTCCACAACATGCTTGCCCCTTTTATCTTTGGGTCAAGGTCATAATCACAGAAAATTTGTGTTCATGTTGTGGTTAAGGCTTTTTTCATTTGCTCATATTTCCCAAAGTCCTTGATGGATCTTATATGGGATGATTCATTATGAAGCAAGACAATTTATTTGATGACATGTATGCATGTTCCTTTACTTTGTGGCCAAGTTCAGTCTATGGCCATGTTCAGTCATAGAAAATTTGTGAAAAGGTTTGGTTCAAGTTTTTTCATTTGCTTATTTTCCTGAATCCTTTCATAGATTTGTTTATATATTTCATGAATCATTATGAAGCTAAGACATTTCATTCAGTGATGTGCTCACTTTTCCCATCTGACCTTGGGTCAGAGTCATATGGTTTACAGTAATGTTTGGATCATGGGATTAACATGGAGGTCCAGGCTTTCTTGTTAAAGGTTTGTGATCATATCGGCTAAAAGAATTTTCATTTAGAAATGGTTTTTGAATTTTGTTTGTATGGCATAATTTTATTATGTGCATCATAAATGGAAACATTTACGCACAGTAAAACATGCAGATAGAAACCTAACATGCAAGAGCCCATTTGATGCTTATGCAAATAAATGTATCTTTTAATTCTTTTGAGAATGTGGTTATGCCAAAAAAGTCTTTGAAATAAACATATTTTCAGTCCCTGATGTGTGTAAACTATTTATTTCTGATAATGTCATGACCCATTCAAATGAAGAATTATATTCAGTATCACATCTGAATCATGAAGAGGATGTTCTGTAAGCTGTGGGAACATCATAGCATAAATACTAGAGTTAATGAGTAAGAGGGTCACAAAAACAGAAGTTATTTAGGCTTATAGGAGTCTTTATTAACTGAATTCAGATATTTTAAACTATAGAAGAATACTGTTGTTAGAACTGTCAACATATTATTTCTTTAAAGGTCCTTAAGCTTGAAATACAAAGAGCTTTCAGTTCTGCTTCCCAAAGTCTGTTCACAAAGCTTTAAAGAACCATTGTTATTTGAGTGACATTTTTTCAGAATGTTGTTTTTAAAATTAGGACTGTTCTTTACTTGGTGTTTATCCATTGCCAGAGAGAAACTTTACAAGAAGAAACAAAGGAGTTGGAAAGAACAATAAAGGGTAAATATTGTTTCTTTTAAAGGGATATAGATGTAACTTTTCTTATCTATAGTTCAGTATCATGTGTAACTCTCAGTATGTCGTGCTTTTTATTCTAGTTCAAAATATTAGTTCCATTTTAGTTTGCTGGAGCATATAGAATGTTAGAACCATCTTTGAATCCCATACACTTCCAGCTGAAGTTGAAGACAGTCATAACATTTTGTATAATCCCTGTAAACTGTCATGAAATGAATTTATTACCTCATAAAGCTTCCTTAAATATATTTCTTGAAAGAATGAAACATAAGAATTGCATAGCTGCCATTGTTGGCTTTGCATACAGTTGTTACTAACAGCATGCTAGTTACCTCCCTTGCCCCCCCCCCCAAGACCAAACAACTGACAAATCAGCATTGATTAATCAAAGTCTACCTTCTTAGGGGGAAGATTTCCACTGATGATAAACTGGTAACTCTTTTCTATGTACCTGTATAATAAAATAATTCAATATATTTAATACATAAATTAGATATTTGAATTTCATCTGTTGAAGCTGATATTGCTAGTTATCATGTGACTTTTTATATCCCACTTAAAAGTCATGTGATCTAATTATCACCTTGTTGTAATTCTTAAACTGCACTAGAATAATGTTTAACAGAAATTCTGAATTTTATATCTTGATATTGACCAATTGTACTTTTTAAATTTTGTATATGATGTAATAATATATTACATATATAATTAGTACATATCCTTTATTTTAAATAGCACACAATACACAGGTTCAATAGACACTTTAATGTACATATAAAATAAACATTTTTGGCATAATGTGGGCAAATTCTGTCACAGCACACCACACCAGCCCAGCTCTGAATTGTTTTAAAGGATACCTCAGGACAGGAAGCATGCGGGAGTTTGTAGGGTTGTGAAAATTGTCAGATACATGTGGGGCCAGCAAGGTACTGACATGAGGTATATAGGGACGATGGTCCGATACCTGCATGTTGTGCTGACAGGAGGTATATAGGGACAATGACAACTGAAACTAGACAAGTCTGATCCAGAGGATGCTATGATAACAAACATCAGCCGATACTCCATACATGCACCGCAGGAAGCAGGTATGAAGTATATGGGCATTTAAGTACTGACACAAATTGGGGTTCAAAAGCAAAGTTTTTTGAATGAATGAAAACTTGGCAATGGCCCTAGTTTTGAAAATGCTGAAAGCCTTGTTCAAAAGTCAAGTCATGAATGCTTGAAGTTGGGCAATGCACCTAAGAACAGAACTGTAACAGTATGCTATGGAAGAAACGCCCCAAATAAATGACATGGTGGACCTCAGGACAGGAGACATGTGGGAGTTTGTAGGGTTGTGCAGATTGTCCGACACCTGTATGTGGAGCCGCAAGGGGGTTGATATGAGGTATAAAGAGACAATGATAACTGAAACTCGACAAGTCCTATCTTGAGTATGCTAATAAATGACATGGTGGAAGGTGGGAAAGCGGGTGGTTCTTTCTGCTGATAATTGTTTTAAGATAGATGTCGCAATCGACAGTTCATTGAAAAGCACACATCTATACGCATCCTGCATCTATATGAATGACACCAACAACTGATAATGCTTGATCACATGGTTAAACATGACATCATATCTAAATTTAGTTACTAGCTTATAAATATATATTAATGACATCACGTCTGGTAGAAACCCTAGTAGACAAAGAGGGGTCGGAAAAGGGGGCTAGAGAAGGATGCACTGTGTATTATTCAAACTACATTTAATCAATTAAATTACAATTTATGTACTCAATGCTTTAGTAGCATAGTTCATTATTTCACGTGGCTCCGAGTGGTCTACAGTGCTCACCATTATGGATCACTTCCATCTAACCTGTCTGCATATTTTTGACTCTCTGGCTCGGCCAATGTGGGTACATGAGAAAGCTTGCCAGTAGCTTTTTGTGGGTTAGTGGTTCTTTCTAGGCTTTTCCCAGGTTCTTCCTCTGCTATTTATACTGGTCACCATGTATAGCCTATCATGTGCAGAGTAATGGCATTAAGCCCTTAAAACAACAATAAAATCATTATTTTAGTAGGAGCCGTGGGTGGCCAAGTGGTCTTAAGTGCTTGCCTCTACTAATCACTGCCATCTCACCATGGTTCATGTCGGTTTGAGTGTTAGGGCTTGGGAAATGTGGGTATGTGAGAAAGTTTGCCAGTAACATGGTTGTGTCTGTGTCATTTGGGATTTTCCTAGCTTTTCCTCCAGCAGTTATACAGGCTGCCATGTATTGCCTGTCATGCTGAAAAAGGAAGTTAAATCCACAATAACAACATCATTATTTCTGTGACTTTTTATGAAAGGGGTCATGTGATCTTTCTCATCAGGGCATTTTTAATATTTCACATTAACTCCTACATTTTTCAAGCTCAAGATTTTATACTTTGTTATCTGATTATTACTGGACTCTCAGCATTAAACAATTTGTTTAGAAAATTTTAATCCATCTTCTTGGAGCAGGCAAAGTTTTACATAAAAGAGGAATAACTCCTTAGGTATTAGTTTTACATGTTTGAAAAATGTATGTGTTATCATTGACCCGAGCATCATCATAAAGTTGCAGAGACATATTCATAACTTTGAAATTATTGAGTTTCACGCCATATAACCACATATATATTATCTGGTCATGAATGTAAAAATTCAGATATGTGGCTAACTTTAGCCCATAGGTCTCTTCATACTGAAGGGACCCTGTGTCATAACAAGGACAGCATTGAGATTCTCACTCCCTACATACATATACTGTGCATGAAAAGACTAATTCTCACAATAGGTCCATCTTTACACCCAGGAATGTTGTCTGACAAGCACATGATTTTGTGGATTCTGACAAAACAGGTAAGCGTGGGGATATGTGTTTTATGAATGCCATCTTGTAACGTCTTTAATAGTTTTCCATGGAATACAGTCAGATCTGTTGTTTAGATATTGATCATTAACATGGGCAATAAGTCTTTGCCATAGGAACTCAATGTGATGCTTTGGACATTTTAGTGGAACTCTATGGGATGCATAGATATTGTTGGGCACTTCAAATGAACTCTGTGATACTTAGATATTGTTGGGCACTTCAAAGGATCTCTGATGCTTAGTTGTTTATGGGCACTTAAGTGGAACTCTGATGCTTTGATATTTTGGGCACATCAAAGGAACTCTGATGCTTTGATATTGTTGGGCACTTCAAAAGAACTCTTAAGATTCATTTTATGGTTACTTCAAAGGAACTCTGTGAAGCATGTGTTGTTGGACACTTCAAAGGAACTCTATGTGATGCTATGATAATGTTGGGCACTTAAAGGAACTCTATGGGCTGTTTGGATATTGTTGGGCACCTCAAAGGAACTTTGTGTGATGCATATATATTGATAGACACTTCAAAGGAACTTTGAGATCCATTTTGATGGTTACTTTAAAGGAACTCTGTGAAGCATGTGTTGTTGGACACTTCAAAGGATATCTATGTGATGCTATGATAATGTTGGGCACTTAAAGGAACTATATGGGCTGTTTGGATATTGTTGGGCACCTCAAAGGAACTTTGTGTGATGCATATATATTGATAGACACTTCAAAGGAACTTTGAGATCCATTTTGATGGTTACTTTAAAGGAACTCTGTGAAGCATGTGTTGTTGGACACTTCAAAGGAACTCTATGTGATGCTATGATAATGTTGGGCACTTAAAGGAACTCTATGGGCTGTTTGGATATTGTTGGGCACCTCAAAGGAACTTTGTGTGATGCATATATATTGATAGACACTTCAAAGGAACTCTGAGATCCATTTTGATGGTTACTTTAAAGGAACTCTGTGAAGCATGTGTTGTTGGACACTTCAAAGGAATTCTATGTGATGCTATGATAATGTTGGGCACTTAAAGGAACTCTATGGGATGTTTGGATATTGTTGGGCACCTCAAAGGAACTTTGTATGATGCATATATATTGATAAACACTTCAAAGGAACTCTGAGATCCATTTTGATGGTTACTTCTAAAGGACTATGTGATGCATATATGTTGTTGGACACTTCATAGGAACTTTATGTGATGCTTAGATATTGTTGGGCACTTTAGAGGAACGTTTGTGATGCTTAGATATCATTGGGTACTTAAAAAGAACTCTAGGTAATGTTTAGATATTGAAAAGCACTTTAAAGGAACTCTGTGAGACACATGTTGATGGTCAATTCGAGGAACTCCACATGATCTTTAGATTTTGTTGGGCACTTCAGAGGAACTGTATGTGATGTTCAGATATTGATGGGCACCTCAAAGGAACTCGTGATGTTTAAATGCTGATGGGCACTTCAAAGGAACTTGTAATGTTTAATGCTGATGGGTAATTCAAAGGAACTCTGTGATGCTAAGATATTAATGAATACAATGGGAACTATATCTTTCCTATCATAATCTGCTTCAGCATAATGTCTTCATTTGAGTTGCGCAGGCTTGGAAACTACATCATTGTCAAAGGAAAGACGAGTTGCCCCAGCCTATTCTAGATATGAGATAAATCAATTCTTATTTGCATATGATGGTCTAAATAAAATACATAGGACACTAGCTCTCTACAAGCTATTTTACAGACATTACATCTGTATAGCCTAAGGGAAACATGAATTGCCCAGGCCTGGAAACTACATCTGTATTGTTGAAATGAAGCATGAGATATGCATGGCACTCTACAGGCTTGGAAATTACATATGTGCAACCTAAGGGAAACTTGAATTGTATGGAGCACTCTAGAGGTTTGGGGACTACATCTATGCTTCCTAATGGAAACATGAGTTGTGCATGGCACTGTCCAGGCTTCAAATCTACCTCTAAAGCCTAAGTAAAACAGGAGTTGAGTATAGCAATTTACAAGCATGGAAACTAAATCTTTACAACCTAAGGGAAATTTTAGATCTGAATGGCAGTTTACAGGCTTGGAAATAAATATCTCAGCCAGAGGGAAACTCAGTTTCACATCACACTATGCATGTTTGGAAACTACATCTGTGTAGCCTGTGGGAAACTTGGAGGTTTCTTTTCATTTGTTTTAAGAATATCTTTCATGAGTCTTTTTAATTCAGATTTGTTGTCAATTCATTGATAATAAACTCTGTTACCAGGTGCTCAACGAATCATGAACAACAACAATGAGATTATTGTGAATACGAAAGAGATACTGGAAAAACTGGAACATGCTAAAGATATTCCTTGCATAATCATCCCAGCAAGTACAGAAACTTCAGAAACAATCTGGTAAGTATGCCTGTGTAGAGGTTTTTGACAGCATCAGTATGGTGTTGCATTTATATCAGTGATAGCAATGATGTCACCATTCATGAAAAATCTTATTTTCTGATTATGGTTTTGGTTTTGTGTCAATAAAACTATGATAATGCAATTCAATTAAGGATGGTAGCTATGTCACCATTATTAATAAAGTTATATGCCAAAGATTTTGAAACTTTGATACAGAAAGGCTACAATAATGATATGGATCATGAAGGGCTACAATAATAGTATTGGTCATGAAGGGCTACAATAATAGTATGTATCATGAAAGGCTACAATAATAGTATGGGTCATGAAGGGCTACAATAATAGTATGGGTCATGAAGGGCTGCAGTAATAGTATGGGTCACAAAAGACTTCACTAATAGTATGGGTCATGAAGGGCTACAAAAATAGTATGGGTCATGAAGGGCTGCAATAATAGTATGGGTCATGAAGGGCTACAATAATAGTATGCATCATGAAAGGCTACAATAATAGTATGGGTCATGAAGGGCTACAATAATAGTATGGGTCACGAAAGGCTACAATAATAGTATGGGTCATGAAGGGCTGCAATAATAGTATGGGTCATGAAGGGCTGCATTAATATGGGAAATGAAAGACTACAATAATAATATGGGTCATGAAGGGCTGCAATAATAGTATTGTCACAGAGAGCTACAATAATAGTATGGGTCATGAAAGACTACAATAATAGTATGGGTCATGAAGGGCTACAATAATAGTATGGGTCATGAAGGGCTGCAATAATAGTATGGGTCATGAAAGACTACAATAATAGTATGGGCTATGAAGGGATACAATAATAGTATGGGTCATGAAGGGCTACAATAATAGTATGGGTCGCAGTGAGCTACAATAATAGTATGGGTCATGAAAGACTACAATAATAATATGGGTCATGAAGGGCTGCAATAATTGTATGGGTTATGAAAGATTGCAATAATAGTATGGGTCATGAAGGGCTACAATATTAGTATGGGTAATGAAGGGCTACAATAATAGTATGGTCACGGAGAGCTACAATAATAGTATGGGTCATGAAGGACTACAATAATAGTATGGGTCATGAGGGCTGCAATAATAGTATGGGTCATGAAAGACTACAATAATAGTATGGGTCATGAAGGGCTACAATAGTATGGGTCATGAAGGGCTACAATAATAGTATGGGTCATGAAGGGCTACAATATTAGTATGGGTCATGGAGAGCTACAATAATAGTATGGGTCATGAAAGACTACAATAATAGTATGGGTCATGAAAGACTACAATAATAGTATGGGTCATGAAGGGCTACAATAATAGTATGGGTCATGAAAGACTACGATAATAGTATGGGTCATGAAGGGCTACAATAATACTATGGGTCATGAAAGGCTACAATAATAGTATTGGTCACGGAGAGCTACCATAATAGTATGGGTCATGAAAGACTACAATAATAGTATGGGTCATGAAGGGCTACAATAATAGTATGGGTCATGAAGGGCTACAATAATAGTATGGGTCATGAAGGGCTACAATAATAGTATGGGTCATGAAGGGCTACAATAATAGTATGGGTCATGAAAGACTACAATAATAGTATGGGTCATGAAGGGCTACAATAATAGTATGGGTCATGAAGGGCTACAATAATAGTATGGGTCATGAAAGATATAATATTATGGGTCATGAAGGGCTGCAATAATAGAGGTTATGAAGGGTTTCAATAATAGTATGGGTCATGAAGGGCTGCAATGATAGTGTGGGTCACGAAAGGCTACAATAATAGTATGGGTCATGAAGGGCTACAATAATAGTATGGGTCATGAAGGGCTGCAATAATAGTATGGGTCATGAAGTGCTACAATAATAGCATGGGTCACAGGGGAGTTTATTCTTCAGGCTGCTTGTTGAATAGAAAAAAAATCGAATTAATTGTTTGTTCTTTTCATATTTTAGTTATTTCATCAATGCATTGGTACTTGTCTTTAAGGACTTTCTTCATATTTTGTCAGTGATCATATTAATACAGTGGTATATGTCTTTGAAGACCATCGTGTGTGTCTGTCTGTGTGTGTGTAAGGTTTAATGGCACATCAGTATATTCCTGGATACACAGTGCATAGTAAGTTTTAGCTTCACAAGAAAGGCATACAATACAAACATAAATTCAAAAAGGGTTGGTTACATTTTTTTTATAAATTAAATTCTTTTAAAAGCAGATTGAATATCATCATGAGATACATCCCAGGTCAAAATGTTTGCCTCCATTAGTCATCTCTTCTGACATGCAGATGGTTACCTCAAGTCTATTCTGCATACCCAGGAATTCCCCATGTGGCCGTCTTCCCCAAGCCCACAAGCAGTACTCTTCCCCAAGCCTGCTGATGATTCTTTTTCCCCCTAGCCCACAGATGGTCTTCTTATGGGAACTTGAAATATTTGTGTTCTTGTTAATGACATGGTTATTCATAGCTGTAATTTCTCAGGTATTTACACTTTGAGATATGGACTGAAATTTGTGATCATTGAAGACATATTTTCATAGAAGAAATGTGTTGACTTCAATCATTAAACTAGAGGACTTTTATGGCTTGCAGTCATAAATCATTCCCCAAATTTATCCTAGATTTTATTGGCTTTCAGGCTTTGACTGGATGTTTTGTTACAGAATATTTGAATGTATCAGCATTTAAATTTTTAGTAATTTTACCTTTTTAACAACAAAAGAAACTTTAGAGAGGAAGGAAAAAGTGATGCCAATCATTTTACCATGGTTACAGTGTTGAAATGGCTATGACCAGAAATTCAATCCAGCTATCTTAGAAGGATGGTATTGTATGATATGACAAAACATTTGTGGACAACTAATTTTGACTAGCAGTGACAGACAAGAAAATATTAGAATATTCTTGGTACTAATTGGTGACCTACTTTTCCTTAAAGCTGTCATCGTTATACACATCACATTGCATCCATAAGTGAACTTAAAAGATTATAAACATTAGGCTCAGATAAGTTGCTTATCTGACAGTTCTTTACTGTTTTAATTATTCAGAAATATTTAAATCAGTAGTTAAGTTTTAGAATGTAATTTGTGGATAGAACTTTTTTTCAACAAATTAAAAAATTGGATTGAGCAGAAGCTTGAATGCATAGATACTTGAGTGGTTCCAGAATTAAATAAGGGTGGGGTGAGTGGAGGAAAAGCACTCACTTCATTAAATATTGGTTGTGGTGGTATTAGCAAAGATAGTGTGATTTGACGGGTAGCAGAATCTTTGTAACAATTCCTTCAGTTGCTTTCAGTCCTACAACATTAGAGTAACCAAATCTGGAATAATGCAGACCTTTAGTAAATTTCATTTTATTTTTATTCTAGTTTTGATTCTGGAGGGGAGTCCATGGATACATCAATCCTGAATTATGGCTCAGTTGTTGGTGCAGTTCCACAAAGGTAGGAGTAAAATAAGTCAAAATGTTTTAGTTTTAACAGGTCCTTAAAGACAAGCAGATGATCTTTTCAATCTTTTCCAGTGTTGAGGCATCAGGAGTTATGAAATTCTAGGAAGTTTTATTTTGTTTAAAGTTTGTTAATGAGATTTATTGACCTTTTGATATTTAAACTGTAGGCAGAAAGTTCATTGACATATTCTTTGCACTTGCCTCAGTTTCAAAGGGTAAGGTTTGGAGAGAGAAAGATTCAGGTTCATTAAATATATGGTAGGCAGCATGGCACTTTTGATAAATTGGCCACCTCACACAGCTACCAGCATAGCCCATGGGAAATGTTACATTAAAAAGTAGTTTACAGGAGCAGTCTAACTTCATGTAAAACATATTTTTGCAGATGCCTGGTTGGGAATTTTGTCTGAAAATAGTGGTTTCAGTGTCGGCATTTATATCATAGCAATTTCAAATATGGTAATTTTTTGTGTGTGAAGACATCAGCCAGTATTAATTTGTACCTCCATCAAAACTTGCCTTTCCAGCATGCACTGGATCAGATACATTCTATTTGGGGGAAATATCTCCACCCACCATTTGAAAAAATAATCAGCCACATTTAATTAATAAATTTTTATTTTATAAATTTTCTTTATTTCAGTCAGATGATGTTAAATCACAAAAATGTATCCACTGCTGCAATAGCCATCTATATTTTATGTGAATTTTTCATAAATTATTGCCTTTAAGCATTCTCGTCATAGTCCGTATAAACACATTTTCCCAACATTTAAATGTAGAGGTCTATTAATTTCATAAATGAAGCAAACCTAATTTTAATCAAATATCGAATTTTAATTTCAAAAGTATGAGTAAAAGTCATTATATAATCCTTTTCAATTATTTAGGAAGATCACTGATTTAAATTACAGTAGAATACTCATCAGATTCTTCAGAAATTTTCTGTCCTAATTTTTGGTGACAGAATGTACCGTGGTATAAAGAGCTTTCAAATTTGTATAGTTAATGCTGATCTGCCATCATATATAGTCACCATTTTTAAAAATAGAAAAATCTTTTAAAATAATAGTGTCTTAACAGAATTTTACCAATTTGATAGAAAGCTTCCTACCTTGAAAGACATTTCACATGTGATGCTTATTGGTTATTAAATGTTGCTGTCGTTACTACAGATTAAAAGAAATAATGAAACAGTTTTACTGGACATAAACCTATTCAACAGAAATTGACCAAATCTGAAATAGAAAACATCTCAGAATATTCACCTTTTATTATCAGATAAATGATGCTAATGTGGGTGAAGATTGAAAAAAGGAATGAAGCTTGCAATAATTGTTTTATGGCCTATGCAATCAACAACATTGGAAGAAATTTCTACAGAAAGTATCTTACTCAGATTTCTCTGCAATTACTTTAACATTTGGGTGTTGAGACAAATGTCTGTCATGTGAGTGATGTCTGGGCTATTTAAGTCTTTTGCTGTTCCAGGTTTTCAGTACAAACTCACAGACAAATGCCAGAGGAGTTTCTCACTGATGAAATAGAGAGTCTTGGATCCTATACTCCTTTTGACTCACTCAGTATGGTCTCCACAATAACTGATGCATCGGATGATATTATTATTGAAGGTATGGATTACTTATTTGTACCCTGTTATACTTTTGTGTGATTCGGCTATTCTATTTCAATCTAGATCAAGATCATGTAGAGGATGAGGTACCGTATATACTTGTGTATAAGCTGACACCCCCCAACTTGACTAGGTAAAAATAGGAAAAATTGCATTACCCTTGCATAAGCCAACCAATAAAATCACAACTACATCACAAAATGCACAAAGGGAGTTTTAATTACCAGTACATTTATTTTAGGCAAATCAGATTACTAAAACAAATATTATCTTATAACTTCACGAAAATTTGAATTTATATGTTGAAATAAATATGATTTATCTTCAGTGTTAAAAAATAATTGAAATAATAATATCCTCATACTAAAATCCTAAATTATAAAAGTTTTATCACATTTAGAATCCTTTAAAATCTTGCTCGTTATCAGAATTGCCAAATAGTTAATAAAACTCGGCTTTTGTTATGGGCATGCTGTCATCATATATGTCGTCATTGTCCCCAGTGTCTTCCAAAAGTCTTGTTTGTTTTCTCATTCTCCTCATCATTGTCCAATTCAAATATTGCATCATCCTCAGTTCCATCTGTGGCATTGCTGATATAGCGTTTTCGAAATGATTTCCCAACAATCATGTCCGATAGAATTGAGTTCCTTGTATCTTTGACCATCTTGGCAACCAGGTCGAGGTTTGGCCTCATGAAATTCCTGCCTGAGGCTGAAACCATGCCAGTTCATAAAATGAGAACACCAACCAGCTGATGCAACAAATTTATAATCTGCCATCTTGTATTTGTCATCTTTTGCCATCTGCATAGCATACAGATGAATTGCAGTTTGTGTGACATTTTGTCGACATTCACTTACAAAATCACCGAGTTCTTTCTCCAATTCAGGGATTCCCAGTCTGACGAGTATTCCTGGTTTTTGGCATTTCTTCCAATGCTGCTTTGCTTTTCAGCCTTCCCTGTACTTGCTTCTCGTTCACACAAAATTTGCACGCTGCAGCACAGTTGTTATTTGCTTCTACATATTTAATAATTTTAAGTTTGAATGCTGCATCATAAACAGAACGCTTTCTTTTACTTCCAACACTATTCATTTTATCTGATTGAATATAGACTTCAGGAAAGATTAGGCTAAAATAATTTTTTATTTTAGTAGTATCCTATTTATACCTTATCCTGTAATTTTTCCCATTGGTGGTTGGTTATCAATTTGTACTGGATAATTATTGATCTTTGTTTTGTTTTTTAATCATTTATTTTAACTGCCTGTAATGTGAGTCAGTTGACCAAAATATGATTGGTTTTTAGTGTGGGCATTGTTCAAGTATTGTGACAGTTTTAACTTTGAGCAGAAACCATTTCTACTACCATATCTCATTAAACAATACATCTGAGAGTCCCTTTGTATAAGTAAATTCAGTGGCATTGTGCTACAAAATCCCTGAGGCATTTACCACAGATTAAGCATACTAGAAGTTATTGTACAACACTATACAACTAACAAACCACTTTGCTATACAAACAACTAAACAAAAGTAGATAATAAACTGTGGCTGCCTTTTACTTCAAAAACACCTGTCAAAGAAATCCCTCAAATTATATTTTTAATAATTAATCACACTGACTAGTATATACTACTTGCCTGTTAATTACCCTTCCTAGGTGCATGTGCAACAAACCCCTATGGATCTCTTTTTGGTTTATGTAAGACTTATCTATCATACATATACATGTACCTGACTCTTCACACCAAAATGGTTGTGTGGTAAATACCTTCAGTATCATAATTCAGTTCCTAAATCTTTTTATTTACCATAGTTTCATTTCATATTAACAGTGAAATAAGCTAGTGTGCATTTGCATGGTAGTATAGAGTTTAATGATTACTGTTTAGTTGAGGGTTAAATAATTCTTTGAGAGATTACTAATATTGCGGGTGTTTTTGGAAAATACATGTACCACTGTGGCTGAAATTACATGTATGGCTGCATTTTCTGGTGGTAGGACATCTGTCTATGAGATGTCAAGTATGGTAATACCTTTTTCATTCCTTTTCCTACCAGTAATGTTAGAAAAAATACTTGTTTCACTTTAAGATATCACATGAGCCATGTGGTATCATTAGGCACGTGATCTCATCTTTGGCGATAGACAGTAACAATAAATACCAGTAATGGAGAAGAAAAGCTATAAAATTTTCAGACTCGGACCTTGGCCTGCAGATAAGTCTACCCCACCTTCTTCCTAAATTCTTCGGCTTATACTCGAGTATATTCAGTATGTTACCCTACCATTATGTTTAAAAATATGGTTATAGAAAATTGCTTATTTTTTTGTTGCATTGTTCATCCTGGTTGTAAATTTACCCTCATTTTAGCAAGATTGTGTACATTTCAGTTCACCCTAATTGTAAATTTATATTGCCATCACTTTTGTTCACCCTAGCTGTAAAATTAATTTGAATTACCATTTGATGTAAATGTGTACATTTTTATTTACTGTTAAACACAATATTTGAGTGTCTTAAAATTTTTTTTTTATTGAGTTCAGAATATTTGCAGCATATATTTTTGCAGATGACACATTGTCATAATTTTTACAGTATGCATGTACTGATTGTGAATAATAGTTGCATGTATTCATTCTTCTCATCAAAATGTGGTGAAAAAATTGGTGCTTTCAAAATTTTTATTATTTACATTAAATTCATGCTAGCATTTTCCCTGTTCCTGCACATCTTTTAAAATGTATTGTGGAAATATTACAGGTTTCTTGTTGCATGTATTCATTCTTCTCATCAAAATGTGGTGAAAAAATTGGTGCTTTCAAAATTTTTATTATTTACATTAAATTCATGCTAGAATTTTCCCTGTTCCTGGACATCTTTTATTATGTATTGTGGAAAAATTACAGGTTTCTTCCTCCACCAAAAATACTGGCCGCCATGTATAGCCTATCTTGTGCTGAAAAATGGCATTATGCCCCAGATCAACAACAACAAATTCCTTCAGTAATATTTCACATTCTACTTTTAGGCAGGCTGTGGGGCATCTAGACAATATTATGATAAATTCAAAAGAAAGTTTTTAGGGCTCTACCCTTACAAATGAGATACCAGTATTGGAATAAGGCTTTTTGACCCAAAACAGAGAGACATGACTTTTCCTGGATGATTATCATATACTTTCAGAATACTGTGATTTATTTATATTATTCCATCATTAATTCATTAGTTTTTAATTATTCCATCATTAATTCATTAATTTTAGCTATGCTTTTTTTAACAAGGTACATCTTTTAAATGGAATGGTCTTAATCTTGCTATACTGATATAATTAATTGAAAAACTTTATCATCAGGTACGTATTCAAAGTGTGATGACAATTATCTTGCTTTAAGGACATAAGTAAAATTGCTATAATAAGAGGGTATCTTAGTTGGTAGTATGTTTGACTCATAATCCAGGTGTTGCAGGTTTGATACCTGCGCAGGCACTTAGCTCCCATTTCCTCTGTATGATGTAGCCAATAATTTGTTAAAAAGTGCCGTTCAGAATCAACAAATAACAGCAGACAGGTGTTTGATTGATAGAAAAAGTGTTCAATGAGATGTGGCATGGTTATATTGCAGATGAGCAAGAAATTGTCTTTGAAGAGACTGGGTCAGAAAAAAGCTCCAGAAAGAATGACAAACAACAAAAGAAGAAAAAGCAGGGTAGAGAAGATTTGCCACAAAAAGTTCAAGTGAAAGGTGATTGAAAGACAGATGTCGTCAGATATCTTTTGATTTTGTTTCAAATTTTAGGAACAAATGGTTGTTGCTTTCCACAATATCTGTTTAGCAGCATTTTGAAGAAAAAACCAGTTTACATAATTCAGAATTCTTCTCATGTGGCAAGATTGGTAGTAAATCAAAAAATTTGGCTCCATTTTCAAATATGCTTATAATACAGTTGACCAAATTTGACAGAAAGTATCCCGAGATCAAAGCATTCAGTTGATATAAATAATGCCAACATGCTATTAAAAGAAAAAAAACCTTTAAGATGATTTATTTCAAAATGCACTGAACAGAATTGTGTCAATAGGGCAACAAGCACTCTGGGTTAATGGCCTTTAAATTTAATTCAGATGATGTCCAATCTGCTATCAAATATGGCCAGGAAACTAAAAAAGAAAAACATTTGAACAGTTGTATCGCATAAATCACTAGAATTTGACCAATATTGTTTTGTCTTAGTGCTGGACAGATCATGCTGTTAATTCCATATAATGTGGATTAAGGTACCAAGCAGAGAGGAATATTGAATACAATTGTTTTTATAATGTGTAATTAACAGCATTGAAAGAAATTTCTGTAGAATCCATCCTGCTGACCTTTACTTATTAGCAAACTGCTGTTGAATTTGCCTGGTGACACTTTCATAATATATGCAATCAAACATATTGAAGGAAATTTTTACAGAAACCATCCTAGTGTCTCTGATTTCTTGGCAACTTCTTTTGCATTTGGGTATTATGCAGATGTCAGCCAGCACCTTTTATTTACTTTGTTTCCAGGCCACAATGAGCAGGTGTACGTGTCTCACATCAGGAACCCATGTCACTTTGTTGTGCAGTTGAAGAGAGAAGTACCCAGGCTTCGCAGCCTTTCTATATCTATCAACAACTGGTGTAATGGTCCAGATGCCAAAAAGCATCTGCTGAAGGAAGTAGATGTTGGTATGTATGTACTTAATTTTGCTAACTTTAATTTCTTTCATTTAGCAGTCATATTTGAATGATGCCCTCATGAGACTGGTGTATTTCAGGCATTAGACCCCACATTATGATGCAGGAAACCTATAGCAGATACATTTCAGTCCATCCTGTCCGTCAGTCCATCCATCCACACTTCTTATAACCAACATAGCTCTACAGGCTTTACATATAATTTGATAATCTAGATTAGACTTTTAATGGCTTCACTTTTTCAGGTCCAAAGTGACAGAGTTATTGTCCCTTTTCAGTCAGAGTTACATAGCCACTACAGCAGATCCTTGTAATCACTATAGTTCAAGAACTATTTAATATTTCTTATGCAGTTTGGTATATACATTATAGGACAAACTTGGCATTTTATACATTCTGTCTTGTCAGCTCTGATATAGTCATGACCATTACAAATTAATTTGTATCTTTACATCAGATAATATCTTTAACATTTGCATATAATTAGTTGTCATTTAATAGAAGAATTACTAGTTACATGTTGATGTACCTTTTAAAGGTTTCAGTGTTGGATCTGATTTTGAAGGAGTTATTGACCATTTTCCATCAGTATTACATCTGCACAAAAGGACATACTTGTTTCCAGCATAGTCCAAGGACTATTCAGAATATTGTAATGTAATTTCGTTTGCAGAAGTTTACACAGGAAACAAAAAGGTTATAGTGAAATATTCAGAACCTATAAAATACTCACTGCATATCAGTGGAACTTTACACTTAGCCATTTCTTATATAAAAAATGTTAAACTTACATACAGAAAATACTGAATACTGAAATTAGTGAATAGTGACAAGATTCCCAAAAGCTGCAGTTATATTACTAATGGGAATTTTCTTAAAAAATATACCTGTATCAAAGGTATTATTTACCTTTATTTTGATTAAACCTTGAATTGATTCGATTTCTGGCATTCTGTGTCATAATTAAAAGAATTATTGCCCATAATTAGAGGAGTTACTGCCCCTCTATGGTCATCATCTTGCTTGCTTGTTTAAATTATACTGGTGTGCGCATATAATGCATGTACGATTTGTTAATTCCTGCACTGCAGGATGCTAGTTTTCCTTGAGAAATGGAATTGTACGTCATTCCCCAGGCATTAATGCACTCAGAGTGCTGTTAATTTTGCAGGGGAACAATACGTTACAAGTTACCTGAATGTTAGGCTTACATGAGAGGGGATAGTCCCAGCACACACTCATGTTTTACAATCTGCCCCTAGCATAGGGTGAGTGGGAATTGTACCATCACTCACTCAGATTTTGGTTGTTGGTTGGTGAGTTTGTTGTTGGTGTGTGCATTGCACGCTTGTTACTGTCCTGTAAAGGTAAAGGGTGGTGTGAGACGCTGAGCTGCATGATGGTGCTAGTTTCAAGGGTATTGATCTAAAATTGGTCTTTCTGCACGGACTAGTAAGTTTGAAACTCTTTGCTGTTTTTTTAGATAGTTTTGGGGGTCTTACTGGGTGTACTTGTTTTAGAGGCTGCTTGATGGTTGCATGTTTGACCTTGGATTGTTTGGGGCCTATCACTTGGCTTAGAGTAGTTTTTTGCCACCTGATGGTCATTGTGCTTTTGGTCAATTATATTGTCAATTTGGGGCCTTATTGTTTTTCCCTAATCAGATTATGTGACCATCTTGTGGATCGGGCCCTGTTGGTTCCGATATTCTGACTCTTTAATTCTATTGGGTTGACTTGTCATCTTTTGGTTTAGAGTAAGTGGTATAAGTTGGTTAGTTATTAGCAAGGGAGAGAGTGATAGAGATATATAAAATGAATTTTTTTTCTTTTAATTAATTAATTTATAAGAGTTTGGTTCATTTGGTAGTCCAGCTTATGGCTATTTATTTATTGGATGGGGTAGATGTCTGTGCTGAAAAATCAGGTCCTTATTAGACATATCAAGGACTCTACCCCATGTTTTGAGCTGTTTTCATGATAAGCATATTTTTGCATGTGGCTTGGTGTGGACAGGCATAAGTGTTGAATAATCAGGTCCCTATTGACATCTCATAGACACCTATCCAGTGTTTATGCCACCCGCACTATACAATTATTTATCTGGAAGAGTTGTGTGGCTGACAGGATATTTAATTGGGCATTAGATTTCGTTTAAATAGTTTATTGTGTTCCTATATGTTGTATTAAGATTGTTTTTGTTTCTGTCTAGGAACTCTGGGTATGTTAATGGGGATGCAATTTCTTTTTGTGCCTTTTGAAATGTACATCTGGCCAACTGATGTTGAGAGCAGTCATTGAAACTGTGTTGGAGGTCTTTTATTGTGCAGCAGTGGTAACAATTTATATTAGCAGGTTATGGTCCTAAATATTTACCAAAGCTGCTGGCTAGTTTTGTTGCTCCTGGTCTGATTCGATTTATGCTTTTCTGGTTTGAGCTGTTAATTTGAGGTGGCCTAATGGACCTATCTACTTCCTTAATGGTGGAGTATAATTTTCTGCCCTTATTGCTAGTTGCCAGTGATTACTATACGCAATGGTATCCATACAAATTCCACAGTAGTCTAAAGCAATCTCCGTTACGGATCACTGCCATCTCACCTCTATCTATGTCGGTTCAAGTCTAAGATTCAGCAAATGTGGATATGTAAGAAAACTTGCCAATAAACTTCTCTTGGGTTGGTGGTTCTTTCATTGGATTTCGCGGTTTTTCCTCCACCATTAATACTGGCCAACATGTATAGCCTATCTTGTGCTTAAAAATGGCATTACACCCCAGAACAACAACAACAACAAATTCCACGTGTAGGTTTTGGGAGGATAGTACTTTAAGCAGGTGGTAAGCCCTGGCACAGAGCATTGTTCGTGATTTAGTGTTATTTGTTTTAATTGATGGTGTCACTAATGATAATGGCTTTAGGGATGTTGTTTTCTGAGACCCAGTGTAAGGATTCATTTATGCCCAGAATTCATTAGTGTAGACAGAGCAGTAGTCTGGCAGTCTGGTTCCCAGTTGAATGTTGAGTTCTGGGATTACCACTGCTGCTGCTGTTCTGGGTGGTTCTGGTGTTTTAGATCCATCGGTGTAAATTTTTATGAAACTGGAGTAGGTGTCAAGTATGTCTTCTGTGATGTTTGTTTTTAGTCGGAGCACCTGTCCTAATTTGTTTCTGTATACAGTGGCTTTGGTGTCAATCCTTGGTTTAGAGTTTTCCCAAGGTGTCATGTCAGGGGGTTTCCTGTTGTTCCAATATTGATAATTCTTTCCTCATTTCAAAGATTAGTTTTCCACCTGGTAAGTTTGTACAAGGTTTTGACTAAAGGTTTTGTTGCACTTATTATTGCCATTTTTTGTGGGATGCATATCATAATGTGATGCAAGTCATATGAAATATCTGAGCATCATTTCTTGCTTTCTCCAGGGAGTATTTGGAGTTCATCAAGTGAGGTTGAGGGTAGAGTGCCAATGCATATAGCCAGCACTTTCTCTGGATTGCATCTAGTTAAGGAGGGGTTGCTTAGCTGTGTTGTATATTTGACAACCATAGTCTGGTTTTGATCTTATGAGTGCCCTATAGATTGTTAACATTGTTTATTGGTTTGATTCCCATGTTGATCCTTTACTGTTTTTAGGTAAATTTAGATCTTTATTGCATGAGTTAATGAGGCGGTTGGTGTGATTCCAGTCAAGGTGTCTATCAGAATGCATGCCTAGGAATTTTACCACCTTGACATAATGTTTTGATTTTGAAAGTATAGTTTATGGTATATTAGATTGTTGTTATGTTTGGAGGTGAAAATAATAGCTACTTTTTCATCTGAGAATTTAAACCCCAATTTATCCACCCATCTCCCAGTGTTGTCTAGGTTATGCTGGATCATTATCTTCAAACATTGATTTCCAACAAATATTTTTCAATTTAAGGTCTCACTGAGCAAACTGTAGAGAGCAGCACCTTTGCAATGCACCTTTGCTACTAGCTCAAGCCATATTTGTTTACTTAACATCCAATGAATATCAAAAAATTTTGACATAACACATTACTCTGCATAAGTTTACGTTACATTAAACTGAGATTATGGACAAAATTATAAGATAAAGTGAAGTTCTGATAGATATTAACCCCTCTTTGAAGCATGTCTGTTGATATCTTTCTTATTCAGTTATGTTACCTATCATCATATGATGATGGTAATTCCAATGGCTTGAACTACCCTTCTAAGCCTAGGCTAATAAAGAAGATCAGTGTATTTTAGGTTTTGTTAAGCAACAAAAGTGCTGAATTGTTGTTTTCTTATTTAGTATGCAGCTGAGTATTGCTGAGACCTTGAATATGTATGATTTCCAATGTTCCCTGACATCACGTGAGTTATATCTCCAAATTTGATGTTTCTGCCTTCACCCCCTTCCAGACTTTGGTTTTCACAGCATAACTATTCCTAGATTTCTTGGTTTCCAACCAATCTTTTATTGCCAGCCTTTTTTAAGTCTTGATTTCCAGCATTCCTTAAAATTACATGAGTTACATCCCTTGATTGGTTAAACTCTAGTTTTGACAGCATAATTGTACTAGGATTTGTTGGATTTTAACCTGACCTGGGATGCATCATCTGGATATTGATCGGATGCTGAATGCATTTAATTTCTAGCATTTGATGGTATTAATTACAGGAGCTATGTCCCATGATTTCCCATCCTTCTGACTTTGGTTTCCACAGCAAAGCAATACCAAGGATTGTTGAATTTTAACCAGATTTTGGTCTGCAGCTTTGTTATGATTAGATCTTAAATAAATTGGATTTCCAGTATTCCACATAATCATTTAGTAGGAGTGTGGCACCTGAATTCCATTCCCAAAGGTGGTTTCCAGAACAAGTTCATCTTCTTAAGACTGTGTTTAGCAAATTGTAGTTGATGGGGCTGTTTGCAATGCACGATTACTAATAGCTATTGCAGGATTCATTAAAAATGCAGAATCATGAATATTCCCAAAATTTAAAGTCAGGCAAAAAGTAAGAATTGTGTGCATTTTTTGTAAAGAATTTGCTATAAAATGTATTGTAAAAATCCTGGTAGCTACTGTCAACGAAATGTTGTCCTTGTGTGGTTGTGAATTATGTCATATATTTCCTGTGTGTCATGTGCTCAGTTCTGATTGGTTACCAAGAAAGCTGTGAAGAGCACATGTTTAATGCTAAGGCTACCTTTAAGGAATACTGCATTAAATGGCAAACCAGTTAAAACTTGGACACTTTTCATTTTTTTAGCAGAAAGACTTATGATAACAGTCTGAGTACAGATGTTTCTATCAATAGGCACATTGATAGTGAACAAAGAGTTTCTCATGCTAATGATATACCATATGATGCTAGTGATGGTATGCCTAAATATGGTGTCATTGAAACTGAGGGTCTATCCAACATCAAGAAAAAAATACTTGTTCAGTTCAGACTGGGAAAAACAGTTATGGCTGGTAAAGAATGCAAGAAATGATATACTTTGCAGTTGGCATTGTACTCACCACCAAAGAAAATTCCTTCACACCTGGAAATACTGATTTCAGGACATCACCCTTTAAGAGACACCTTGAAATATCTGCTCACTGTTTGATATATTTTTTTGTGTGCTTGAACTTTGTCCATGATTGAGGATCAAGTTTTGGTTTGTACCTGCATTTGCTCTTGTTAGTAAGCTATAAACAGGTTGTTTATTTTGGTTTGAGTTCAAGACACAGCCTCAATTATGACCTTTGAAGATTCTTGAAATTTATTTGTTTACAGATTGAGGTAATTTTCTGTTGAGATGATTTAGCTTTTTTGAAAAGGTTAAGACATAGATGAAGTGGGGATGTATATAAGGGTTGAGATCAACAAGATTATTCATTCCCATCTTATCATCAGTTCTTGTTGAATCATGTATAGTTGTGTTCAATTATAATTTGTGAGCAATTATTCATTTAAATTATTGATCGGAATTACAAAGTACTCATTGTCATTTTGGACTAAAACACTATTAAAGGCTCTTATTACATCAATACATTAAGGACTTTTGGAATTCATGTGGAACACTATATACCTTTTGCCATGTGATAAAACTTTTAGGATTATTTGAGATTTATTTCACAGTGCTGAGGTTCCTGTTAAATATTCATTTGTAATTTAGATAATTAAATTATTTATTGGATTTAACAAAATTTGTTCGTTTTTTCTGTTACTTTACTGAAATATCTGAGTTTTTTAAGATGCAAGAATGGATAGAGGAGTGACACTATTTTTTCAGCCAGTGGTTTGATTCTGTAATGGTAGCTTTATAGAGAAAGTTCTGTTATTAGAATATTTTGTAGTTTGTACTATAGAACATGATTTGTATTTAGTGTTATACTGCAATAAAAGGATAAAAGGTTGCAAATGGTCTGTCATGGTAGCTTTATAGAGAAAGTTCTGTTATTAAAATATTTTGTAGTTTGTACTATAGAACATGATTTGTATTTAGTGTTATACTGCAATAAAAGGATAAAAGGTTGCAAATGGTCTGTCACGATAGTCTACTTGGTGTTTTGGTAGATAATAACTTATCATGGACTGAACATATCAAACATATCAGTAAAAAAAAGTCAATTCAAGTTTATGGCTTCTCAGTAGGATAAGACTCTTTCTCCCAGAAAAGCACAGAAAACTATTTTATAACAGTTACATACAACCCTATTTAGACTACTGTAATACAGTATGGGGTAATTCAAATGATAAAAACTTAGCAAAGCTGACACATCTCAAAAAAAGAGCTTTTGAGTTAATATCAATCCAGAAAGAAAGCAAGGAAAATTTAGCTGGTAAGTTAAAAATACTACCTATTAAAGACCGAATCTGTTTAAGAAAAGCCAAGTTAATGTACAGGATAGCCAATAATAGTGCTCCTGAATATTTACAATCACTATTTAAGTATAGGCTACCTGGAAATACTCCCCACCTGTGATCAATGTCTACCAAACATTACAAAATTCCCAAACCAAATAAGGAATTATTTAAAAAAAGTTTCCAATACTCTGGAACTTTGCTCTGGAATAATATTCCAGTTGAGATTAGAAATGCCCACTCTATTTCCTCTTTCCAAACCCAGTATATACAATGGCTTCAGAGATGCAGAAAAAATAAATTAATTCCTTTGAATGAGGGCCTCAAGGTAGATTAGTTCTTAGCTAATTGAGTTACCCTCTTTAAATAAAGTCATAATAATAATAATAACAGAACACATGATTAGTATTAAGTGTTGTTCTGATTGATTGATATATATATATATATATATTGCATGTATTTAGTATGATACTGTAATATGCAGAATATGATTTGTGTTTAGTGTTGTAATATACAGAACACATTTTGTATTACACAGAATGCATGATATGGATATAGTGTTATGCTGTAATATACAGAACACATGGTATGCATTTAGAGTTATACTATAATCTGCAGAACACATGCATTTAGTGTTATACTATAATCTGCAGAACACATGCATTTAGTGTTATACTATAAAATACAGAACACATATGCATTTAGTGTTATACTATAAAATACAGAACACATGGTATGCATTTAGTGTTATACTATAAAATACAGAACACATATGCATTTAGTGTTATACTATAAAATACAGAATACATATGCATTTAGTGTTATACTATAAAATACAGAACACATATGCATTTAGTATTATACTATAAAATAAAGAACAGATATGCATTTAGTGTTATACTATAAAATACAAAACACATATGCATTTAGTGTTATACTATAATCTGCAGAACACATGATACACAGTGAAGTGTTATACTGTAATACAGAACACGATATGAATTAACATGATACACAGTGAAGTGTTATACTGTAATACAGAACACGATATGAATTAAGTGTTATACTGTAATATGCAGAACACGATATACATTTAATGTTATACTATAAAATACAGAACACATGATATGCATTTAGTGTTATACTGTAATATAGAACACACTATAAACATAGTGTTATACTGTAATAATGGAACACATGATATACAGTTAGTGTATTATTGTAATATACAGAACACATGATATGCATTAAGTATTATACTGTAATATGCAGAACACATGATATGCATGAAGTATTATAATGTAATATACAGAACACATGATATTAAGTGTTGTACTGTAATATGCAAATCACATGATATGCATTAAGTGTTGTACTGTAATATGCAGAACACATGATATGCATGAAGTATTATACTGTAATATGCAGAACACATGATAAGCATTTAGTTTTATACTGTAATATGCAGAACACATGATATGCATTAAGTATTATACTGTAATATACAGAACACATGATAAGCATTTAGTGTTATACTGTAATATACGCACTTGCTTTTGCGGAGTTGGAAACTGTTCACAAGTTTCATATTATCTTGGTCTTTTGCAACATTGATTGTCTACAATTCATTCTTTTTCCTCTCTTCTATTATCAAAATACAGACAGGCAAGTTCTTTATCTTGTTCTCACAATTGCAGATCACTTCTTTCAGGTGATCTAGTTTTGGCCCAGTATTCTTCAGACAAGGAGTGGTATCGTGCTAGAGTCCGGCAGGTGGTTTTAGTGGCTGATGACTTTTCTCAAACTCGGGTGGAAGTTGCATATATAGACTATGGTAACACAGAAGTCATAACAGTAGATAGGTAGGTAAACTAAAAGCATTTCCCCATTTAATATTGTCAAGCATGATAAATTACTTTTTGGTACAGTACACACATTTTAAAGGTAATATCTGGCCCATTATATTGATTTGTCAGAAACTCTAATACATCATAAGAACAAAAGTGAGGTATGGTAAATCATCCTTTCTGATTACCATTGAAACTCTAAACTGTGTAAAGTTCAGTCCACATACTGCACTTGATAAAAGAACATACTGCAGTAGAGCCATTTCAACCAACCCATATCTCTTTTCGTTTTTGCCGCCATGGCTTTCCATAAAGAAACATCAGTTCAAAAACGTATCAATGTCATGGAAGTGCAGATTTCTATAATTCTAGGTGGACTGGCCAGCAAGTTGCAGTTGCTTGATGTAACTGTCATCAATCGATTCAGGTGCTTCATCTACAAGGAGTGGGGCAATGTAATGACAGATGGGCAGTGCACCTTCACTCTGTCAGCACCATGAAGCTTATATTGAAGTTTATGCATGGGTATTTGCCATGTTTGGCAAGAATACATCTTCACTGGCCAACGTTCCAATTTGATAACCCAATCTATGCTTGGCATATCGAACAGATATTTTAGTACTTTGTCCTAGTGACATCAATTGGATTTCATGAGTTGCCTCTAATAGTATATAATACTAACTAACCAATAACGTGTAACAACGGTGCATTTTACATCAGCCAGAAGTAGTGGAGTCAATTGACTCAGAAAGGATACTTTGTAAGTGAAACATCGAAAGTATTACTATGTTCTAGAGGGAAGCTATTATAGCTGTATTTGAGTGAAATGTATTTGTACAAATACAGACTGGCAGTGGAAAATTGCTTTATTTATGAGTCCATTTCAGTTGTGTGTTCTTGTTGTCTCGATCATGCAGGAACAGTGCTCAAATTTGAACAGTTTAATTTTAATTGGATGCAGTGACATAATGTAATTCACGGAACTGAAGCACAGAAATACTGGCTCGATACACCAAAGTGTGGATAGGGTTATGATATAGGAATCTTGGCTAGCGAAGATGGCAAGAATAACACTGGCTGCTACTCACAGTGGATTCCATAAGTTTGGAATTCTTCCAGAAGTCAATTCATTTAGTTCTGAATCCAAATGTGACAGCATATCAGTCACAACATCACTGGACTCAACAGTTGATGAAGCAAGCCTAACTGATTTTGTTGATCTATTTCAAGACAGAAAGTTTTGAAAATTCTGACACACAGAAGGGGGATGCTGGCTGTGATTCAAGTAATGCAGAATAATCTTACTTTTTCTAATCTTCTGGCTGCAGCATGTACTATTTATTTTATGACAGTGCGTAGGATGGAATTTTGTATGTAGTTATAGTTATTTCTTTAGTAGCTTTACAATAAGTAACATTTTAACTAAGCGCTGTCCGTTACGGATCACTGCCATCTCACCTCTATCTGCGTGGGTTCGAGTCTAAGATTCGGCGAATGTGGATATGTGAGAGAGCTTGCCAGTAGCTTCCCATGGGTCGGTGGTTCTTTCCGGTGATTTCCCGGTTTCTTCCTCCACCATTAATACTGGCCGCCATGTATAGCCTTTCCTGTGCTGAAAAATGGCGTTAAACCCCACAACAAGAACAACAACAACAACAACAACAACAACAACAACTATTATTTGTGCTATAGAAGTTCACAAATTCTTTTTAACAAAATTTGTATCATTTTTTAATATTATTGACATTGATTTACTGCACTATAGAAGCTTATATCAATGGCAGTTTAAGATTTTAGTAAATACAACATTGCTGCAGGTCATAAATTAGTAAGTTATTAAAGTGAATATGCTAATTTTATGATGTTTATCTTGTTTTCATGTTATTATATTGTCTTTAAATTTAGAAAAATTTTGCTGAAATATAAAACAATCAACTTTAGATTAGCTTACTACTTTAAACTTGGTCGATTGATGAATAAAAGGATATGAATCTTATAACAACATTGTAGTACAAGTAAATATCAAATTGCATAACATGTGGACATGTATACCCCCACAGAGTCGGTGCATGGTGCACGAAAACTTGGATAGCCTGTGTGCTATATTTTATAATTTACAGTAACGACATCCCTTGTCTGCACACAGAAATGATGCATTATATATTGTGCTTAAAGTGACTTCTGTCATCTAAAGATAGATAATGTAATGCACAGTGTGATTAACAGTAACACTAAAAACATAAATGATGCATTATATATTGTGCTTAAAGTGAGTTCTGTCATCTAAAGATAGATAATGTAATGCACAGTGTGATTAACAGTAACACTAAAAACATAAATAATGCATTATATATTGTGCTTAAAGTGACTTCTGTCATCTAAAGATAGATAATGTAATGCACAGTGTGATTAACAGTAACACTAAAAACAGAAATGATGCATTATATATTATGATTAACTGTGACATCCTAATCTAAAGAATCATAATGCAGTTTACAATATGATTAAAATAACATGTCATCTAAAGATAGATAATGCAATGTATATTGTTATTAACAGTGACATCTTCATCTGTAGATACTTTTTTCACCTTTTAGTTTAAGTGTGTGTGTTAAGGAATGAATTCTGTATAAATCTTTTTATTTCATTTTTTTTCATTAAATGTAATTATTAATATAATTATATTAATATCAGTCTAATATGTTGTTGAAAAACATTGTGTTTACTTGAGACGTAGATGTGACTCATGTGAGCACGTGCTGTGTATGATGACAAATTCATTACAAGTAAACATTCAGGAATAGCTATGAAAACAATTGGCTGATACTTGGTCAGGCTTTCCTAATGTCCAGAAGTAGTACGAAATTGCATGCATCCTCTGTGCGCGTGTAATTCAAGCAACATATTAGCTGCATTATATGTTGAAGTATTTTGTAAGAAAGTCAGTCGCAGTCATACAGTCAGAATCAGAGTTTATTGTAACATCTTAGAGTTATATAACTTCTATTACCTTAAAAAAAGGTATTTTTTTGCTAGATGAAGTCTGTTCGTATGTCTACGTAAAACAACATGTTTTGTTAGGGGAGCTAATTTTACTTCGTTTTTCTGAATAGTTGTTTTACTGGAGAACAACATTACTAATTTGGACAAAGACATTTTCCCGAAAATATTCTAAATTGGAATGGAACAACACAAACTGTGCTTTAATGTGTAAATTCTGGAATTTTCTGTTAGCATTTGTCTGACGTCATCCACCATTTTGGACTGGAACTGAACTTCACTCTGTGTTTAGAACTTTTTACAGGACTTATGTTTATCTTTTGAACAAACAATTTGGATCGTTTCTGTAAACCGTAAGTCTTGCTTAACATATTTACATTATTTCATGTTTTCTAGGAAAATAAATTATTTTTGTTAAAATTTACAAAGCTTGTTGTCTTCACTCTTTCTTTTATGTTACTTTGAACGAGCCAATACATAACAATACATAATGCAAAGTTCAATGTGATTAATGTAACAGCTGTCATCTAAAGATAGAGAATGCAATGTGTATTGTGATTATCAGAGACATTCCTTGGCTAAACACAGAGATGAATCATTGTATATTGTGATTCACATTGACATCCCTTGTTGAAATAGAGATTAGAGATGATGCAGTATATATTGTGATTAACAGTGACATCCCTTGTCTAAAGAGAGAAATAATGCATTGTATATTTTAATTAACAATGTCATCCCTTATCTAAACACAGAGATGATGCTGTGTATATTAAGATTAACAATGACATCCTTTGTCTAAACTCAGATGGATTGTATACTGTGAGTCACCTTGACATTACTTGTCTAAGCACTGAGAAGATGCATTAGATATTGTGATTAACAGTGACATCCCTTGTCTAAACACAGAGATGATGCATTGTTTATTGTGGTTAACAATGTTATCCATCATCAAAAATAAAGAAGCCAACCATTCTAATTTTGGCAGAATCATTCCTATTTTTAGCAGAAATAATTCCACTGCAATCACTTTTGTTTTGTTAGATTCCAATATTTCAGTCAGAATTATTTTCACTTTGGTCAGGCCACAATGTTGAACACTGGTGTATCTATATCAGTGAAATATTTGTAATGTGAGATTGTAATTATTTGAACAAACTGAACTTAAGTGCTTGAAGCACACTAAAGATTGACCTTTCAGAAATTGTATCAGTATCAACGGTTTGTATAATGTAAAGAAGATCCAAAGCATTTTTCAGTGCAAAGCCTGATTGAATCTGATTTGATTCTTATTTTTCAAAGTTGAAATTCCTATTTCAAGTTGTCAGACATCTGTATAAGCATTACATTCAGAGAAATTCTGGATGCTGAAATTAACGATATTTAGATAAGCAGTAACAATCAGCAAAGTAATTCTTTTAATGGGTTTAACAAGCAGAAGCCACATGTTATATGTGTTATGTTTCTGACATCCAACTTTGTCCCTACAATAGTCTTCTTGAAAATCTTTATATATTTGCTCTTGTACAGATAGATGGTTGAGTCAGTATAGATTTTTCACTAAAAGATTTATTATGATGTTTAGGTGGTCCTCAACAAAATTGGTACCAATCTGACATTCAATATGGCAGCCATCTGTAAATCTTGTTATCACTACTCCTGATGACTAGAAAGTGATGTTGACTTGGGGATTTTCACCACATGACTTATACTGGTGTCTAGTTGGTTCTGTATAACAAAAATTATGCCAATCTGACATCCAATATGGCCATCATGTCATCCATCTAAAAATCTTTTTATTGATAATCCTCTTGGGATTTTTACCAAAATTCTTTTTTTGATATCTAGTTGGCTCTGAATGAAAATGGTCATGATCATACATCCAATATGGCAACCACAACCACCATCTTGAAAATGTTATAGCTACTAGTTAGTCCTTGATAAAATTAGTGATGATCTTACATCCAATATGGCCACTGCAGTGATCATCTTGAAAATGTTATCATTCAAGATTAGTAGAGATGTTTTCTTCACTTAGAGTTAAAAAGAAGACTTTGTCTCAGAGTTTAAAAGAAGACTTTGTTTTTGAGTCCTGTAAATTCTTTTCAGCTTGTAGAGCATCTGTCCCTTTTAGGGACTCTTGTTCTATTGTTAAATTCTGTTATGTAAGCTTTTGAAAAATAGAACTTTAATATCTCTTTTCAGTTTAAGAAACATGCAAGTCAAGTTTATGAAACATCCTGAGTTCTCTTTTGAGTGTGGCTTATCTGGCATTGTTGCAGCTGATAAGGTAGTATATTGTTTCTGTAACACACACATGCACACATACACACACACACAAACACCATTGTTTCCGACACCTCAGCAGTAGACCTGAGAATTTCATAACTTTCCCACAGATACAGCCTCAAGGGTTGAGGAGTTATTTCAGAAAGGTAATTAAAAGGTTAGGACACTTGGACACAAAAGAAGAAACCAGTTTTTGGAGTAAGGTATGTTCTTTAATATTTACCTAATCACAGTTCGGGACATCCCCCAGTTAAATCCAACTAAGACAGTTTGCATTCCACTCCTGTAGTAACTGAAGTATTCACAGCATTTGCTGCCAATCCTTGCATCAAGAGATCAATCTGACTGCCACCAATGTGAGCAGACAACTTAGAGAATAGTTGGTTTTCACACAGTATAATGTTAGTTCTGCATTAACTGTCTTGACCAAATTTAATGGATGGCTTGCATCTTAGGGTAAAAAAAGAAATCTATTGATTTTGTGATAAAATGCAAAGATAACGAACAGAAAAAAGAAAAATGCTTTGTGCATAATGACATTAGTTCTTCATCACAGACTTAGACCAAGCAGTGTGAATGGCTTGCAGTTATTGTAAAGAAAAGAATATCAACTTTGAGGTCAAAGGCAAAGTTATTGTGAATGAAAGCTTAAGAATGGTTTCATCTTATGAATTTCAGTTATCTACATAGTGAATTATTAAACCACAGGGCACTCTTCATGATACTCTTGTTTTATTTCTTCAGAGTGGAGCATGGTCTCTGGAAGCAGTGCAGACATTTGCCAAGATGGTGGAAAACAGGCCAATTTTAATGTCTGTGAGTGTTAATTTTTAAAACATTTCAAAATCATGAAAATGTTGTAAATTTATGCCAAAATGCATTAAAACCCAGGGCATTAATTGATCCCAAAAATGTAATGTTTTGCGTCATGGGAAGAACTAACTGTTGACAAACATTTTTTCTTAGGTACTCAGAGAGATCATAATTACATGAACTGAACTGAAAATAACAAGGGTATTATAACCGCACTTTTACCATATGGGGGGGTCTCAGTATTACAGTATCACCATCATAAGGTTACAAGGTGGAATCACAGTATCACTTTCATATGGTCATGTTGTGGGAACTCGTTACCATATCATTTTCATATTGTGAGATTTTAGTTTTCCCCTTAAGGTGAGATCTCATTATTACAAAATCACTTTCACATGGTTTCTAGGATGGGATCTCAATATTATTAAATTACTTCCATGTATTTATAGAATTGATAAGCAGTATTACTAAATTACTTTTATATGGTTATAATATGGGATCTCAATATTACCATATCACTTTAAATGGTTATAGAGTAGGCTCTCATTATTACCATGCCATTTTTGTATAGTTATAGGGGGAGATTTCATTATTGCCATATCACTTTCGTGTATTTATAGGATGGGATCTCAACAGTACCAGATCACTTTTATGTTTATAACATTGGGTCTCTATATTACTGTTATCACGTTCATAGGGATGGAACTCCATATCATTTTCATATTAGTATTGCCCTATCATTTTCATATTGTTATAGGGATGGATTTCATTATTACCATATAATTTTTGTATGGTTATATCGATGGATATCATTATTGCCTTATCATTTTCATATGGTAGTAGGGATGGATCTCAGTATTGCCATATAATTTTCATATGGTTATATTGATGGATCTCATTATTGCCTTATCTTGTCATATGGTTGTAGGGATGGATCTTAGTATTTCTATATCATTTTCATATTGTTATAGGGATGGATCTCATTATTGCCATATAATTTTTGTATGGTTATGTTGATGGATCTCATTATTGTCATATAATTTTTGTATGGTTATGTTGATGGATCTCATTATTGACTTATCATTTTCATATGGTTGTAGGGATGGATCTCATTATTGCCATATGATTTTCATATGGTTATGTCAGTGGATCTCATTATTACCATATCATTTTCACAAGGTTACTGTGATGGATCTTTTTATTGCCATATGTTTGTTGGTTATAGGGATGGATCTCAGCACTGTCATATCATTTTCATATGGTTGTATGGATAGATCTGAGTATTGCCTGATCATTTTCATATGGTTGTATAGATGGATCTGAGTATTGCTTTATCGTTTTCATATGGTTATAGGCATGGATCTCAGTATTGCCTGATCATTTTCATATGGTTGTATAGATGGATCTGAGTATTGCTTTATCGTTTTCATATGGTTATAGGCATGGATCTCAGTATTGCCTGATCATTTTCATATGGTTGTATAGATGGATCTGAGTATTGCTTTATCGTTTTCATATGGTTATAGGCATGGATCTCAGTATTGCCTGATCATTTTCATATGGTTGTATAGATGGATCTGAGTATTGCTTTATCATTTTCAAATGGTTATAGGCATGGATCTCAGTATTGCCTGATAATTTTCCTATGGTTGTATGGATGGATCTGAGTATTGGTTTATCATTTTCATATGGTTATAGGCATGGATCTCAGTATTGCCTGATCATTTTCATATGGTTGTATAGATGGATCTCAGTATTGATGTATCATTTTCATATAGTTATAGACATGGATCTCAATATTGTCTTATCATTATTATGGTTGTAGGGATGGTTCACAGTATTGCCATATAATTTTCATATAATTTTCATATGGATATAGAGTTGAATTTTAATGCATGTATCACCATATCACTTTCAATTGCCTTTAGATTCCACATCACATCTTTTATCCTACATCCCATGAGCATGGGTATTCAGAATACTCATAAAGTTATTCTAATGCATCCAAATGTACTATGCATACAACTGCATCCTATTATAATTTTTTCCCCAGTAAATGGAACTGTTTTTCATGCCATTTGATAAAGACTGCAACAACTAATGTAATCGCTGCCCTCCCTTGCAAACAGTAAATGATAATATGACTATTTTGGATTCTATCATGTACTCTCTTTTGAAGTAATATTTAGAAATTTTCCACCTAGGCACCCACAAAAATATGTGTTTCCATTGGCTGACTGTCCCTGCTTTTTGTTGCCAACCCTGGCACTTTTGTCCCCCAGGGTGAAAAAAATAATTTCTTTTTAATTTTAATAAACATTCCTATTATTGATCTATGCATTTAATTAAGCTGGTTTAGCCCAGTGCTTAAAGCACTTACAAGTTAAATATACTAATATATATATATATATATATATATATATATATATATATATATATATATATATATATATATATATATATATATATATATATATATATATATATATATACACACACACACACACACATATATATATATTTATATATATATATATATATATATATATATATATATACACACATATATATATACACACATATATATACACACACACTCACACACATATATATATATATATATTTATATATATATATATATATATATATATATATATATATATATATATATATATATATATATAATGTTTTAAATGAAAAATGAATTTTAAAAATAAGAAATTTGGTTTTTTTTAAATTTCGGAAATTGATTTGTGCATCTGATTGAGCCAGTTTAGCTAGTGTTTGAAGCGCTTAGTACATTATGTATACTGATCATTATAATATATATCATGTTAAAAAAAACAGAAAGCCTCTGCCTACCTACCCCATTTGTAAAACTTGTGCAATAGGAAACACAGATTTATTTTTTGCCTTATGTCTACAAGAAATAATTGGTCCTTGTTTGTCTTTTTTAGTTGACGCTATCCTGAATCAGATCTAGCAGGTCATAATCATTGTAGGATGCGGGAGGTCCCAAATGAAAAACTCCATTCAGTACTAATAGTAACTGTTAGTGGTTATTTTCAACTGTCATTTTCTGTTGAAAAATGAAGTTAATGATCAGGATTGATATTAACCTGTTTCACAATATAATGCTCATACTGTGTTATTTTAACCCAGTTTTCATGCTTTATAAACAAAATCAATATTTAGCTTTGTAGAGTAATCTATCCAATTAATTTGCAAATGTATTGAGGCATTAGCCAAACCAAAGTAACTTATCTACTTTTATTGCCCTATACCTTTTTAACGAAAAGTTAAAGCTGTGTGAGATTCATCGATGAAACTTAGTGTATTTGTACATCATCACAAGAAAATATGTTGCATCCACAGCGGGTATGCCATCTTCAAAGTCAAGGTCACAGCTCAATATTTATAGGTTACTGCATTTGTATGGGAAAATAGGACGAGTTTTTCAGATTGACATTGTTATGACCCAGTAGTTAAATTACTTTGAATGAGCCAATATGTAACAATATACTATACTCCCAAGGTCGTGCAGTATATCCATACTACAAAACGAGTTCACATTTTCCCATACAAATGCAGTATGCTTTTCTTATATGCTCTTTTTTATATTCTACCTAAGGCTTAATTATATAAACAAAAATACACTAGAAGAAACAAAGAAACTGAATATATGCCTTATTCCAAACTAACTACACAAGCGCAGATTCATCATTACACAACAATAACATTAATGGGCATATAACTCTGCCCAGATAAATTTGAACATAGTCATGCACTACTCATAACTTTTGAAAGAAAATCACATTTTTGTCTACCTAAAATTGAAATTTGAAATCGTATTGTGAATGAATGTGCAATGCTACAACTTTTCCATTTGATCTGAAATGAATATGGACTGGATTTATCTGTGCCAATTCTACATGAAGTACATTGGATTTCAGCATCATGTTGACATCTGCAAGTGTGTTTCTGTTCTGTCATTGAATGTTTGAAATCATAATGTGGGAAAAATATGAAGTCTTTCAATTGCAATTATTAAAAAGACACTATGGAATGGAATGTTTATTTCATTTTGTGTGCAGTAAGGAGGATTTAATTGCACTTGGAATTTATTCGAAATTACAGTACAATTTTGAAATGTGTAATCAAGCTTGAGAACTCTTGATATGGTTCATGTAATACATATTTGCAGAACTAAGACAGTACATTATTTTGAGGAAAATCTGGATGTAAAACTGTAAACCTACTTTTTGCCATTCGTTTCCTTTTGATCACTATGGACCAGTGTACCAGTCATGGGAAGTAAAGTTTCACTGTAGACCGCTGTACCAGTCTGGAGCAGTGTTCTTCTTTAACATTATAGAACATGAATATATAAATTTCAGGGTACCTCTAATAACTTCCTTCTTGTAAGGTAGATATATTTGGATTATTTTGTGAGTTTAGCTAGTATATAGCTAGAAATATCGAACAAAGTAGGAACTTTTGACATGTTTTCAGAATGGTGAAATTTGTATCCAAAATGGCAGAGTTTGAAGTAAATTATATCTGATTTTGAGTTCTCATAGGATTTCACTAATTTCAACCTTGTAAATTTGGATGAAAATGAGAGAAGACATCTGGAGAGACAATAGCATGCACTTTTGGGTGACAGTGATGACGATGAAGAGGACTTTGATGTTTTGAACCGTAGGAATTGTATGCTCCATGTGATTTTGTTTGGATGAAGTTGGAAAACCAAAGAGATTTATTTCAGTTTTTTTGAGAGAGTTGGACCTACCCAAGTGTTAGATGGCTCTAGAAAAGCTTTGGAATATTTTTAAATTTTCTGTTCAGATGATGTTTTTGGAAACTGTCTTTCTAATGAATTTGAATGCAATGATCAAACGTGCCAGAGGCAATACAAGTTTGTTGACAGATCTCACCTTAATGAAAGCTTCTACCTGCCAAATACCTGAAAGAAAGACTTGTATTGCTACTGGAATTATTTACTAGTACATCTAGGGTCATTTGAACAAGTTTTGACAACTTTCTAAGTTTTCTATGAAGCAAATAGATAAATACTTGTATTGTAACTGTTGTGTTACCTGTTTGCACCTGTATTTTAATAGTTGTAATTGATATGCACATTTTAGCAAATTAGTCACAAAATTTGATTTTTAACCTTGATTTTGACACAAAATCCATCCAGATATCTTTAAAATTGGCAAAGTTATGTTATTTTAAAGTCCACAAGCCCTTTTGCTTTACAACTCCAAAGTTACTTAGTGTTGAGGACTCTGTGCCTACAAAGTTACTGAGTGATGAAAGGGTTATTACCAGCTATAGAAGACAGTTTATGCCTTGTCACTTACATGTTATTTGTAAGGAACCTGTCTGGCAGCTATAGCTAGCCTAAATTAGAAACATTGTATCAAAATAGTTATGTGGTAGTCCATGGAACATCTGCTTAAGTTCATTCAGAAACAAATTTAATCAACCAAAATGTAAAGCTTCTACTGTGCAAGTGTACATGATTTGTTTGCAAAGTAGTCCCTAATACACTATTGGGCACATGTTAGTGCAATATGAAGTGTGCATGAGTGCAATATTGTATTATATTGCATGATTCTGACAATGTAAAAGTTAACAGAGGGAAAAAAATGAGTATATAATAATTTTTGTTTTGTCATCCTTTCCCCTTAAGTTCTATAACTTTAAAATTGCTTGAGATTAAAGGACTTCATTTTTCCACATCATATTATGGTTTGTGGTATAGCGACAAATTATGATCCACTTACACTTTGCATTTTGAAGGCATCTAATGTAGTCAAGTAGTCTGAGGTTCATGCCTTTACAGATCAAAGACATTTCATTGCAGTTTTCATGGAGTCATGGGTATGGCCAACATGAGTATATAGGAAAGTTTGCCAGTAGCTTCTTATGAATTAGTGGTTCTTCCTTCATCAGATATACTGGCCAACATGTATAGCCCATCATAAGCTGAAAAAAATGGCATGACCCCACAAAAACAAACATCTAATGTGTCACAGTAAAAAATTGATCTCCAATGCCAGGGTTACTGAGAATATTTTATTCATTTTGTGTACTTTTTCTCAAATGCAGAATGCATTGGCAAATCAAGGTCAATGTTGTTTATTCTACAGACTAAATAGACCAAGATCTTTGGATGCATTACGCAAGGGCAGATTTAGGTCAATGTAGTTTTTAGTTGACTCCACTTGTAAGTAATAAATGAGTCCTAGAACTCGTATTTCAATTTGATCAAAATTGACTGCCGCTATCAAATTATTTAAAAACTACAATTTCTTCAATTTAATTGGTTTTGGGGTGTTTTAAAAGGAATTTTACCATCAGTGAATAATCTTGGCACTATATTTGTTCCAGCTAAAAACATTTTCTTTTGCATAACTTTTGCAAATATTACACAATAGAGCCGGATGCCAAGGAGTTATGAGTAGTAGGGGCACCTGCAGAGATATGATCAGACTTGAAACCCAACCCTTTGTGAAATAGTTTGATAATTGGATTCATGTTAACTTATGATTTTCTTACACTTTTACCTTTTTGTGAAATACTTCCCAAAATCTTGAGTAGGTAATAAGTTTGTGTGAGGACATTTTTAGTTCTAATGACCTTAATGCAAGTTAAGCAAATCTGATGGCCTGCTTGACTCAACAAGCTTTTAATATATTCTTACCCAAAAATTGTTTAGCCAGTTGAGTATTATCCCACTGATGTAGTGTTATCTTCTTTTATTCTCTTGTACAGGTTTGATACAGAAATAATCTGTTCACTATGCTGACTGGTTCCAGTCCAATATACCTCTCTGACCTCACCCATATGTACACCAAAGCTAGGAACCTACACTCTTCTGACACTCATATTCTCATTGTTCCCACTGTCAAAATGAAACCATATAGTCGTTCTTTTGCATTCCCAGCTATATGGAATGAATTGATCTTAGAAACTACGCCACTCTGATCTCATACAAGAGTGCTCTTAAAACTCATCTATTTTGACTACAAGAACACACTTAAATTCTTAATATTATTTACATTTTTAATTATTGTCAGCATGTACTAAGTGCACATTATTGATATTATTATTCTTTACTAAGTCCCCATTATTGTTATTATTATTTACTAAGTCCACAATATTGTTATTATAACTCTTTACTAAGTCTACAATATTGTTATTATTGCTCTTTACTAAGTTGTAAACTGTACTTTTAGTATGGCTAGATTGTTTCAAGATTTCAGGGTCACATCTTTCAAAATATATTTTAAAACGTGTTTCAGATGAAGAATAACTGACCAAATGCAATGTCATTTATGAACTGTTTTGAAGTAAAATGTGTAGTTTCTTTATTTGAAAGGAATATATGTATATTTAGTTGGATAATAGATATACTTAGTGTAGATAGTAAAACCATGCATTTTACCTGTGTGCTTACTGTCAGTTGGCAAACAGGTATTATACCTCTTTCTCTCTTTGTACAGGTCATATCAGAGTTAAATAACATCTTACAAGTGGATCTGAGTAAACCTCCATACGATGACATATTAAATGACACGCCTGTCTCTGTTCGGGATGCCCTTGTCTTCCTTGAGTTAGCAAGATTTGAATCCCCAGCCTCTGTACCAGTCCCAGGAGGTAAAAAAAAGACTAATTTTCCTTCAGCTCTTCATCTGAGTTTATGTCTAACCATTAATCTGATAGGGTAATGTATATGTCACATCAAGCTGCAAACTACATGAACTCTGATCTGCTGGTACATAATGCACTGACAGATCTTGGTTTATGCTGATTATTGTAAAAATGTTGTCCTCAGGATAATAATAAAAATCACTTTATCTGTTTATCCCTTTTGATAAGTGTAATGTAGTCTCTTGTCTCTTCAATAACTATTCTTGTCCCTTGATACAACACTGTTAATGTGTGTGTGTGTGTTTTGGTCATGGTTTGATTGTAATGTTTAATGAGCAGCAATTATGGAAACTAATGGCAAATCAAACAGATTAAATTTTTAATTTAAGCAACAGGACAGAACACTGCCATTTACTTGATTTCTTTGTTTAGTGGAGGTAATGACTGTGTCTGAGCACCTGTATATCAACTTGTTGGAGAAACTTGGTATAATCCTACAGAAAATTGGTTACTTCTCAAATCTAGTGAAATTCAACTTCTTTATTTTCAAAGCCCATTAATTTATCATGTCCCATTCATATGCATGAAGATCAATGTCTGTGACTGCCACGTGTAACAGCTGTCATCTATTTTGGCAGCTTTGACAGCAGATTTTCTTAGCAAAATAAAATTTTTGTGTTGCTTATTTCACTGATGTTATGTTGTAATGACTTGGACTTTTGAGCTTTTGCCAAAAGAATAACCAACTGTTCACTGCAGTATTTTGCCATCTGCATCCAGGTTAGTAGGATGTACTTAAGCATGGCACCAAATAATGGTATTTGGAGTGAATGAATATAATCAAGGTAGCTGTTGTAAAATTATTGAAGAGGCTTGGCTGTTGAAATAACTTAACTTACTCAGTTCTTGTGTTCCTGTTCTAAATATACATTTTAATTGATCTAATGATATCTTTTGCTGGACATTGATCTGGTTTGCCATTGAGACCATGAATTGTTGCAGCGTATGACATGTTTATTAATCAGTGTTACCTAGATGCTTGATCTTCTGCTGATATTTGTGGCAACAAATAATGTTAGTTCTTCATCAGAAAGTTTCCTTGGGACAAAGTTTTTGTTGAAAAAACTAGGTATCAATAATAACATTTATCTAAAGTTTTTATATTTTAAAACTTATAAGATCTTTTTTGTTTTTGAATTTCCTGTCTCTGTATTCAGATTAATACCAAAGGTTTTGGCATTATTTTACCACTCTTTTCAGTTTATGACCTTTGATTTTGTCACTTTCTGTTTCTCTATCCAGATTATGCAAGCTAGTTCTTTATTTTGTAATTATGGAGCATTTGAATTTTGAAGATAGTGAGTCTAAATATGATGCCTTGTTTAAGTCCTTTTACATGTTTGATGTATGTTGTCCTTTAGGAGTTTAAAGATTTAAATTTTTGCAGAAAGATTTTCATGAAAGCATTCTTTGATTAAAATTCAAATATATCTTTGATCTGTGTGGATATTTCTTGTAGTTTCCAGCTAGTTCCATACCAAATTTTGTATCCATTTTTTTTGGTTGTTTTGGTCAGTTGCAGCTTTATAAAATAATTTAGTTGGAAGTTTCTGTGGTCTTTGATAATATCTGAACATGTGTGAGTATGTGTGTGTGTCTGTGTGTGTGTATTTATATGTATATATATATATATATATATATATATATATATATATATATATATATATATATATACACACACACACACACACATACTAACTTTATGATTGAAAACATAATTGTTATTAATAAATAAATATTTCATCTTTTGCCTTTGAAAAACAAATTAAATTCAAATTATAAAGGTTGACAGGGACAGGAGATGAATTATTATAAACAAGTATTGGATCAAAATCATTAATAAAGATATTAAAAAGAAAAGGCCTTAGATCATCACCTTGATGAACCAAAATGCACAAAACAGCATCACAGAAAAGACATTTGTACTTAGCAATAGGGATCCTGCTTGAGTTTAGATATATTTTTTTTTTTGCACCTTCAAGCCCATGTTTTAAGATGAACTAGTAAAAATTAAATAATTTGGCATATTCATAAATGCATCAGGAATGGATTTTTCAGGTGCCCCTGCTCCCAAGCGGAACTTTATATCTCCTGACCCTAGGTGTAAAGGGGAGGTGCTTAATGTGGTTGTGACATGTGCTGGAGACCCTGACAACTTCTATGTCCAGGAGGTAACCATGGCTGTCATAAGGCTATTTGCTTAGTTTAAATGTGCATGTTCAATTTTTGTATTCTCAATATTCTGTAAATTTTCAGTATTTTGTACACTTTATTTTGCCTGGAAAGTTTAATGTTTTGAATCAAAACATTCTCATTTCAAATTATGTTAAGTATTTGGTTTTGAAAAACTTAAGATACAATGTTGTAGGTCACATGTTACACAATATTTACATGTTTGTCTCTTGTAGGTCAGCAATGTGGACACTGGTATATACAATTTGTACATGTGCTTCTCTTGTAGAAAATATGGTTTTATTTAGAAGGTTAATAGCTGAGAAATAAAACATTGATAAATATTCAGAGATGTTGCCAGGGTATGCAAATGCAGAACTCAAATAATTTTTTTTTCTTCTGAATTTGTGCACTTGGAGAACTCCAAATTAGTTCAAAGTTGCATGTGCGAAACTGCACTCAGTAAAAAACTTTTCATTTGACTGTTAAGACTAACTAGATAAATAAAAAATTTTACCAAAATAAAGTCAGATCCTTGCTTGCTCAGAATACTATCAGATTGTGTTTAAAACAGATGGCTGCTTGAAATCCCTCTGTAAATAACAGTAAAATGTGAATACTTAGAAGGGCTCTGAAATTGATAACCTTTTCATTCATTGTGAAGGATAAAGTGAAGTATCTTGTCAAATGGAGGATGATAAATCTAAAACTATGTCAGATGTTGGTGAGAAGAATTGCAAAAGAAGAAACCCAAATTGTTGTTGCAAAGTTTCAGAAATCAAGTCTGTTACAATACAGTGGATACAACGAAGCTCTGTTGTGTAATATTTGCAAACGTTATGCAAAAGAAAATGTTTTTAGCTGGAAATTATATGTTTGAATTTTAGGATTTCAGCTCATACATGACTAGATGAATTACCAGATCAGATCAATTTTGAAATGGAGATATCTATGAAACAATACCTTTGATATCTGGAAAATTCTACAAAATAGTCATAAAGAACAGCTTTTCAGCTTGTTGAATCTAGCAAAGAGACCTGTCCATATGCTACCTCTTCAGACGGTAGATTGTGAAAGAGGGTTCTTGGTGTAGAACAGTGTTTATTCACAGATAAGGAACAAAAGAAGCGCAGGAACACTAACAGAGTAAAGCTTATGCAACTTTTGGGGACATCTTATAAGAATTTTGATTATAGTAGATTCCTGTTGGAGTGGAGTAGGAAAAAGGACAGGTATTTAAGTATTGGGTAAATAATGAACTATGGCAAATTTCTCCTCCCATCCCACCTACCACCACCCCTTTCAGACACAAACCTGTCATTAAAATCCCTTTCAGCATCTCTGAATAATACAGTTTGTGAGGAATTACATATCTGCCATTTATTATGAAACCTCCAGACGAAAATAGATTTCTTGGTACTGTGAATTTAAACAAAATTGATGGAACTATTAAGAAGATGCAGAAGATAAGTGTTAATAAAGAAAATAGGTATGAAAAATTCATGGCAAAGTTGAGTGTCGTAAACACTGCAGCTGTTGCTGAGTAACATGTCTTAGCAAATTTGACAGTGTTGTAAACACTGCTATTGCTACCTTCAGCATCTTTTATGGTATTCTTTTCTGGCAGATATTGTTGAAACAGTAATTAATTAGCCCAGATATTATACAGCCTCAGGTTTCTTTGAAAACAAATGCTGTTTTTTTAGATAGTGTTCAGAATTGGTTACAATTTAATGATTACTCATTCATTTCTGCTAAACCATTGATATTAATCCATTAATTTGTCTAGATTATGTCTTCTCAGATTTTTCTCTTTTTTTTTAAATGGCCTAAAATCCAAAATGGCATGAATGATACAATACTAAATTTTGTCCAAAATAAACCTCAAATATCATATTGATTATTTTGTCATTTTACTGAAATTGACCATTGCTTTATTAAAATAATTAATTGGAATAGTATTAATTTCCAAGCACTTGAATTAAGTCAGAAAGTATCTTTTACAGCTTGGGGAAAACTCTCAGTATCTAGAGACCATGATGAGAATGATGCATGATACCTACTCAAATGACAAAAGAGACAATTTGAATGTTGTCTGTCCTCAGATCGGTGAGCTATTTTGTAGATTGGAAAGCGATGATTCATTTAGTATGAACATTTTCTTATAGTTAAACTTTTAAGTATTTTGTAGTTAAAAAAACATTAGTGATACAATGTTTCCTGTGACATTTGTAAATGCATTATACTTCATAATATTAGTTTAATAGCAGTAATACATAACCTGCTATATTGTATTTGCTTCCTTTATAGGGAAGCCAAATCCTCAGGTCGAGCTAAATATTCACTCCAGGAGAATTAAAAGACACTATCCCAGTCTGATTCTTTAGTCATAGCCAGCAAACCTTAAACTATGTTGAAAGTACTTATGTGTTAAGTCTCTCATAAAGATTTGCCTTTGTTGTCATTTTTTAATGGTCCTTTTTCTTCTTTCTCTACTGTCTTTTGCTTAGAGTTCTTTTTTTTTGTATCTCTTGCTAATTTTGATGGTGTTTGTTTCTTGCTCAGCAAGCCGTGCTTTGGTTTAGGGCTGCTCTTTTTTTTTAAATGTCTTTTTTGGTTTCTGGTTAGCTCTTATGTTGTAATTTTTCTAATTCAGTGCTTAAAATGCCTAAGGTATAGACAGTATGTCTCTGGGACGCTCACCCAGTCTGCTTTTTTTGCACTGGTTGTGGAGGATGCACAAATTTCCTATTGTCTCCAGAGAGATGAAATTTGGGGCATGGTGGAAAGTTGCCACACACACAAGTTTTCATGAGTCCTAAGAGTTTGTCAGACAGCAAAACAGGTAGCATGTTTGTCATATATGCTTCAACTACTGTGTATCCAGCTACTGAGTTAATTCTCCAGCTTTCCCGGTTAAGCCTTACCACTCCTATGTTCCAAGTGGAAATGTCAGCTGGGACCTAGGCTTGTCTCTTAATGAAAGCCTTAGAGGCCATAAGGCCTAAGGCTTAAACCCTAGTAACAATTACCTCTCATCTTTTTGGCTGCTTTCTTCATTTTCTTGAAGGAGGAGTTGTTCTCTACAGCAGTTCTTCAATGTTTGCTGAAGGTTGTGGCAAAAACATAAAACATAAAAGCATTCCGTTTCCATGTCAGTGGCACCCTCTGCAGAGCTTCTCCACCTCAGCATGGTTACTGGATTGCTGGACAACAACAAGAACCTTTTCAGGACTGCTCTGATTGAAGTGCAGATGCTCATAGGAAATCCCAAAAACCTCCATAGCATGGCAGGATTTAAGGGTCCAGCAACACTGATCCCTGGATACAACTTCAGGACTGTCTGAATTGGTCAAGAAGCAAACCCATCATGATTGATGGCTGGGATCTTGCAAATCCTTCCTTATTGCCCCAGTAAGTGCCCAGCTAGTCCTTTTTCCAAAAGTTTTATCAGGCACCATGGATGATCTGTGAGTCCATTCCACTTTAGAAAACCGATTCTGGCTTTATTTCCTGGAACATCCTTCTCTGTCATTGACCCCTATTTTCTTTCACCAGTCCAAACTGGTTCATCTGAAGGAAGAGGTACACGCCATTCTATGGAAGGAAGTAGTTCAGATGTCCACAACCAAACTTGGAGTTTTTGTTGGAAAAATGCGGAAAGTTTTTACTCATCATTGATTTTTTTCCCCTTAAACAGATTTTTTGAGGAAGAGCACTTCAAGATTGAGATTACTGCCTCAGAAAGGAAATGCACGAGGCCCTGTCACTGGGCAGTCTATGTAGGATGCATACCTTTATACCCCTATTTTCTTGCCTCACAGATGATACCTCCAGGTTTGTCTTGGGCAGGAGGTATTTCACTTTCTAGCTCATCCATTTGGCCTTGCCTCCATCCCTGCAGCCTTTAGCAGAGTGATGGGGGGTCAGAATGGCTCACTTGAGGTTTTTAGAGATCGCCTTTCTCCAGTATTTTGATAACTCAAAGAGTCTGCCAGTTTCCAGGCATAAGGAATATCCTGGCTGATAGCTTGTCTAAAAGGGTCAGTGTGGTCATCACTGAATAATCTTTGTTGTGGAATTCTTGCTTTAAGACAGAACACAAACACCCATTTTACATCTCTCCATGGTCATATCAGAGAGCTTGGGTAGTGGACTCATCTGTCTGAAGTGGGATTGTTTTTATGCTTGTGCCTTCCCTCCTTTCTATTTTGGCTGAGAGTGTGGATGGACTGTTTAATTTTTTAATACTTTACTGCTACTATTGCAAAGATTCCCTCCTTCCACCCTATTCTGATGTCCTGATGTCTGGGTCCAAGATGAAAAGGAGGATATTAAGTATGTTGATCTCGACAAAGGAGTTAGTTTCTATTCAATTCCAAGACCTCATTTACTAACTGGAGGATGGAATAATTAGCTTGGATTGATGATCTGGAATCCCCAAAATGGTATGGAATCTAATAATAGCAATTAAAGATTACATAAATAAATTTTGCTTTACCTCCCACCACACAAAATATCTTTATTGTAATGTGAATGCTGAGACATACATATGTGCCTTTCTTTTTTAAATACATTACTCAGTCATATTATGTAAGGAATAGAGAAAGGCCAGATACATTACTCATATTATGTGAGGACTAGAGAAAGGCCAGATATATTACTCAGTCATATTATGTGAGGACTTGATAAAGTCCATATATATTGCTAAGTCATATTACTTTAAGACTAGGAGAAATACATTACTCTTGTCATAGGACTAGGAGAAATACATTACTCTGTCATAGTATGTTAGGACTAGGAGAAAAACATTACTCTGAAATAGTTTGTTAGGACTAAGAGAAACACATTACTCTGTCATAGTATGTTATGACTAGGAGAAATACATCACTGTCATAGTATATTAGGACTAGGAGAAATACATTACTGTCATAGTATGTTAGGACCAGGAGAAATACATTACTCTGTCATAGTATGTTATGACTAGGAGCAGTACATTACTGTCATAGTATGTTAGGACTAGGAGAAATACATTACTTTGTCATAGTATGTTATGACTAGGAGAAATACATTACTGTCATAGTATGTTAGGACTAGGAGAAATACATTACTGTCATAGTATGTTAGGACTAGGAGAAATACATTACTTTGTCATAGTATGTTATGACTAGGAGAAATACATTACTGTCATAGTATGTTAGGACCAAGAGAAATACAATACTCAGTCATAGTATGTTAGGACAAGGAGAAATACATTACTGTCATAGTATGTTAGGACTAGGAGAAATACATTACTTTGTCATAGTATGTTATGACTAGGAGAAATTCATTACTCTGTCAGAGTATGTTATGACTAGGAGAAATACATTACTCTCTCATAGTATGTTAGGACTAGGAGAAATACATTACTCAATCATAGGACTAGGAAAAATACATTACTCTGTCATAGTATGTTAGGACTAGGAGAAACTCATTACTCTGTCAGAGTATGTTATGACTAAGAGAAATACATTACTCTGTCATAGTATTTTAAAACTAGGAGAAATACATTACTCTCTTATAGTATGTTAGGACTAGGAGAAATACATTACTCAATCATAGGACTAGGAAAAATACATTACTCTCTCATAGTATGTTAGGACTAGGAGAAATACATTACTCAGTCATAGGACTAGGAGAAAAAATACATTACTCAGTCATAGTATGTTGTAACTAGGAGAAATACATTACTCTATCATAGTATGTTATGACCAGGAGAAATACATTACTCAGTCATAGGACTAGGAGAAATACATTACTCAGTCATAGGACTAGGAGAAATACATTACTCTGTCATAGTATGTTATGACCAGGAGAAATACATTACTCAGTCATAGGACTAGGAGAAATACATTACTCAGTCATAGGACTAGGAGAAATACATTACTCAGTCATAGGACTAGGAGAAAAAATACATTACTCAGTCATAGTATGTTAGGACTAAGAGAAATACATTACTCATAGTATGTTGTAACTAGGAGAAATACATTACTCTGTCATAGTATGTTTTGACTAGGAGAAATACATTACTCAGTCATAGGACTAGGAGAAATACATTACTCAGTCATAGGACTAGGAGAAATACATTACTCAGTCATAGGACTAGGAGAAAAAATACATTACTCAGTCATAGTATGTTAGGACTAAGAGAAATACATTACTCATAGTATGTTGTAACTAGGAGAAATACATTACTCAGTCATAGTATGTTAGGACTAAGAGAAATACATTACTCATAGTATGTTGTAACTAGGAGAAATACATTACTCTGTCATAGTATGTTTTGACTAGGAGAAATACATTACTCAGTCATAGGACTAGGAGAAATACATTACTCAGTCATAGTATGTTAGGACCAGGAGAAATACATTACTCAGTCATAGGACTTGGAGAAATACATTACTCAGTCATAGGACTAGGAGAAATACATTACTCTGTCATAAGACTAGGAGAAATACATTACTCTGTCATAGTATGTTAGAACTAGGAGAAATACATTACTCATAGTAACTGACCCATGTTTTTAACTAGAAAGTACCAAAAATGTGACCCTGATATTTTGAACATGAATAAAAAGCACTATCAAAATTGGTAACTGAAACCTTGATAGATTGCTTGCTTTATTGTCAGAAACGGTCAATATGACCTGGAAATTTGAATTGACATTATGAAATTATCAGCTTTTAATAAGAAATCATGTACACCACTCCCTCGATAACTCGCAGACATCGGGGTCCAAAAACATCGACCGCGATATACGCGAGGGCGCGAGTTATCGAGGGACCTATAACAAACAACAAAACTAACAAATGGAATGACATATTGGCAAAAGGGGTGTGGGGGTGGCTTGGCATGTTACAGTGTTAAATACTCAATTAATAATCGTGCTAAGATTAACAGTGAATAAATATATCGGTGTACTTTAATTTTTTCATCACAGAGTAACATTAATTTCAGGATAAATTGCAGTATATTGATCATCAAAACATTATTCCACATGGTTTCCATTCGCTTAGCACATGTACAACTTCACGTTGTGTTCTACGTCACTAACTTTTGCTGTGAATGGTATACATTCTAGTTTTATTGTTTAATCCAAAGTAGACGTTTTCTTTTTTAAATACAAAAGATAGACACATTTTGAAAAAAACAATGTCGATCGAACGATGTGTAGATATTTATTGCGGTAGACGTAAAATGGAAGACAAAAAAATAAATTTACAAGGTTAACCATTACCAACATAAAAATTAATGGTTCTAAAAATTTAAAACGACCTAAATTAGAACACGATAACACTTGCAGTTTGTGACACGTTGTGTGAACCATGCGTACACAGCATCATCTAATTCGTTATCGCTTGCAATCTGTGCTCGTTTTCGTTTCATCCCTACATCTGAATCAACATCATGTGAGTAATTTCAAAGTTTTGGCTCATACTTAAGCCAACCTCTAATTGTCGACTCACCAATTTTTAGTTCATTGCAAATTTTTGATCTCGCTTCGTCATTATGAACACCATCTATAATGAACAGCTTTTGAGTCACTAAGTATGCCTTTAGCTTAATTCCTTTGCTCTCCATTGTCACATTTACAAATGATTATGATACATTACTGATATTATATACTTTAATGATGTTAATACCCAAAAGGTGAAAATATTTTTGATTGGTCAAGTAAAATGAAATTTGATGATGGTAATGAATACAAGAATGTTTGCTCCTATTGGCATGCCTTTGAACTTTATTTTATTGTACTTACCTTGTTTGATTTGATACAAAAAACATATTCAAAGTGATAAAACAACACGGGTCTTTTTTAATTGATTCTTTTATTGCAACAAACACTTCCCCAAGCTGTTGATTGAAACAAAGCCGGCATTTAATTATGTTCTCACGGAAGTACTCACGGGTTTCAATGTGACGGTCGACTGATTCTTTTCATGTTTTCATATAAGAGAATATGTATGTTGTGATTATAGTGTTGAGACGAAAGTAAAGGATTATAATGTGAATTTCACCTAGCAAGACATTTAATTGGTATTTATTTCATTCTCTGTTGCTGCATGTTAGCATTTACCAGAATTTTTTGTTGAGTGCTGTTTATTTACGGTGCATTGACAACTTTTTTTCTATTTAAAAAAAAACATAATATGTGATATCTTATTAGAAATGCAAATTTCACAATATGGATTCTATCTTTATAGGCAGTAATCACCATTTTCGATGATAAAAATTAGCTATATATCAAAGTTTTAATTACCAATTTACCATTTCTTATCGCGACTTTTTTCACGTTTAACACATTTTAAAATATATTTTCTTTGAAAAAAATCGGGAGCCATGCCATACACCACGTTATAAGCGGGTTCGCAGGTTATCCGGGCGCGAGTTATCAAGAAAGTGTTGTATTTAGAAGAAAAAAATTAAAATTTCAAAATTTCTTTCCAAACAATATTCTTGTTTTTGACAAATGACAAATTGGAATGAAATTTGTCACTTGATTGAGGCAGCACTTTAATAGATTAATTCTAATTATATATGAGTTTCTTTATCAAGTAAAAGGCCTGTTTTATTTTATCTTTAGTTTGGTTTAAGTGTAATGATCATAAAAACAATGTGCCCTGTTGTATTCAAACATGAAATATGTCAATCTACCATAAAAGTCTGTGAGCATTTTTGTGACAATCTAATTAAGTGCCAGTGGTGTTTTGATACCTGATTTGCATAAGTATTTGTTGTATTGTTGCATGTTAATTAAATTTTGTATCAAAGGGGGGTCCACTAACTGAAAAGTTAAAAGGCATGCATATTGAACCTATGTAAGAGTTAACGGACTGGTTTATTAACAGGTCAACTCATTTGAAGAGAGCAATCAAACTTTTTTTTAGAACATAATATAGTTATACTACCTCAAGTTAGCATATTCATTCATAAATGTGGTTAATGAGAGTGAGACTACCAAGCAAAATTACTACTTGACATAAAATTCTGTTTCACAGATAGGTTTTATTAATAAAAAGCTAGTTTCAGAGCCTGTAGTTAATTTTTAATTCCCGAATTGGCACTTGGAGATTTCCTTAAGGATGAGAAGTTTCACTATTACTTGCAATGAAATCATGGCATAAATATTTTAATATAGAAAAATAAAAACAATTGACTTTCGACAATGACGGCTGTTTCACGATCCAAATGTTTCTTTTTTTATAAATAAAAGGAATCTTGTTTGATTGTGAATATGAATTAATAATTAGCTTGGTTCCATGCTTTGTATGCTCCTTGAGTTGCATTCCACATGAGTACCGAGCAAAGCTGGGATCAGGAACCAGACTGTTAAACAACAACATAAAGTAGTGATGTAATACACAATGGTTTTGGTGTACACGTGAAGGTTGTTGAAACAGTTGGAATAATTTTAATGTTCTTGTACCAGTTGGACATCTTGAAAATTAAGGTCATTTTTATATAAAAATGAATAACTTTGTTAGAAAAAGCACTTTATTGACATATATTCCCAATGCTATTTTAAAACTAGTATTCAGTCACTAAATAGACCAGTGCTCTCTCTCTCTTCTCCCTCTCTCCCATGGTTTTCTCAATATACAGCGAGAATGACATCATTTCATGTTGTTATGGAGGTCCCTTGATAACTCGTGCCCTCACATATAGTGTGGTTGTGTTTTTTTACCCACTTGTGCATGAGTTATTGAGGGAGAGGTGTTTGTTAGCACTAGAGAAAGTCCAGATACTTTACTCTTTCATAATATGTTAAGGCTAGGAGAAATACACAACTCAGTCATTCTATGTTAAGACTTGTAGAAATACATTACTCTGTCATAGTATGTTAGGACTAAGAGAAATACATTACTCAGTCATTCCATGTTAAGACTGGGAGAAATACATTACTCAGTCATACAATGTTAAGACTTGGAGAAGTATATTTCTCAGTCATAGTATGTTAAGACTAGGAGAAATATATTATTCTGTCATAGTATATTATGACTTGGAGAAATACATTAATCAGTCATAGTATTTTAGGACTAGGAGAAATACATTATTCAGTTATAGTATCTTAAGACTTTGAGAAATTCCACTATCATTCAAATCCAGCACTTCTATGCAAAAACAGTTGTTAGCCATGTCTTTTGGCTTGTTTTAGCATTGAAAGTGTTAAAATGTCATCAATTTGTCTGGACAGATGTGACACTAGAGTAGACTTCCCTTGGATTAAAGTGTTAAAATCTGTCATCAATTTGCCTGGACAGATGTGACAATAGAGTAGTCTTCCCTTGGATTAAAGTGTTAAAATCTATCATCAATTTGTATGGACAGATGTGACACTAGAGTAGTCTTCCCTTTGATTAAAGTGTTAAAATCTATCATCAATTTGTCTGGACAGATGTGGCACTAGAGTAGACTTCCCTTGGATTAAAGTGTTAAAATCTATCATCAATTTGTATGGACAAATGTGACACTAGAGTAGTCTTCCCTTGGATTAAAGTGTTAAAATGTCATCAATTTGTCTGGACAGATGTGACACTAGAGTAGTCTTCCCTTGGATTAAAGTGTTAAAATCTGTCATTTGACAGCTACTGCTTCCTGTTTTCTTCTTTTTTTATATGTGAATATGACAGAAGAACTTTCTGATGATGTACTACATTAACTTTAGCAATTTTGAAAACATTTTAAAGTAATGCACTTTATATAAAACTTTGACTATACATTTAAAAAATTGTACATTTTTGACCTTTATATTTTATTTGTCCAATTTACAGCATTTTAGCATTATGATCACTATTTCATCATGTAGTAATTCATGCTTATTTTGTTTGGAAGTGTCTTTAATTATAGAGTTTTTGTGATTTAGACTTTAATTTAGCTTTAAAATTTTTCATTCATATCGCTGCAATGTCTGCAGTGGGACAGTTTATAGTGATGTCTAGCACTGGGGCTTCATGCCACAGACATGTAGCACGATGTCCCACCAGGTCACATTATCCTGATACCAGACCAACCAGTCCTAACACTAACCTCTTAATGCTGAGCGCCAAGCGAGGCAGCTGTTAGTACCATTTTATAAAGTCTTTGGTATGACTCGGCTGGGGTTTGAACCCGCGACCTCCCACATTCAAGACAGACGCTCTAACCACTAGGCCACTGGAGCGGTCCTAGAGTTTTTGTACTGTTCTTTTATACAGTTTTAGAACTTTGCATTTAACTGGCACCATATAGACATTATTGTCCAGAGGTGATGTTAAATGTGTGTCTATTCATCCATCCATCCATCTGCCTATCCACCCACCCCACACATATTCAAGCATGTTTTCTGAAGAGGCCTCCCAGATAGCTTTCATTTTGTGTCTGGTTACCAGTTAGAGTAATCCTTGCGAGCTTTTCATCGAGAAATGTATACTCCATACATTTTTATTGCTCCAATTAACCGTGTTATCCATTTCAGTGCTATAGTGTTTTAAATTAAGTTGGCAGCCTCTTTTGGATATTAAGTTTTGGAAATTGAACCATTGCCAAGCAAGAGTGTAGGTTCCTTAGCAATCAGGTGTATATCGTATCTAAATTCCTTCATAACAAACTAAGTCAGTTTTATAAAACTTTGTAAGGATGATATATGGAAAGGATGTTTTCCTTGACAGGACCTTATGCTTAAAGAAAATAGTTTCTTTGGATTTCTTTGGTTTCTGCCATTTTTCATAGCCAGCTCACAACCTGACTTAGCTCATCAGATGTACATAAAATAAAATATATTTTAAATTTTGTATGTTCTACTTTAAATGAATAAAGCTTAAGCGTTTTTATTTATATTTTTTACAGGAATGATTTGTGTGACCCAGAATCCTGCAGACAACATGTGGTATCGAGCAAGAATCACTGGACTCCCTGGAGACAAGAAGGTGGATGTATTCTTTGTGGACTATGGGAACTTGGAGACTGTACCATATCAGAACCTTAGGAAACTAACTGACCAGTTCCTAGTGTTGCCATGTCAGGTAATCACAGATGATAATTATATTGAAAGAGATGCATTCATTTTATTTTGATATGCAGGTTTTAGTAGATACTATATTATAGGTCTTGGTTTAAAGTAGTAATTCGATACTTGAAAGCCAGAGAAAACCTGAAACTTGTTAATATTTCAAATCTTACAGTATCATCATTCTTTTGTCAGTCTAGTCACATTTTTGTTGATGAAAAGGCAGACACAGCAGACCAGCAGTTACCCATTTCTGAATGAAAGATTCCATATACAGTCTAAAGATAATATTTTAACCGTCATAATTTTAGCCTTGGAAAAAAATATGCCGATAATTATACAAAACAAATTTCAGAGATGAGGTGTTATTGTGACAGTTGTATTTTTGATACACATAACACTTCCCTGACTTATGCATGCCTCCTGAGAGATGAACCTCAACCAGAGTGCATACCTCCTGAGAGATAAACCTTAACCAGAGTGCATACCTCCTGAATGAACCTCACCCAGAGTGCATACCTCCTGAATGATGAACCTCAACCAGAGTGCATACCTCCTGAATGATGAACCTCAACCAGAGTGCATACCTCCTGAATGATGAACCTCAACCAGAGTGCATACCTCCTGAATGATGAAACTCAACTAGAGTGCATACCATACTGGTGTTCACTGACAGTGAAACACATTCTTTTTTAATAGCTTGACTTCCACCCTGTAAGACACCAGTTTTTGATGCAATTCAATAAAAATGATGTGCTACCAGAGAAAATTTTCTGACTTTTTGAGTTGTGGGGTTTAATATTAAAAGGAGTTAAAAATGCCTGTTCTTCCATTTAAACCAGGATGTTAATCACTGCTGACTTTAGAGCATATAATGAATGTCACTGTGATCTATATATCACATCATATTGAGTTAGGTTATGTGTTGCATTTTGCTTATGACCAAATAGGATTTTAAAACCCTGTACATATACAATGATACACAGGTTTATGAAAAGTTGGTATAGGAATGTATCTTGTTGAGGACTGCACTCACATCACATCGGTCACTGTGCCCTATATTTCATGCTTCACTGACTTTATGTTAAATATTGCTTCAGGTTTATTTATCAAGCTCTATTCATGCTTGAATCATCAAGGTAGATCATTTTATGTATTTCTGGTAGTATGACAGCCATACCATAAAAGAATGACCTCCATTTCACATCATGCTGGCTCAGGTTGTTTTTTGTGTACTTTCTTATGTTACATGCTTATGCTCTTATAAAAAGTAATGAGAAAAGAGCGAAATCAACAAGCTTTGTAAAATTTAACAAGTAATTTATTTCCCTAGAAAAACAAGGTATAAATGAGAAAAATGACTTATGGTTTATGAACCAAATCCAAGATGAATCCAAGAATTAAAAAAATAGAAGTCCTATCAATGATATATCCTAAATGAATCAGTGTTCAAGTTCTGATGAAATCAAAATGGAGGGCAATGATATATGTCATGATCTTCAAAGTGTTGCCATATCAATAGTTCCTTGTTGAATCACAGAAAATACTATTCCAGTTTAAAAATTTCTGAATAAAATTTCTTTTCCAAGAATTACTGTATGAGCACTAGCATTTTCCAAGAATAGAACCAATAATTCCATAAAATAAAAATTCAATTAAACTGGTCACAATAAGACACCTTTAAGTGTTGGAGATTTAATGCCCAACTGGCTAGTTCTTCTCAAGAAAATGGTTACACAGCAAGTTAACAGATTCCTGTATGAGAGTTATGTGGTCACCTTCAAGAACAATGTTGAATATTTTGTTTTTAATTATAACTTACTCTAAGTATGACCTTGATTTCACTGAATAAATCTTACTCTTAGAATGAATTGAAAAAAGGAGTTGTTTAATAGAACTCTTTCAAGGTCAGAAACTAGATACAATGTTTCAAATACTGGTTGTTTATCAGGTCATACAGAACTGAACTGAATTTCTATTTTAAAAAATCAAATCCAGTAGACAAAGTTATCATTACAATAACGCATAATGGAATAAAAAAATAAAAACTAAAAAACAAAATAATTAAATTACAGATACATAACACTTAGTTCTGCAAATCTAAATTATATGAGCCATGTCATAGGTTCCAAAGCTTGATTACACATTTCAAAATTGTACTGTAATTTCAGCTAGATTCCAAGTGTAATAACAAACTTCTGACTGCATTCAAAATGAAATGAACATTGTATTCCATACCTTCTTTTTGATACTTACAGTTGAATGAGTTCATATTTTTCCCCACATTGTAATTCAAAACATTCAGTGACAGAACAGAAAGACATTTGCAGATTAGTCAAGGTGCTCAAATCAGATGTTATTTCATGTAGAATTGACACCGATAAATTCAGACCATAATCACAAAATTTAGTAGAATCGACAAAAATATAAAAGTCTATTTATTCCAGACCAAATAAAAAGTTGCTGCAATGCGCACTCATTCACAATATGACTCAAAATTTCAATTTTAAGCAGACCAAAACGCCGTTTTCTTTTGAAAGTCATGTCTAGCATGCAGCTAACTTTAAATTTATCTGGGTGGAGTTATGTATGTTGTTTTGTACTGATAAATTTATGCTTGAGTATTTAGTTTGGAATTCAGCATAAATTCAGTTACTTTGTTTCTTGTAGTGTATTTTTGTTTATATAATTAAGCCTTAGGTAGAATAAGAAAATGAGCATATAATAAATAGGTTACTGCATTTGTATGGAAAAATATGAAATCATTTTGTTGGATGGATATACAACACAATCTCAATAACTTGTGCACAACTGGATCCACAAACATAGACTGCACTATAAGCGGGGGCACGAGTTGCCGAGGGACCGCCAAACCTTTAAAAATTTTACTTCGACATTGAGAAAACTGCAGAGGGGAGGAGGAGGGGCAGTAGGGAACTGGGTTATTTAATGACTAAATCCTCATTTAACAAACATGTCGATAATAATTGTTAGCAACATACTTTTTCTAATGAAGCTTTTCGTTATTCAGTATAAATAACATTTTTTCAAAATGCGCATCATGTGAAAGCTCTTTCCACTGTTTCAACAACCATCACATGTGAGCAGAAACATCTGTTTATTATGTCACTGCTTTTTGTCTTGTTGTTTAGTCAAGTTCCCAGAGTGGCAGGAATTAGACTATCTGTTGAGACTCCACCAGATAAGATTCATTTCTTTAAAAAATACTAGCAACCTTTATTTCATGAAATCTCGTATGTCGAAACTCAGTTTTTGTATTGTATGTTATTATAATATTGATGTCGTGATTTCAGTAAAGTAATAGTGAAACTTATCATCTGTGTGCCAGCTCAAGTATTCTCTGAAAATTGCTTGCCACAATGGTCCATACCTGTGAAACCAAGCTCTTTATTGTACGAAGTATTCATTTTATTTGTTGCTTTCCTATCTTGCAGTGTATTCATCTGAAAAACTTTTTCATATTTTCCCATACAAATGCAGTAACTTAAAATTATAAATACTTCTTTTGAATGAAATGTAGCATTGACATGAGTTTTCACTTAAATGCTTATTGGAATATATAATTTGTCCAGGATGGAAATTATGCAGTTCTGATCACCTAAATGTCTGTGCTATTGTGAACAGGTTACTGCTTGCATTATTATATATCTCAGCTTGCTACCAATATTGTTTTTACACAATAACATGAGTTGTCTAACATCTAGTTTGCATAGCTTGCTTAATGGGTAGGCAAGAATCCTATTGATTTCAGTTTCAAAACTTCAACATTAAGATCACTGTAGCCAAAAGAAGATAAATGATTTCCACCAAATTAATTAGTTCTTCACCAACAACAGTTACCAAATTTTGTGGATAGCTTGCACATGGCATAAGGAAGAAATATATTGATTTTGGTGTCAAAAGATGCATTGGCAAGGTCACTCTGACGGAAGCAAATTTAGCTTTTGTGTAATCAACCAAATGTTTTGTTCAGGATTGCTTCAATGTTTTTTACACATATAAGTCAAGGGAACATTTTTTAAGATTTTTTTTTCTGTTTATTTTTTTAGGCTAGTAAATGTAGTTTAGCAGATATTGAAAACCTGACTGGTGGAAGATGGCCAGAGGAGGTAAGGTTAAACTTTAATCATTTTGTTCTCTGTTGACTGTCTAGCAGTATTTAAGAAATATAAATATAAAGAAATTTTGACTGCCCATATGTTGGCATACAGTGTATTATAGGAAACCAAAGAATTCACAGCTGACCTTGGAGGAGCACCAATGTCCCATTGCACATCAGGAGAGGGATGAAACCTGGGAATACAGAGGTGCAAGGCTAGGATACTACCAATATGCTATCCAGGGAATTATGTTTTTGTTTAAATTATGTGTTTATATACCTCAACAGTGTACATGCACATGCACACAATATACACACACAGACACACACACACACACACACATGATATGATAGTAGGACTGGGGTAGCACTATTAATACTTATATCCTTTCTTTAACCATTTTACACTGAAGACTTTCCACTAAATTAAAGAATCATTATTGTCTTTTCTTGCAATGATTGAGATATACCCTGTTGAATAGTCAAAACCTCCTAATCAACAAAAAAGTGTCATCTTTTTGATTTCCTTCCGACATTGAAAGCTCTGCAGAATGTGACATCCTTTTAATATCACAGATATCATAGAATATAATTTACTTGTACAATCTGGGAAAGGTATTCCTGAGTAAATATTTTTAAGGGCATGTAGTTTATAACAGTTTTTGACCATATGTTTTAAGGATTTTATGTTATATACAGCCTTGTATGTCCTATTAACATTTATTTATTTATCTTCCTAAATTTATGTGCAAGTAATTTTTACATTTGTTGAACTTTTCCTTTTGTTAGCACGGTTTAGCCACTATTGTGATGGGATGCCATTGAACATTATGTAAATACATGCCTACCTATGTACCTACATACATACATGCTATTCACAATTATGTTTCTGGAAAAATTCAAATCAGGGGAGTGAGAATATAGACCATACCATCTTATTGTTGAATGAAAATTTCTTTTCTGTTTTTTTTTCTTCTCAGAAGGTTAAGGCATGAAAATCAGACAAAAATGACTTTCACATGATGTCAATCAAGCCCTAGTTTTTTCCATCAATATTATCTGTATATGTTTGACAGACTCGATTAATACATGATATGATTTGTATGTACATAAAACAAAACCAAATAAATGGCTTACCACAATAAATTGTTCAGTTAGGTGCAATATAATATTGTATTTAACTATCATCTCGGTGAATTATGCATTAAAATGTATGTATGTATTTACGTATGTATGTACGTACGTAAACATGCATGCATGTATGTATATACATTTTCAAGTTATTTTGTGCTTTTCAGGCTTTAAGGGATTGGTCTGATATGTCTATGATGAGAAGATTCTCTATGAGGGTACTAGGTAAGACAAAAGAATTAATTTGCAACCTTAGGACTTGTACGGCAAGATCAGACAAATTGTCTGGGGACCCTAGTGATTTGACATGGCCCCGTAATCTTTGGATCCATGATTGAAAATAAAAATCCAAAATGTAATATTGATTGGTTTGTTGTGTGGTTTTAATGCCATTTAAAGGGGACTGCCTTTGATTACTCAGTCACCTGGGGACCTTCTGAATGTAAAATTATGTGGTATCAATGTATGTATAAATCAATGTTTATTTTACATTGTTGTTATCCTCAGAACCCTAAATTTTATGTGATGTCAGAGTTTGATCTACTTTGAAAAGTCATTGAATTGAGAGGGATGCTTTGGAAAGTCATTGAAGTTTTGTTAAAATGTGTGTTTTGTTTTTTGAAAGATGCTTGAAATTTCGGAAGAAATACTCAAATTTCTTCAAAAACCTTCTTGAATTATAGAAGTACTGTGAAAACAATATTACATAAATGTTGTTTAAAAAGAAAATGTTTTTACATTTTTTTAAGACTATACCATAAAATTGAGTTGGTGACTTAGTTCATCACTCTGGTAAGTACTGAAACAAGTTGTGTCCTCTTGCGGCGGTGGCAGTGTAATTGGACTCGTAATGCAAATTGGCAACCAAGCTCACACTTGACTTTCCATGAGTTGTTTATATAGTGGCAAATGGATATGTCACCTTCTTTATAGCAGTTTGATGAAAGTTTTAAAGGGAGACAAAAGCATGGCAATTTGTAAGGTTTGCAACAGGATGTTGGATATTTCCAGCATGGGAGAAAGTGCTCTCAGGTCTTTTGAAAACTGAGAAATAAAAGAGAAATATTTTTTTTATGATGTCACTTGTATTCATTTTATGAGACTTGGATGAAAAGTGAGGCCTTCTCATATGATTCATTGAAGAAAATAACAACAGACAAGCTGTTCCAAACAGTATTTTCAGATAGTGAAATAGCTAAGAAATATTCTTGTGGGAGGAAAAAAAGTTGAGTTCCTTTGTGACTTAGCAAAACATTTCAAAATTTGCTGAAAAAAAATGTTTTTAAAAGACCATATGTTGTTAAGTTTAAAAGTTTAAAAAAGAGTCTCAAGAAAAGCAGATGAATGTACATATAAGATTATGGAATGAGCCTGTTCACAAGTACTCATTACTGAAAAAAAATTGGGACACTCAACTTGAGTTTGACTTTTATTAGAGTCCCACAAATTTGATGTGCCATCTGGTAAAAACTATTTCATTATATCTGTCAATAAGTTCACACATTTTAACCATCATACTTATGGAATCCTTACACATAACTTGATGCCATTTGGTAGGTGCATAATCTGTTTACACGTAAATGTGTAGTTTAAAGTGATTGCTTTTTTAGATCCACTTTTTTGATAGTTGGTGCCAATTTTCATTTCTACATCAGATTGTAGCTCAGCAGTCATTCAGAATATTTTAATGCAATTTGGTGAATAAATCTTGAAGCCTTAGATGTATTTTTTATGGGTTTTCTCTCTTTAATTCCAGCTTGAACAGAAAAAGACCCACAGCAATTGACATATTTTGTCACAAGGACTGTTATTTGTTAATTGCATATTTCCAGAACCGTGTAACATATTCTTGTGGTATTTTATTTGATGGTTGTTTTGTAACTTAAATTGCACTTTTATTTAGCTTTAGACTCAATTTAAAGAGTTATATCTCCCCCTGATTGTTCTTTTGACTTTGAATTCAAGAAGCTAATGTCTTCAAAATTTGTCGGATTTCAACCAGATTTGGCATGTAGATCTTGATAGTTTGATTTTTAACCTTCAAGACATCATTTGCATGCTTCCTGATTGGCCATAATCATGACTTTGGTTTCTGCAGCATAACTATAAGTTTTGTTTCATTTCAACCAAATTTGGAATGCAGCTTTATATGTTAATGAGAACTTAAATTTTATTTTAATTTCCAGCACTGCTCTTGTGACCTAAGTGGTTAGAGTGCCAACCTTGGATGCAGGTGGTTGTGGGTTTGAACCCCAGCCAAATCATCCCAAAGACTTATAAAAATGGTACTAGCAGCTGCCATGCTTAGTGCTCAGAATTAAGAGGTTCGTGTTAAGACTGGTTGGCCTGGGTGGGACATGATGCTACATGTCTGTGTCATTTTGCCCCAGTGCTAGACATCACTTTAAGCTGCCACTATGTAGACATCATTGTAATATGACTCAAATTATTAAAGCTATGTTAGAAATCCAGAACATACACTCCTTTCATCAGAGTTCCCCAACATCTTTTACAGGAGTCATGTTGGACCATCTTCATGATTTTGGTGACCATAGCATAACAAGTAGCATTTCAGCCAAATTTGCACATCCTCATTTAGAAGAGTTATGGCTAATAAAAGCCATTCTTCTTTTTAATTGTAGATAGCAGGGTCCTCTGCTATACATTAGCAAGCTGGTTCTTAACATCATTAAATACTCTTTAAATGAAAGAGTAGTATTCTGAATTGCTTTATTAATTGTGAAACTTTGAAAACTGTGTATGTATCACAGACACAAAAAATTCTTTATATAAAATCCTTTTGTTGACTTGCATCAAGAGATTGCATGGTACTTTTATTGAATTCATCATTACTTTTACTGGAGTTAGAAATTTAAAACATGATGCAGAAAATACAGTCAATATTGGTGACATATTTCTCTTTTCCTTTTCTAGACAGCTGTGATCCACTGATGGTTGTTCTCCATGATCCAGGGGATGACCCTAGATATAGTGTTAATGGGAAAATGGTGGCAGCTGGCCATGCCATGAGCACTGGAAAATGGTAATCTGAAATTTTTTAAAACCTGTTTTAATCTCTGCAGGTTGTAGACCAGAAAACTTGGTAAGATGGACTGACATGGGTTTCCATCAGTAAACATTTTCTGATATTTATTAAATCCTAGATGAAAATTGTGTTGTTCAAATGTCAAATGTTAATGTTACTTTTCATGAACGGAAAGTCATATCAGTGTTGGGTTTTCACCAGAAAATTTCTTATAAAATATAGTTGATCTAGGAATGCCATTTGGACACAGCAGACATGTTGAAAATCTTGTTGCTACTTCTCCTGAATGGCTGGTCATATCAACATGTGGTTTTCACTAAAAGATAAATGCTCCTAATGGATACAATGTTGATCTGACCCTAGTATAGCCACATAGTCAGCTGATTTTAGCCATTTTTCTGCTACTTCTGATGGGCAGAAAGTTCTGAATGTCATATCAGCAGTGCTTTAACTACCAGACATTTTAGGATGTCAGCTTGGTCTTAAATAAAAATGGTGCTGGTCTGACATCCAACATTGCTGCCTTCTTGAAAATCTTGTTATCACTACTTTTTCTGAACAAAAGGACAAATCAACATGGGGGTTTTACTGGACAAATCTTAGTGGACATTTTATAAATTTTATCGCTACTCTTTCTTTATGAAAACTCTTATCAGAATTGGGTTTCCTCCTGAAGACTTATTATAATATATAGTTGCTCCTAAACAAAAATGGTGCCATTGTATGGTCAACATGACAACCATTTAAGGTCTTTTTATTGCTACTGCTCGTAAAGTAAAAGTTGTCTAAGCTTTTGTTTTTCACCAGAAGATAAGCTATAATATTTAGTTGGTCATAAATGAAAATGGTATTAATATGTCCTCAGTATGGCCACCATTGCAATCTGTCCTCTGTATGACCACCATTGCAATCTGTCCTCAGTATGGCCACCATGGCAATCTCTCCTCAGTATGGCCACCATTGCAATCTCTCCTCAGTATGGCCACCATTGCAATCTGTCCTCTGTATGGCCACCATGGCAATCTGTCCTCAGTATGGCCACCATTGCAATCTGTTCTCTGTATGGCCACCATGGCAATCTGTCCTCTGTATGGCCACCATTGCAATCTGTTCTCTGTATGGCCACCATGGCAATCTGTCCTCAGTATGGCCACCATTGCAATCTCTCCTCAGTATGGCCACCATTGCAATCTGTCCTCAGTATGGCCACCTATTGCAATCTGTCCTCTGTATGGCCACCATGGCAATCTGTCCTCGGTATGGCCACCATTGCAATCTGTTCTCTGTATGGCCACCATTGCAATCTGTCCTCAGTATGGCCACCATTGCAATCTGTCCTCAGTATGGCCACCATGGCAGGCATCTATAAGATGTTTTTACCATTCCTTCTCCTGTGAAAAGGAGAGGTGGGGTCACATCAACAGGTTTTCACAAAATTTTTTATAGTGTCACGTTGATCCTGAATGTAAATGAACCTGATTTGATATCCAGTATGCATATTGTTATTGCTGGGCCTTTAGAATTTATGGACATATTAACATGTAGTTCTCACCAAATACATCATAATTTTGTCTATCTTGTCCTAAATGCAAATGGTGCCAGTCTTTTATCAAATATGGTGATCTTGAAAATCTTGTGGATGGATGGTCATATTGGAATTGGGTTTTCACCAGAAGTCTTCTAATGATATCTAGTTTGTCCTGAATAAAAACGGTGCCATTCAATATGGCTAAAGCCATGACAATTGTAAATCTTATTTCTCTTGAATATCAGAGCTTGTTGCAGAACTTGGCAGTTAAAAAAGATATTGTCTTGTCTTGAATTGCAGTAAATTCTTTTCTGACATTAGGTTGTTAGTTCCTTCAAAAGACTCTTGTTAGCTCCCCAAGATCAGAGGAAGAACAATCACCAACCTTTGCTTCACAGATGATATTGATGGTTTAGCAGGAGATGAGAAAGAACTGGCTGATTTGGTTGAGTGCATCGACACAACCTCCACAGCATATGATATGGAGATAAGAGCAGAAAAACCCAAACTGATGATAAACAACACCAATGGCATCAGTGCAGAAATAAAGATCAGTGGACAGAAGCTGGTAAGAGTCACAAGCTTCAAGTACTTGGGACTAATTATCACAGATGAGTTATCCAAACCGGAACTGCTTTTGTAAGATTGCCCACACACCAGCAGCAATAACAAGGTTGAGACCAATATGGAAAGATACCAACATTGTTTTTGGTTCCAAAATAAGGCTGATATGCTTGATTGCTATATCCAACTTTAACCAATGAAGAAGTCTGCACAGTATCCAGTGAGCGATTTGATCCTATGAAGACCTCTTGACCACTGTAAAAAGAAAGCATAAACTGAAATGGTACGGTCTTGTCTCAAGATCATCTGGACTGGCAAAAACAATCTAGCAAGGCACAGTGCAAGGGTGCAGAAGAAGAGGCAGACAGACAAAGAGATGGGAAAACAACATTAAGGAGTGGACAGGCATGGGATTTGGAGATTCCTAAAGGGCAATAAAGAACATGGAAAGATGAAGATAATTGGTTGTAAAGTCAACTATGGTGCCCTAATGACCTCATGGGTTTTATGATGAGGAGGAGGATTAGGATCAATGAATGTATGTGTGTATGTATGTATGTATGTATGTATGTATGTATGTATGTATGTATGTATGTATGTATGTATGTATGTATGTATGTATGTATGCATGTATGTATGTTAGTATGTATGTATGTATGTATGTATGTATGTATGTATGTATGTATGTATGTATGTATGTATGTATGTGTGTGTGTATGTATGTATGTATGTATGTATGTATGTGTGTGTGTATGTATGTATGTATGTGTGTGTGTATGTATGTGTATGTATGTATGTATGCATGCATGCATGCATGCATGCATGTATGTATGGATGGATGTATATATGTAGGTATGTATGGATGGATGTACATATGTAGGTATGTATGGATGGATGTATATATGTAGGTATGTATGGATGGATGTAGGTAGGTAGGTAGGTATGTATAGACATGTATGTATGTAGGTAGGTATGTATGTATGTATGTATGTATGTATGTATGTATGTATGTATGTATGTATGTTGCATGTGTATATACGTATGCATCAATGTATGTAGGTTTGTATGTATGTATGTAGGTAGGTATGTAGGTAGGTAGGTAGGTATGTATGTATGTATGTTGCATGTGTATATAGGTATGCATCAATGTATGTATGTAGGTAGGTATGTATGTATGTAGGTACCTATGTATGTAGTATGTATGTAGGGATGTATGTATGTTGCATGTGTATATACCTATGCATCAATGTATGTAGGTAGGTAGGTATGTATGTTATAGCGGCCATGATAGCCATTTTGAAAATATTGTTACCATGTTTACTCCTAAATAAATAGTCAAATTGATGTGATGTCTAATTAGTCCCAAATGAAAAGATGGTACTAGCAACTGCCTTGCTTGGCACTCAGCATTAAGAGGTTAGTGTTAGGATTGGTTGGACCAGTGTCAGATTAATGTGACTGGGTGGAACATGATGCTACCTGTCTGCACCATGATGCCCCAGTGCACGACATCACAATAAACTGCCATGCTGCAGACATTTCTAGTAATATGAATGAATAATTGTTAAAACTGTGTTAAAAATCCAAATACATCCATTCTTGAAAATCTTGTTATTGTTAATTCTCCTTGGGAAATGCACTTAGCTCCCATTTGTTGAGTGATATAACCAATAAAGGTGATAAAAATTTCAATTAGCCAATAAAATCAAACCAGTTCTTAAGAATGGATGGTTTTATTGACATTGGGTTTTAACTAAAAAACTTTTCTGGACTGTCTAGGAGATGTTATGGTTTAGTGGTTAGCATGCCAGATTTGTGCCTAAAAGGTTTTGGGTTTGAAACTCAGTCCCACTGCTGGATCTGGCTCAGTTGCTTTACCAGTGTAGGTCCTTTGACAAGACAGATAACCCAGTTTCTTTAGTATTAAATGTCTTGTATTTCAGTTCCATAAGATCAAACCAGACCTAAATGAAATAATGCTGATCAGATCACCACTACGGCAACCATCGTAACCTTCTTGAAAATCTTGTTATCACTACTCCTCTGGAATAGATTGTTATATTTCTCCAAAGGACTTATTAGGATAATGTTCTAATGTCCAATATGACCACCACAGTGAATATTGGAGATGGTTTCAACACTCGCAATGGAAAAGAAGATATGGTATTATCATTGATTCCTCTCCAGTAGAGCATCAGGGATTCTTGTGTCACATTTGATGATTCTTGTGTCATATTTGATGATTCTTGTGTCATATTTGATGATTCTTGTGTCACATTTGATGATTATTGTGTCACATTTGATGATTCTTGTGTCACATTTGATGATTCTTGTGTCACATTTGATGATTCTTGTGTCACATTTGATGATTCTTGTGTCACATTTGATGATTCTTGTGTCACATTTGATGGTATTTGCATTTGTATATATGATTCTCCTTTTAGCTACAGAAGACATTTTTATTCCATGGCACCACTTCTGAAAGACTGTATGTATCTTAATTAGCTCAGCAATGGTTACAAATTATGATGTTGTTTTCTTAAGATTGTTTTGGTGTCTTTCAATTAAAAGACTTCTCTTTATCAACCATTACTACTTGCAACAATTTGCTCCTTTAATCAATGAAAATTATATTGTTTAGGAGTTGAGGAACCTAACAGTTTCATTGTGATAACCCACTTTTATTTTAAAAGGTCTCTTGGTGTACCATCTGCAGCAGTTCAGAGGAGAACAACTGTGACATATGAGATGGCACAGCCATATATTGGGGTCCCAAAAGAACCTGTTGGAGTAAGTGGTGAACTCTTTTCTTTGCTCAAATATGATATGGAAGAGACGTAGAAATGTTCATATTTAATATCATTTATTGTCTGTTTATGCATTTTTGCCTAGGTCATTTTATATTAGTGCACCAGTAATTATGTTTTTATTTTGCCTTGAAATTGTAAATACCTAACTCATTAAAATTTGATCCCAGTATGACAACACGCTTTGATTCAATGCTTGCAATTTGGCTACTGAATGTATTTACATTATAGTGCCACCACATGTACATTGTAGGCTTGAACATGCACTGGATGAAGTACATTCCGATGAATGAAGTACATCCCTTGGAGTCGAATCTGCAAAATACAATAACGATGTTTCAGAAATAATCCTTTGATAATTATGCTAATACCATGAAAGCTGAGGAAAAAACTCCTGAATTTTGGGGTCACTCCACGCCTACCTCCCGATTTCACATCTCCCAATTTTTGCAGGGAACTCCCATTTATTGCATTATGTCTTTGATTTTCATGTCTCCTAAAAAGAAAAGTCCCACATAAATAGATATTTCATATGCATTCCATTGAAGCCATGTTGTGTTGTATCACCTGTGAATATTGTCGTGATGAAATAATTACTTTACTAGAAAGAATTCACTTCTTCACTAAATAGGATGTCAAGTTTCAACATTATTCACGTAAATATATTATTTTTTTCATATACAGCAATACAAAAATCAGAATATAAACCAGAACAAAAAATAAGCCACAACAAAAAATTGTTGGCAATTAATTTCAATCCGAAGAATGATTACAGTGAATGCTGTATCTCCATATGCTGTAGTGCCATTCCCACCAAAGAAACTTACACGAGTGGACACCTAGCATTTTTATACAGTATATAGAGAATGTTAACTACCATCATTAAATTAAAAGAAGGAATGAAAATACATACCACGCAGTATATGTGTCCTCGAAAAAACTAATTCAGAATATGTATGTTTTATAGTGAACAATACTAAATGCCTTATGAGTTGTCAATAAGGGAATAAGGTGAGATATATGAGGAGAAAATAGTTGCCACCTATACAGTACCTTGAGGCTGCCTATTTAGGTACTTTTAAACAGAATTGGTAATCCTTTATTTGCTAAACATTTGCTGGTGCTTGCGTAACACAGTTTCTTTGAATCATGATGGAAGATGAGTCTTTTTCACAAAATATTTGCATCAAAAAAGAGTAATTTTTAATTAATTGCGCTGGTTTTCTTGCTTCTTTATTTAAGACTAACATTTAGCTATTGTGCAGTTTGGCCACAGCTGACCAGACTATGAAAGTAGGGCACATCCTGGGGGAAAAAGACACATCACATAGAAATCATGCATCCTTTACAAATTTTGCCCATATTAGATGTGGAAGATCGATCAGTATTAGTGAAAACAAGGCTTTAAAAATGCCACTTAAAACTTCCCAATTTTTGGTCCCAATCTCTCTCACTTTTTTAATTTAGTCTTCCTACCTCCTGGCTTTTGAAAAGTTGACAGGTGTTCCTTACACCCCGTTTTACAAGCCTACGGTAATCATGCTAATAGTTTGGAATGAAGGCAATCAATGTACTGGTATAGTTGCTGGTCAAAATTCCCTCAACACAAGCCACTTTCGGGGTTTTATTGATTAACTGGCCTGTATTGCTGTCTGAAAAAGAAAGACAGATCCGCCAACTATCAACAAAGGAGATGCCTAAATATCAAGCTTTAAATTATGTGCGAAAGTTGTATGTTGTTCAACCAAATCACAAAACATAGACTGATGTTGATCTTAGTTGATCTATAATGAGAATTTTAGACTTTGTTATTACCGCTCTTTGTGAACATGTTTGTTATGCTTGTTACGTGCCTTGTACAATTAAACATGCAGACCTTTTCATAAATATTACCTCAGTATGTATAATTATTACATTGCAAAAAAGTAACTCATGAGCACGTGATTCAATGTAAATGAAACGGCTATTAAGGACTAGCTGAAACGTTAGCTGGAAGAATGCAATTTTGTCGAAACAATGAATAAAGCAAAATCTGCATCTAATATGTTTGGGAATAAATAAGGATTTAAGTGACACTATACACGCTTTGCACTGAGTAAGTACTGTACATTGTAGTTCAGCCTGGTATCCCGGATAAACTCAACCAGCCCACGAATTATGAAGTCTGTATTTACCTTTATTTAATTTTGTGTTGGAGAAATCAGATAATGTGCACATGAAGATTAATAACAAAATCATAGAACTAAGATAGCAGTTTAATAAATGTCAGGTCACTGAAAATGAGATTTGTTTTACATATATGTGTCTGAAGACAGGGGAAAAACTTATTTTTTTTGTGGCCCAAAATTTACAGCCTTTACAGTAGTCAACAAAAAGACTTAAAAACTGTAAAATTTAGACGTTGGCCTGCAGATAAGCTGACCTTTCTTTTTCCAGGCCTTTTATTTTTCTCTCCAAAATTTGGCTTCTACGCAAGTATATACAGTATTTCAACTAGACTTAGTGTTTCTGATAAGCAAATTGTATAGAGAGAAATGTTTGCATTTAATAGTTTATATCTTACCATGTAAGCAAAATGCACCATAAGTATCATGAAAATTAGGATTGCGGACCTTGGAGTAGAAGCATAAGTGGAATAAAAATTGGCATTGTTGAACCATAGGATACAGATAAAAGTAGTATCAAATATTGAGATTCCTGGACCATAGGGTACAGGCATGAGTAGTAAAAATATGGAGACTGCTGGACCATAGGGTAGAAGAATAAGTGAAATAAATTTAAGATTGTTGAACCATAGGATGCAGACAAAAGTAGTGTCAAATTTGAAATTTTTGGACCATAGGGTACAGGCATAAGTAGTATAAATATTGAGGTTGCTGGACCAATGGGTTGAAACATAAGTGGTATAAAAATTTAGATTGTTGGACCCTCTTATACTGACAAAAGTAGTATAAAAATTGAGATTGCTGAACGATGGGATACAGACAAAAGTAATATCAAAATTGAGATTGCTGAACGATGGGATACAGACAAAAGTAGTATCAAAATTGAGATTACTGAACGATGGGATACAGACAAAAGTAGTATAAAAATTGAGATTGCTGGACAATAGGGCTCAATCATAAGTAGGTTAAAAATTGAGAATGCTATACCTTAGATTGCAAACATAAGAAGGATTTAAATTAAAAATGTTGGACCATAGGGTACAGCATAAGTATTATAAAAAAAGAGAATGCTGTATCATATAATTCGGCACTCATAAACCCCCCATTAATAGTGTTTTAAAAAATATATCAATTTTATCTCATAGTTAGTAGGAGCCTTGAGTGGCCGAGTGGTCTAAAGCACTCACCTTTCCACATCACTGGCACTCACCTCTTTCTGTGTGGGTTCAAGACTTTCATTCAACTAACATGGGTACATGAGAAAGCTTGCCAGTAGCTTCTCCTAAGGTTGGTGGCTCTTCCTGGGGTTTTCTAGGGTTTTTCCTCCACCAGTTATACTGACTGCCATGTATAGTCTATCTTGTGCTGAAAAATGGCATTAAACTGTACAACAACAACAGCATAGTTAGTAATTTATTGCATTAAAATGGTGAGACCTTCAAACAAATTTGGTAAAAATATTACCTGCCATTGGTTTGTATGCATAAATGATGTATCATGAAAACAGTGACACCATGAAACATGATCCGGAGAAATGTTGTAATGACTAATGGTACTCATCCAGGCAGAATAATTATCAAGCAAGAGAAATAAAAGAAATCTGAAATGCCATCAGTTGTTGGGAATAATTACAAAATACACTGTAGTTGAGTGCAGTAGAACATTTCTGACTGTTTAATAGGAATGTGTTTCGGAAACTCTTATGTTATATAAGCCACAATGAGAAATAATAATGCATAAAATATATTTGTATGGTCAGAATTATATATATATATATATATATATATATATATATATATATATATATATATATATATATATATGTATATATGTATATATATATATATATATATATATATATATATATATATATATATATATATATATATATATATATATGTATTAGCCATATGCTGCAAAGGCCATATGGTGTTGATTTTCAAGAAATGTTTTACAAAGTAAAAATGAAAAAATTACACAGTAATATTAGATGAAATCTTCCAGATAAATCTGAACACATAGTGCTGAATGATAAAATATGAAAGGTAAAGGTGTAAATATTCTGTCTGAGGTATATAAAATAAAAGATTTTGATAAAATGCAAAATCCTTAAAACAATTTGTCTGAATTTTATGCTAATTTTATAACTTGTAAACTGCTTGGAAGATTATCATTAAATTATGCAGAACTTACATGTGTCTTTATGATACAATCCATACCCTCTTAACTTTCTTGCATAGGATATTAAACAAGCGATTATTGGCCCATTCGTTTCTTTTCTGACCACATGATGTACACTTCCCAAAAAAGGCATTACTTTCATTTTAAATGACCATGCGGACAATTTGCCTTTATAGTAAATGATAGTCAATATATTCTGGAATGATGTCATAGATAAAAAGAAACCCATTCTGAATCAAGGGAGGTAACACAGTTGTTTTTGGACAATCTAACATAATTTATTTTAATGATAAATTAGGGTAGTTTGATAGGAATACATGTTTTTATCTGTGTTTTGTTCAACAAAATTAGGAAAATTTACTTACTGAAAATTGTCTTCATAAATTTTGTCCATCCTTAGTTTTCAGGATGTAGATTCTTCACTACTAAAGTGTTCAAAGTTATACCTGATGTGCATTTTAGGAGGTATTAATTTGGCTTGGTGTTTACAGATAAGCATCACAATGAGGTTATATAGTGCCTAGGCAATTTTGAGTAAAGTATCTTGTGCAGGGACAAACTGCATTAACTGACCTGGATTGATGTGATCATTGTAGTCTTCCATTTGCAAGACTGACCTGGATTGATGTGATCATTGTAGTCGTCCATTTGCAAGACTGACCTGGATTGATGTGATCATTGCAGTCTTCCATTTGCAAGACTGACCTGTATTGATGTGATCATTGTAGTCTTCCATTTGCAAGACTGACCTGGATTGATGTGATCATTGTAGTCTTCCATTTGCAAGACTGACCTGGATTGATGTGATCATTGTAGTCTTCCATTTGCAAGACTGACCTGGATTGATGTGATCATTGTAGTCTTCCATTTGCAAGACTGGCATGCTGATTGATCCCTGTATAGTTGTAGCTACAGAGTAGGCATCATGCATTGAAACTGTCACTTGAAAAACATTTAAAGATTATATACAAATTGTTACAATTATGTATGAACTAAATTTTCAAACCTTTTAAACTATTGTTGCTAAACTTGCAATGCACATGCATCATAAGATTGTTTTTTTTTTCTCTAGGATATTTAATATTACCAAATTGTCTGACTCTGATTTCAACAATTTTTAATCTATTGCCATCAATCCAGAGATTAAGCTATATCACTTAACCTAAACTGGATTGCTGTAACCTACTTTCCTTAGTGAAACAGACACTAAAAACTACTGACTCATTCTCCAGAATTGAGATACCTTGTTGTCTTCTGTCCACTAAAATTTATTTTTTTATTTAATTTATATATCATGGTTTTACAATAAAATGACATTTTATTGGTACTTGCATTAAGGTCTGTGCCTTTGATAGGGAAAAAGGTCACAGATGTGGAAGGACATGGCAGATAGGGAAAGAGGTCATAGGTTATTCATCACTGAAGTGGTCTTTGTACCAACTCAAAAACTCCATGGAAAATTGCTGCCCCAACGAATTAAAGTAAATTCACAGTACCATGTACTTCTTCTCACTACTGCTTCTAGATTGAAAAGGTTTCAGTCCTTAAGGCTTTGTACCGTTAATTCATAAGTTGATATTTTTTCCAAATGAAGGAACTTAAAATTCTTCTATAACAGCATCATATTATGTATGTTTTTATTACAGGTTGTAAATTCAGGATGCCTTCAGAGAACTGTAAACAAGGCCTCAGGTTTATCAGAGGGATTATCTGGAGAAACTCCTCCACTTTCACCCAAATTCCACAGGACAACCAGGTCTTCTCCAGATGACTCCATTCTCAAACCAGTTTCACATTCACCTGTCAATAGCAGACCTTCTTCACTCTCACCAGGCTCCTCAGAGAAGGAGATTTTCAGAACTCCTCCATTGTCCCCTTTGCGAACTCCACAACCAGTCAAGCTGACAAGTAGTCAGGTCACAATGTCCACTAGTTCATCTGAACCTCCTCCTCCTAGACCTACTAGCTCTTTCCGGATGGGAGGTACTGCCAATATGCATTACATTCCTAATACAGTTTATACTTGAGCAATAGTTCCTTGTGTAGAGATTACTTTTCAAGGGGTTGGACTAGAGAGACAAAGCCTGGACCCCATTTTAATGCTGTGAATTCATTTGAGCTGCAATACACAAAAACTCTACTTTAGGCATAAAATGCATATTTTGTTGACATTCTGTATATTTCAGAAAGAACTATCTTTCCTGAATATCATGCTGTTTACAAACCTGCCAACCATTATGATTGTTCCTGATGTCCTACAAAAATGACCCTTAAAGTTTGGATTTTCAGAATAAAAACAAAAAGTTACGAAAATATGTTTTTTGCATTAAAATCCAGAAAATTGGCTCCTCCATGTGTGTTTTGGATTTGGGTTTTATATTAGATTTACTGGAGTTAGAGAAGAAATGAAGATTATAAATATGTTATCATTTTAAAAATTCTATTGTGTTACTTCAATTTTGTACAGTGAGGTCATATTGTCTGAAGGTATGTTTTTCTCATATTGTGGTCCATTTATTTTTGTGGATTTCAGTTTGAATGGTTTTGAGAAAAATGACTTATTTTGGCAGTTCAATTCATTAATATGGCATGGGGTTCTGTTATTTCTACAGTAAGACCATTTATTCATCATCAGGTTATGTCGTTAAATTCATGTGTTAATTTATTCGTAGCAACCACAGAATCCATGAAAATTCTGCAGTAATTCATTTAATTGCCTTAAGTAGGAATTTATCACTCCAGTGGCCTAGTGGTTAGAGCATTTGCCTCAGTTGTGGGAGGTCACAGGTTCAGGTTTTGGCTGGGACATACCAAAGACTTATAAAAATTGTACTAACAGTTGCCTTGCTATATACTCAGCATTAAGAAGTTAGTGTTTGGACTGGTCGGCCTGGTGTCAGGATAATATGACTGGATGGGACAGCATGCTACATGGCATGATGCCCCAGCGCTAGACATCACTGTAAAATGCAACACTGCAAACATCATAGCGATGACTGAAATCTTTTTAAAGCTATGTTAAAAACCCAATTCACACACACACACACATATACACACATACAAGTAGGAATCAGATTTTTGGTCATTTTTCTTTAACAATATAGAATAATTCTCACAGACTCTTCATTGTTATGTATTGGGTATATTTAACAACTGTAACTGTAAGGATTAGTCTTGCATGCATGTTTAATTCTTGTCCATCAGTTTGCCTCATGGTCACATTACACTTTATTACCTTGTCTATGCATTTCAATAATTATGCATTTTTATATTCATTTTTAGTATTGGTTAAAGATACAGCAGAATCTGTCTTAAAAGACCAATTGCTAACAGATACCACCTGTCTTGAGAGATCAAGTACTTATTGGACAGATTTATTTTGTTATGGTATGACCTGTAATGAAAGATCACCTCTCTAAAAAGACTTCAATTTTTGGCAGAAGGGGTGGATTTTAAAGATAGATTCAAAACCAGTGTAAATGTTTATAAATCTAATGTGAGTGACTTTGAAAAGCAACCACATGTAATTTATGACCAAAATTATCAATCAAATTTTCTGTACAAATGTGTTGCCAAAACCCTCTACCTGCTAAATGCAACCTCTGTGTAAAATTGTTGAGGCAGAATTTATGTTTCAGCACTACTATGAAATACTGTATAAAAAGACCAGATATAAATACCTAATTTTTTAAGCATAATCACTTAGTAGAGTCTGATTGTTCAGAATCAAAATGCACAAAAAGAGGGAAAAAGTAGAGTATGATGACCAGTGTCTTTAAATGTTCAAGTTACCTTTGTATTCTTTAGACCATAAACCTTAAATGTGTAAGTTCAATTGTATGTATTAGACCATAAAACTTGAATATTTAAGTTCAATTGTATGCTTTAGACCATAAACCTTAAATGTGTAAGGTTCATTTGTATGCTTTAGACCATAAACCTTAAATGTGTAAGTTCAATTGTATGCTTTAGACCATAAACCTTAAATGTGTAAGTTCAATTGTATGCTTTAGACCATAAACCTTAAATGTGTAAGGTTAAATTATATGCTTTAAACCATAAACCTTAAATGTGTAAGTTCAATTGTATGCTTTAGACCATAAACCTTAAATGTTTAAGGTTCATTTGTATGCTTTAGACCATAAACCTTTAATGTGTAAGGTTCAATTGTATGCTTTAGACCATAAACCTTAAATGTGTAAAGTTCATTTGTATGCTTTTAACTTTAACAAGACTTGAATGCATGCGACAGACTGCCTTAGCCATCTAAAATCCTATTACAATTTACTGTTCTGTCTTTGAAAGACATAATCACATGGTTAAAGGTTTGTGGTGTTTCTTTTATCTTTTGTGAAAACCTTTACAAAATGCTGATAATGTTGAAATGAGAGATCTTGTACTCTGTGTCATAATCAGAAATCTTTAAGTTTAATTGTAATGCATTGCTATCTGCTGTATATCATGCAATCAATACATGATGGCTGGGATGATTAATGTCTTTGATTCTCTTCTTTGAATAAGTTTTCTGGATGAATTAATTGTTTATTCATTGTAATGGTTTATATTTATTTATCAATGTTACTGTTCTTAAAGCTTGCACATGATGCCAAAAGCATCATGTTTCAGGGATCTCGTTATCTCTTACTTCCTTCTCTTATTGAGCTGATTTATTTATTTTTGCTTTGGGTTACTTAGAATTTAGCTAGTAAATTTAATGAGTAATTTTATTATTTTTGCTTTGGGTTACTTAGCTTTTAGCTAGTAAATTTAATGAGTAATTTTATTATTTTTGCTTTGGGTTACTTAGATTTTGTTAATTTAATAAGTTTTGTTATAGCTATCGTTAAGCTTATGAGCAGGATGAAAAAGCATTACTCTAGTTATCTTTGTAATTCATATGGAAAAAAATATATTTGAACTTAAAATAAAAATACTTATGATCAATATATTTATATTATTATATGCATTTTTTTTTACAGAAATGAAGGTAAGATTTTAAGTGCTGTTCTATTTAAAAATACATGCTACCCAAGGAAGGCAGTTTTTAAAATATATGCCAGGGTACTTTGATTTCACTTGAGTTCATATTAAAATGATAAGAAAATTCTAAATTGCATCTATGAGTGAGTACCCCATTTTAAAAGTGCCTTCCCTGAGTCCCATGTATGTTTTAATGGAACAATCCAAATAAAATTATTAATAAAGAATAAATCATTTGTAAGGTAATTATGGGTATTTGTTGTCCTTAATAAACCAAGCTGAATTTTGACCATAACAACTGGCCCTCAGTACAGACCAATTTTGAGAGGCCATCTGTCTTGTAAGACCACTTTTTTTTTTCAGAAAACTTTAAAAAGGATACTTTGTAATTCTAACATCGATAGTGTGACAACGTAACAGAGAGAAGCCATAACATATATATTCAAGGGAAAGGATGTATTTGTGCAAAGCGGATCAGCAATGGAAAATTGCTCCATTATATTTGTGTACTTCCCTTTTCTTGATCATGTAGGAACAGTGTTTAAATTTGAATAACTTGATTGTGATTGGATGGGGTGGCTTGCTTGCCACCCCATCCAATGAAATTCAAATACACGAAGCACTGAAATACCTGATCGACCCGACAAGGTGTAAATAGGTTAACATATTGCTGTGCTTGTTTTCAATGACTATTATATAATTAGATATTAACGTTTATCCCTATACTTTCAATGTAGTGTTGAGATCTATCAACAGAGTATTGGGTTTATAGTACAAACCAAAGACTTTAGTCATAAAGGGGGTCCAAGATTTCATTGTCAAGATCATTCTAGATTTTCTGCATAAAAATCAATATTCATAATGGTTCCTGGAAGCAGCTCAAAGCTTCATATATATTTATAATTATTGATTGGTTATTATAGCATCCAAAGATCCAGAAAAGGATTCTAAGTATGTGAGGTCATCATCGACAAAAATAGTGGCATCCTCACAGAAGAAAGAAGCGAGTTTACCCAGAAAGGAGTCTTTGGTAGCTCCCAAAAAGGAGAAACCTAATCACCCAGTAGAAGTGGAAGTGAAGATCAGTGAATTTGTATCACCAAGTGACTTCCATGTTCAGCTAGCATCCAGTGGCACAGATGGACTTGATGAGTATGATCTTAGAAGTATTTCATTTTCAGATTAACATTTACATATTTAAAAAAAAAACATAGAAAACTATGCTATACTTTAGTTTCCATATTGTTGTAACTATTATTTTCAGTGACATTAGTATAAATTTTATTGTTTCTTTGTATTCTTTGGTAATTGTAAAATTGTTTATACAAGGTACTGGCTTTGGTATAGCTGTTGGGTTGAGATGTTTTTTGATGTAGAGGAATGTGAGAACCTGGAGGAAACAGATAATTACTTCTTTACATGCAAGAAACAACTGTAATCAACAATGATACATTTTGTGTTTTATCAATCTATATACATTTCATGTTTTATCAACCTGTATGCATATTTTGTCTGATCATTCCTGCATCATTTGAGTGTGATCATTTCGGATACATCTTGTCTGATTATTCCTGATACATGTGTGTTTGATTCCTGATACATTTGTGTCTGATTCCTGATACATTTGTCTGACCATTCCTGGTACATTTGTATCCAATTTTTCTTGATACATTTTGCCTTTAGCCACTGTGATACATTTGTGGCTAATCCATCCAGATATATTGTGGCTAAACCATCCATATACATTTGTGACTGATCATTCCTGATACATTTATGTCTGATTGTTCCTGATTTATCATAAATAATAAATGTTGTCAGGAGTAGCCTTATTAGAAGTGGGGCATTTGGAAATAAACTTTTAAACAAGTTTTATATGATATTGAACTTAAAATGTTCTTTTTTTAAAACTACTTTCATTAGATATATTTTTAAAAATTATGAACATGTGGGGGCCCAATTGAGCCAAATCTCTACAATTAGCACAGTATACCTGATGATGTTTGAAAATGGATTTACCAGTTTTGTTTATTTATATTATTTTACCTGTGTGGACCTGTAATTTAGTTTTGAAAAACCTGCCATGTAAAGTCATAATCTTCAAAAGTCGGACATATCAGACCAAATTTAACTGCCCTTACATTAAAATTTTTCACATTCATACTGAAGATACCAGTTTACCATCCAGTCCAACTGAAACACAAACAGAATGTCAAAAAACATCAGTTTCAACCAAATAGCTGCCAATTTTCTTGACTTTGGTATCATTCAACCCAAGGCATCAGCTTTTATACTGCTTCATTTGATTTTAGACCTATGAATATCAGGTGAACAATATCAGGTACTCATGGTTTTCTTCTTTGCTAAAATTCTTTAAATTGACACAAGTTTGAGGCTCAAGGTTCCATACATTGGTTTATGAAATAGCCTTAAAACAAAAGACAATGTTTAGCAAACAGTTTTCTGCTGCTTTTCAGTAAATTTTAAATGCATACATGCTGAAAATTGCTGATATTGATATTGTGGTGAGAGGATGCCCGATTTTGCATGCAAAATATTTTCATAAAATGCTATGTAATTTACAGGATATTCATGTGAGAGAATTATTAACAGGTAATTACATTTTACGTGTGTTGTGCTCTGGCATTCTGTATTCTGTAATTTTCCTTCCTTTTCAGTCTAATGGAGTCCTTGAAAGAGGCTTGTGACAAAAGTGGACCAACATTGACTACTTGGCAGAAAGATGGTTACTGTGCTGCTCGTTACTCAGTTGATGGCAAGTGGTATCGTGCTAAAATTACCAAGATTATGCATAAGAATCTCATGGAGGTATGTTGATTTGTTATGTTTTTATTTAGTTTATGCCCTGCATTCTGCATTCTTTGTGTTCTGTCATTCATTAATCAACAACACGAGACCAAATTCAACCAAATTCGGCAGAGAGTATTTAACTTGAGGATATTTTAGTTTATATAAAAATTTTGGCAGTCTGCCATCAGATACAGTCATAATTGCTAGAAGTGGAAATAAACTTTGTATAATTTCTTTTTTAAGAACTGGTCTACAGAACTTAACCGATTTGACAGGAAGCATACAGGTTTAAAGCCTTTTAAGTTCACCTGGCTATAACCTCTAGGCTAAGTGGACTAAGCATGGCCCATTATCCGACATGTATCATCTGTCAATTGATGGCCAGTCCATATTGCTGTTTTCATCCTCTTTTCAGAAACAACTGGGTCAATTTCAATCAAATTTGGTTGGATTGTTCCTCTGATCATGCTTTACCAAAATTATGTTCTGGATTCCTCCGCTAATAATAGTGGTTTCCATAGCAACCAAAAGTGAAAACATTCTTTCTGACCTATTGGCAAGAATGGCTGAACCTGTTTTTCCTTCATATATGTCCCCAATCATAATGCCATAGGAGAACTACCACTACCTCGCAAATCCAGCACTCCCAGATACTACTTTTAGCTAAAGGGAACTAAAAGTTGTATGCTGAATTTTTTGGCAGCTGGGCAGAGTGGTTTCCCCTTAGATATAAGACTGGCATGGTGCATGCTGTCATCATGAGAGACCTTACAAAAGCCAGAAGCTACATGGAAGAAATACCACTACCTCACTTCTAAGGAATGTATGCTTCATCTCTCTCTCTCTTTCTATCACAACAAAGTTCTGCCTTTACAAGTTGCCAGCTTTGTCGTCGTTGCACATTTAGATACTTGCACACAGAGCCTAAGCAACTTCGTAATTCATGCAAAATTAATTATACATGCAAGTCTCTAGTGCACATGTAACGTGTGTGTGTGTGTGATATTTCTTTGCAAAAGCGCACATATTGGCAAGTTCCTATCCAAGGATTTTGTATCATTCAGGCTACAATTTTAAAATGTATTTACTTGTATGGATGATCTCTGGGTCTTTTTCCCTACAAGTATTGACTCATAATGGATTTTGTTGCGCCTTCTGTGTACATCTCTATAATGGCGCCTCATTTCCCTTTTACGTGATATTTTCTTGTATATAATGTAGACACTTGTACATTACTGTATTTCTTCGATTCTGGGCTGACAAGTACAGGTCAGTGCTCTATATATGGTTTATTCAGTCATTTCCTTTGCATGTATGTTTCTATAGGCATCCCTTGAACCATGTTTATATGCATAAACTTTAACTCATATTTATCAGCACTTAGTCTTTCACATGTGTAATATATACAACTTCACAAGTTAGGTTTGGGCTACATTATTTACATGTGTGCATATCTTTATGCTTTGAAGAATTCCTTATATATGTATAATTCCATCCTTGTATGAGTTGTTTTACCACAGTATTTTTAGTCTTGGAACACTGTGCTTCAGTGATTCTACCTTTGCAAGCCACCTTGACCTTATCTACAGGTAAGTTATGGGAGAGTTATGTATTTTTTGGCATGCCTTTATCATGAGCTCATCAGCGGTTATAACATTTTCACTCCCACCAGCTTTTCATTCGAAACTCCAGCATTGACAATGATTTTGTTGCATTGGAGATGATATAGCCACACTCCAAACATATGGATCAGATGGCCTTTGTAGACACTGCATAGGTAGTGAGCAATATTGTTGCCATGACTTCATTGTTGGACATTTGTTTTCTCTGTATCTTCCAACTGACAGGACATAGCTTTTTCTTCTCCCACTAAGAATACCTCAGGGCATGCATAGGAGTCAGTTTCAAGCTAAGAGCATGTTCTGTATCCTCTGTGTAACATCCTGATGGATGAAGTACGCTATCGAGCCACATTTCCATCCCTGCTGCAGCCACAGCACCGATACAGGGATAGTACGGGGTATCAACAAAAGGACCCAAAGACCACTCATAGGACATCCTGTTGAAGCTTCAACAGTTTCATACCATGAGGATATAGCTTTGAGAGGGTTTCTATTGTTTGTTCTACAGCTTTTTCTTGGTCTCAACTGCAAATGACTCTCTACATCTGGTCATTGGCCCGAGTACCCTCAATCCATTTATCCATGCCCCTTGGTTACCACATGAAATACCATAGTGTATTTTGAACGATATCCATAAGGGAGACTTTGCCATCACTGTGGGTTTAGACAGCGCATACCTTCATGTCTTTATTCATATAGCTTACAGGACATCTCTCCGATCCATATGTCTATCAATTCACGGTACCCAAATTGAGGATCTATGTTGGCCCCGGGGTCTTATGTCATCTGACGAATAGAATAATGGTACATGACCATTTCTATGGTGGCAACATCAAATTACATAAACAACATCCAGCAGCAGCAGCAGCAAGTTAGCTTTAACCAGTCATAATAGCCCATGTTACCAATCTGGACTTCTCATCAGCAAGAAGAATCCGACCTAGTAGCATCTTGACCATTCATTCATTCATTATGGACTTCAATGCACATGCACCATATATTGTCTCCATCAGGATCAGACATTGGAAAGGCCCATGGTAGCACCTTACTTTCAATCCGCATGGGATTGCTCCACATGGCTGTGGACATCACGGCTCTAAGTCTCCTTCTACTGCATTGTTAGTGGGGGTTTTCTGTATGTATGAAGTCCTCATGTTTGCGCACTGGATCATCCTCTCAAAATCTGCACCCAGTTGAGGCACCATTGTTGGAATTGGGAGCAACCTAACTTGGTTCACGGAGGTATGCATCCACGGATCCACTTGCTTGAGATTACTGTCTGTACTGATGCAAGTATGAAAGGCTTGGGAGCCCACCAACTACCATCAATTAGGGAGATTGTTGCATCATGGTGTGGTGATTTATCTTCAACAAGGAGGACCCCAGTCCCCAGATTATTGCATCATGGTTTGGTGATTTATCTTCAACAAGGAGGACCCCAGTCCCCAGATTGTTACATCATGGTTTGGTGATTTATCTTCAACAAGAAGGACCCCAATCACCTGACAATTGTGTCATAGTGTGGACTTATATCAAACAGCAAGGAGGAACTCAATCCTAAAATTATGATTTATCTTCAACAAGGAAATAGCCAATCCCTAGACTTTTGTCTAAAGTCGTCATCAACAAACCATACAGGTTCACCATATCCTGGGACTCTTCAATACACTGACCAACCCTTTGTCATGGAAAAATTGACTAGTACAGAAGAAATGGTCTCTACATCCCTCGGTTCTCGCTCTGATCTTTACCTAAATGGACAGACCATCGGTCAGCCTGTTTGTGACAGCTGGGAATGCCAAAACCCCATCCTTTGTCTCTCCTGTTCTGGACCCAACAGCTTGGGCAGTGGATGCCCAATCATTGGATTGGACCAACCCGAACTTGTACACCATCTCCTCAACGCCTCTGATTTCAAGTAATACAGAAAGCAAGGGAATCAGTATGTAGCCTCATCCTCATTGCACCACTCCATCAGGAAGTGTAGTGGGTTAACTACCTCATCAGTCTTCCATTGGACACCTTGTTGAATTTGGTTTACCTTCATTTACTCATATAACCACAATGTCAGTTAATTAATCCTTGTCCAAACCTCTGAACCCACATGTATGAATCATCTCAAATAGGCCATCAGAACCAGTCATGGAAATAATCGCTCATGCATGACAGCTCTTCACTCTGAAAGCATATGAAGACAATGACAGTTTCACCCATTGGTGAATGAAGATATCTTACCTCTTCAGGAATCAATGCTACAGATAGCTAACTTCCTCCTCTGGTTCTTTGAAGAGAGTGAGTTAACACCAATTTATGGTCCAGGGTTAATGCTCCACATTTTCGAACACCTTTTGTCATCATTGAAGAGAGGATATTGGAGAAACCGAGGATTTATTGGACCTCACCAGCTTTGTATATACTAGGCCTGAAATGTTATCCCTAGGTCCAAAGCGGAACCTTTCTTGCGTAATAACCTGGCTGAATCAGACACCTTCTGTACCATTTTCAGTGGCATCTCTATCACTTGTTTTCATACAAGACCTGCTTCCTTATGGTATTAGCAACTGCCTGCAGAATTCTCAAAATATATACCCTATTAGCAGACCCAATTTACATGCAAATTATGACAAGACAGATCAGTCTAATTAATCATGGCATCCTCTTTCATCACCGAGAACTGTCACTCTTCCTCAGTTAGCTAAACTTATGTCTTGAACCATGTGTCTCATCTGGACATATCATCTTAAGGTCACTTACAAGATCCAGTCCAGGCTTTCTAATGATATGCACAGAGCCCTTGCACTGAGGTAGATCACATCACTTTCTACTTCACCTGAAAGGACAGGAGTATCGATTGGAACAGAATATCACATCCTGGAGTAGAGGGGTTATTTGCTCATCAAAGAAATCAATTCAGTAAACTTTACACAACAGCCTAAAATCAGAATCAGACCAGAACAGTTTACTGACATCAGTCAGGCTGTGGGATATAGATCAGAGTCCACATTATCTAGCTATTATCTATGAGCACTGTCATCCCAGAGAAATAAAATTCATCTGGTAGGAGCATTATGGGCAGCTTAACAGGTCTCCCTTCAAGATCAATCAACAGCTTCCTAAGACACAGCTTCTTGACTTTGCGGGAATGGGGGACTTTTGAAGCTGCACCCCGACAGATGGAGTCTCCTCCATTCAGGTTACCTAGAATCTGTCTCAGTACCTTAGGGGTCTTCGGATGGCTTCATCATTGTGTAATGTATTTTTAAAATAAAAAAAATTTCCTTCGAAAATTTTTTTCAATAATACTTACCCAGTCATAATACATATATACTCTCCCAGCTCCTCAACAGTTACATCCATATTGAGCTATATATACCACACCAGTAGTAACTGGGATATTCTTACACTGTGTCACCACATCTTATATCTAAGGGGAGACCACTCTGCCTGACTGCCAAATAAGTTGCAAAGAACTTTTAGATCCCTTTAGCTAAAAGCAGTTTCTGGAAGGGCTGGATTTTTGAGGTGGTGGTAGTTATCAAATGCTTCGGTATGTATTTTCAAAGAAACATATGTTACTATGAAAATTTGGTTTCAATCATGCTGTTCCAAAATTATGTTCAGGGTATTTCCCCTAATAATAGTGGGTTCCATAGTAACAAATTTTAAACCCTCTTTGATTTCTTGACCAGAATCACTGAACCTGTTTCAGTCTAACTTGGTAGTATTGATTCTTAGGACATGCTCTATCAAAATTTTATATGGGGTGGCTCTCCTAACAACAGTGGTTTTCTTTATAATTGGGTGGAATACCCATAGATTATACTTATTGTCACTGATATTAAAAAGGATGTTTTTGCTGAAACTGTATCACTATATCAGTCCAAATGTGATGGGGGAAATTCATAGCATTAACAATGTTCAGATGCCACTGATCCATGTAATCCAGCTAAAGTTTCTTAAGTAGAAACAGGTAAACAATGTCAAAACCACAAATTTCTACCTAATGGCTGGAAAATTATCCTGACATGGATATCTTTTAACTGCATTCTAAACTGATGCATGTCAAATGAGCAATATCAGGCCCTCATGGACCTCATGTTTTTCTGTTGATGCAGATCTGGCATCAAATATGGCTGCCATTGCTAAAACATTTTAAGAAATGCAAGCTAGAATATGACTGAATTATAAACTAGAAAGCATGGTGTGAAGGTCTTTTAGGTCCAATATTTCTGCAGTTTCTAAAACTTGAAAAAAAGGATGACTTTTTCTCAGAAATGGCAGACTTGTCAGATGAATGAAAATGATGTGGATTTACTCATTAAGCCCTGGAAGTTTTTGTCATTTTTGCTTAAAATGCAAATAGGAGACACATTTTGGTGCCTATTTCTGAATACATCATAATGCCTCAATTTTCAAGAGATTTCTGGATAACTTAATGTCTGTGTTAGAAATGTCGTCTTTCATTGGCTTTTTTGCCTGAGCATGAGCAGAAGGGTAAAGTTGGAGAGGTTTTGTTTGATTAACAGACATGTCTTTTTCATATCCAGACCATTTTTTATTCCAAATGCCTTATCCTACTTTTAGTCTGTTTGTAGTCCAGACTGGTCAAAATGTCTAAAATCCAGACACAAAATCAAATTCTGACCAAGGGCAATTTTTGGGTCAAAAAAATTAATGTTTATCCGTCTGTAGTTTGTTTTTAAAATAGAAAGCTAAGATTATCTGGTAATACTGTAGAGCTACATTTGTCTACATGTCTGTCAAAAAGGTCCAAAAAATTAAATGTTTTATCCTTTGCAGATTGTAGTTCAACTTGAAAGTCCAGGTTATCTGGTATTACTGTCGAGCTACATTTGTCTGCCTGTCTGTAATACCACCCGTTTTAGTGTATTTTAAATGACCTTGTTGCTACAGGGCTCGGAAGTATGCTACTACCTTCTGATACATAAACAAGGTGCCAAGGCTTAATGAATTTAAATAATTGAAACACATGAAAAATATTGATCTTGTGAACATAAATTGAAAAGAGAGGGAATGTTTAGAACTAGAATATGAGGATAATGAGAATCTGAAGGCCTCAGTGTTGCCGCTAGGTATGTGGCACCTGAAGGCTTTGATGTTGCTTACAGGTATGTGACACCTGAAGGCTTTGATGTTGCTTACAGGTATGTGACACCTGAAGGCTTTGATGTTGCTTACAGGTATGTGACACCTGAAGGTTTTGCTGTTGCTTACAGGTATGTGACACCTGAAGGCTTTGATGTTGCTTACAGGTATGTGACATCTAAAGGCTTTGATGTTGCTTACAGGTATGTGACACCTGAAGGCTTTGATGTTGCTTACAGGTATGTGGCACCTGAAGGCTTTGATGTTGCTTACAGGTATGTGACATCTGAAGGCTTTGATGTTGCTTACAGGTATGTGACACTTGAAGGCTTTGATGTTGCTTACAGGTATGTGGCACCTGAAGGCTTTGATGTTACAGATAGGTATGTGACACCTGAATTTTGTCAGTGTGATCCTATTATTCTCCTCTTTTCCAAACATGTAAGTCCAGTGTGGATGTTAAATGGATCTCAAATATCTCTTGAATACTTTCAGAGATCTGAATTTGTCTGTTTTTCAGTGATACCATACACCCACTTGTATCTATATTCCTAATACAAGAAATAATATTTTTACAAGTAATTGAAAATATGTTGCCTACATTATTTAAACATTTTCTTCAAGTTAGTATTAAATGGAAGTCTTTCTCTTGTGGTCACTTGGTGTTGAAAGAGTGAACTGGTTTTATAGATTCATATCAAATGAACATATGTAGAATGCTGTCTCTTTTATCATAAGATTTGCTATCTGTTTAAAAGTTTTTTCTAGGTTGTGAAAGATTTGATTCTGGAAGTGTGTTTAGAAGACGGTTACCATTGTTATGTTGTGATTGTGTAATGAATTCTATAATGAATGAAGCTACCAATTGGATTCCAGATTTGTGAGGGAAAAAATGACAAAAGTAATATGACCTGAGTTGTAGTGTATGTCCAGGGAGATTATATAGAGTATATGGATACACTATGAAGTGTTTTCAGGTTTTTATGGTGGACTATGGTTTTACTGATACTGTAAGCTCATCGTGTTTGCGCCAACTCACCAAGGTCCTGAAAGGCCCACGCTGTTTTGCATTCAGATGCCATCTAGCAGATCTGGTTCCAGCAGGGGACAGTAAGAAATGGTCCCATACAGCCAGTGAATACATGATGGAGGTGATGAAAAAAAAGAAACTGTATATTGCCAAAAAGGTAATGATCAATATAATTCTTTTTAATTTATGTACACATTTAGACCATGTTGTTCCACTGATTTGTAATACAGATAATGTGGCTTTCTATGTGTCAGTCTATATGTCTCTGTCATAATATTTTCATTTCTGTAACATACCTCTCAAAAAATTTGTGGTAGTTCAACCAAACTTTTTTCACATGTCAAACAAGGTACTTACACTTTTCTGCTTTCAGTATTTTGTATGTTGTCATGGAAACAAAGTGTTGCATAAGTTGTATATAAATTAAAATGAGTGGAACATAAATAATATGTAAATTGAATGTTCTGTACCACAGGGTACTTTCAGCAAAAATCCTTATATAAGTGGGGGATCCAAGATATGTATGATCTTTATATGTCCCTTGTCCTTCTTGTTTTAACAGGTATTTAATATTTTTGATGATCTGTTTTAACAGGTATTTAATAATTTTGATAATCTGATGAAACAGTTTAATAATATTGATACAACTGGTGCTAAATATTTTTGATAATATATTTATTTTAGCAGGTGTTTAATATTTTTGACAGTTCTGTTTACAAGGTAGTGGGTACAATATATATATATATATATATATATATATATATATATATATATATATATATATATATATATATATATATATATATATATACTCATGTGTAGGCCAACTGGAAATGACATAAATCCTGATCTGACATTGCATAATGAACCAGTAAATCAGGGTCTATAATGTTTGTTCTTCATATTCCTAAAAAACTGCAGAGACCCAGTTCTGTATACTCATGATGTGATGGCAGATTCTTTTTTATGATTCCAGATAGTTATAAAAATAATAATGAATCTCAAGAATAAATATTTTTGTAAAAGTTTCTTTTTAGTATTATTTACAAATATTTCGAGTTTTCTGTATCACATAATGGAAATTTTAACCAATCAAGACACTAGTTACAGAGGCTTTGTAAAAGTTTTTAATTGTGAATATGGTTGGTAATTACAGGGTGACATTGAGGACAACTCCTTACCAATTGATCTGATCCTGGAAGAAGATATCCCTGAAACTGCTCTTGAACCAGCCTCCAAAAACTTTCAGAGTCTTATTGACCTTATGAAGGAGAAAGGTCTAGGCTTCTCAGTTAGGTATACTTTTTTTAAAATATTTTAAATTATTTTTACATTTATATTTTCAATTAAATATTTTAAATATTTTTTTTATAAATTCACTAGCCCAGATGTTTCTTTATATCTTGAATCAAGTTTGACTTAAAATTGATATATTTGTTAATAACTGACTTTTAATCACTTTTTCCTAGAACCTAGTTAATATTGAAAGGAACTTCGTTTATGCAACCAATAATTTTAGTTTGCAAATTCTTTATTTCTGACAGATGAATGTTTAAGATAAGATATCAGTTTTAATTGATCTTTATGTGTGCAAAAATGATAAGTCGCACTTATGACGGGATAAAAATGAAGAATCAATCTTGGAATCTTGTGAACTCCAGGAATGGTGGCAGAATCATCAAAAAGGAAGAAAATGAACACTAAGGCTTGAAGTCTTATGATCTCCAGGCCTGTTGGCTAAGTTGATGTAAAGATATGATCACCATTCCTGTTAGTTAAAATTAGGTATAAAAAGGAGGGAAAGAATACACCTCATTATTGCCAGGTTACTGTTTAAACAAGAAGTTTTTAAAATTTGTGACTTGCCTACCTCTCTCAATTGTATGCAAAAATGAGATATTTTTAACCATGCTTCGCTTCGTCACCAACTAGTAACAGTGTGCTTTTTGTGGATTGACCATGGAAATATTTGTCTTTATTTCTCTAAGTTGGCAGGTGAGCTTATTGGGTCTTGAGGCGTTGGATTCTCTTTGTAAGTATCCGTCAAATTACCAAGGTGGAATTCTTGAGACAAGGGTTGAAAGTTAAAGCTTGTCCATCCTATGTAGCTAATATTACAAACAATATCAGGCAGAGCATTCCAGATTATAAAGACCAACTAATCTGACTCAATATGTGATTTGATACTTAAGTCATGGATGGTCCAATTCCTGATCTGTAAATTTATATTCCAATTGTAATTATCCTCGTTTGTTTCCAGCTGGAACCCATCATCTTTATTCCATCTCGTTTGTTCCCCTTTTACTGTGCCCCTGAAAGGTCTTTTTTATTCCCTATACCTAATCTATTCTGAATGTTTATAAACTTTTATACAGGAAGGGTCCCAAGAAACAGGAGAAGCCAGGGCCTAAGATTTTCCCAGTGTTACACTACACTGCAGTTTCAGAAGCTCCATTTCAGTCTTCATTTAGGATTGTCCCAATGTATGTAGACTACACAGCAATGATCTACTTCCAGATGGTGGATAATGGTAAGATACCCTCAGATCCCCTCTTTGCAATTCAGAATGGACCAGTAATTTGATGGTCAAATTTTGTCCAATTTCAGGAAGTAAAGTTTGATTCCATTTGAAGTATTTCAAGAAACGCATCCAATTAATCACTTGGTTTAGTTAAGATAAAATTACAGTAATTAAGTTGTGATTTTAAGTGACTCTACCCCTTTAGGAATGTGCAATGAGTGTCAGTCAAGACTTTGAATTAGCATGGGCTTTTAAGTGCCACTTTTAATTTAGCTTTGATCTTTGCTTATCTCTGCTTGTAATAAGGTCTTTTAATGTCAGTTTACATTCAGATCATCAGAGCAAAGTGTGCCATATTATGATGTCCATTCCATTTTAATTTTCCCCCTGCGGGTCCAGGGTTGGAGAATTGGCCCGATGTACCTCACCATGTGTCGTAAGAGGTGACTAAGTAGAAGCATCCTGTTTGCCATGAGTTCCATCCCATGTCGGGGGAGGAAAGGATCCTGGTAGTTTAGCAGAGGCTTTCCAATGCAATTCACTACATTGGACTCTTCTTCTTCTAGACAGGTGGTTGGGATGGGCCTGGTCTTGACAAATGTGCTGGGCATGTCAAGCGTAGGAGGTTTTTATTTACTCAAACTCTTTCTTAATCTTTCTCGTTGTATCTATCTGGATACCACCATTACCCCTACATCCTACCCCTTTAACTTTCCCTTTCCCACGTCTTATAAGATACATAATGGTATATATATATATATATATATATATATATATATATATATATATATATATATATATATATACTCAGATGACAAACCATGTAGTGTGGATTCATTTCCACACTTCATGGTTATACATTCTAAAGATGCCTCAAAACCGCTTACCATACTCTTTCCCTTTGTGATTGAAAAGACAATAATGGGATCGGATGGTACACCAAAAAAGTGTTAAATGTTGAAATTGGGCTGCTTTAGAAGACTTCCTAGAAGGCAGTGGCTCAACAGGTCAATTGGGAGGTAATTTTACCAACTTAGTATATCTTATGGGATGAATGAGACAGTGATTTTGCCTACTGATTATAACATCTGTGTATCCCTGGCACTTGAAAAGTGTCCCCTTGTTGGGCTTCTTTGTGGGCAGGGAGCACAGGTGCTGAATTTTAAATAAACCAGCATGAAATTTTTTTTTATAAATCAACTCAGATGCACCAAACTGAATCTGACTCAGATGACAAACCATGTAGTGTGGATTCATTTCCACACTTCATGGTTATACAATCTAAAGATGCCTCAAAACTGCTTACCATACTCTCTCCCTTTGTAATTGAAAAGACAATGTGAGCGGATGGTACACCAAAAAATGTTAAAAGTTGAAATTGGGCTGCCTTCTTATTGAGTGTGAGTGACGAGGTCAAACAGAAAACATCACAAGAAAATGAAAACATTCTTTGATATTCCAGTGACCTCATTTGCCCACACAACACTCAGTATGTCTAAAGGCATGATTTGCTGTCAGGAGTTTGCTGGACTCAGCGATGCAGATATCATTAAAGGAATGAAAAACGAAGGTGTCACTGCAGTCCGTAGAATACTAGAATACGTACTAAACGTAACACCTATCTGCAAGACACCAACACCATCACAAAAAATATCATACTCGTACATCCTCTAGAGAAATAAACATATAGATTGAATTAACCTGGCTCCAGAATCTCTGCTGTAAACTTATAATGAAGAACACCATCATGCAATGGAACTGTTGAGGAGTTAAAGCCAATTATAATGATATTCTTCTGCTTTTAAACAAATATAATCTTGCAATACTATGCCTTCAAGAGACTCTTTTAAAAGATACGGATATCATCACTTTTACAAATTACTCCGTTTAACACCTACTTTGAGAATGTTGATAGTGCCTCAGGAGGAGTTTCTCTTGCTGTGAATAACAGAGCCCCTTATGGCTTCATCCTTTAAACACAAATTTGCAAGCCATTGCTGTGAGTGTCACTCTACATCAAGTGATTGCCTTTTGTTCTATTTACATACGAACAAATGCTAACCTATTACTAAATGATTTAGATATCAGCAACTTCAGCACCATTTGTTTTACTTGGGGATTTTAATGCAGATAACATTTTATGAGGATCAAACTACATAAATGACAGGGGCAAAAAGGTTGAAGATTTCATTACTAAACACCAAATCTCTGACATATTTACACCCAGGAATTGGTTCATACACATGTATCGATTTGACAATTGTTCTTCTTCACTACTTTTTAATTATAATTGGAAGGTTGCTGATAACCTTCACGGCAGTGATCACTTTCCAATCTCTCTTGAAAATATTAACTCTACAATTGATGCCACAATTCAACAATGGAACCTGAAGAAAACCAACTGATTTTGTACAACTAGGCTTAACAGGGATATCGTACTAAGAGACAATGACCCTAACCATTAGACAAACACCAAGAAGCACTGAAAAAATTTAATAATTGTCCAATGCCCATAAAATTAACTAAGTACTGTATTGTTCAGGCCAAAGCTCACTGCACAATTAAAGAATGTAAAAGAGCATCATGGAAAAATATGTTTCAACTTAAAATTCTTGTTCCTCTAAAAAAAAGTTTAGGACATGATCTGCAAGATAATTGGAAAGAAGCAACAGTAATAACAGTTCCCAAACCAGGTAAAGATAGCACTGATACCACCAACTATAGACCCATAGCGAGGATGAGCTGCGTGTGCAAAACAAGGGAACGAATGATCAATTCTTGGCTTGTATGGTACATGGAAACAAACAATTTAATATCTCCTTTCCAAAGTGGCTTTCGTTTTTCGTCATGGTCATAGCATCAATGATCATCTGGATAGACTAGAAACATTTATTCACAACGCTTTTTATCAAGAAGGAACATTTAGTAGCGGTTTTCTTTAATTTGAGAAAGGCCCATGACTCAAAATGGAAGTATGGAATACTAAATGACCTGCACAATCTGGGTCTACAAGACCATCTGCCCTCTTTTGTAACACACTTTCTCAGACAGTGAATTCAAAGTACGGGTGGGTTCCACGCTCTCTAACATGCATGAGCAAGAGATGGGTGTGCCCCGGAGCAGAATTTAATTTGCGATGCTTTTCAGCATCAAAATCAATAGCATCACCAAGTTTCTGGCTCCTGGTGTGGATATCTCCTTATACATTGATGACTTTCTAATATGTTATCGATCAAAGCACATGCATACAGTTGAAAGAAGACTAAAGTAAAATATCAACAAGATTCAAATTTGCACCAATACTAACGGTTTCAAATTCCAGTTGTTGAGAAAACAAAGTTTTAATAGCTAAATGCTTGAAATCTCTAGATCTATTTAAAGTAGTAGCGCACTTTGCTCCCATACACTGCAGCTTTCATTAGTGGAAAATACACATTAAAAGTTCACTTGCCTAATGGTACGTCAATTTTTTCAGCCAAAATCAGAGCAATAGACCTTACTCTGTCTTATATTGAAAACAAACATTTTAAACAGCATCATCTTCTCCAACTCACTATCAGTACTTAAGTCACTACATAATAGAAAACTGGAGAACCCATTATTAGCCAATATTCTCCTCAAAAATACTAAGCTGAGTACCTCCCACGTTATAGTATGCTATTGGTCACCCAACCATATTGGCATTAAAAGGTAATGAAAAAGCAGACTGCGCAGTTAAAATGACCCTATCACTAAAACCATCTGATTTTAACCAAGTATCAAAGAATCTTTATGTCAGAAATGGCAGGCATCATGGAATGATACAGTGAATAACAAACTTCATGCCATCAAGCCAGCCCTAGGAGAATGGACGTCTTCTTACAGAGTTGTCTGTAGGGAGGAGGTAGTCATTGCAAGAGCTCAAATTGGGCATAACCCACTCCCAAATACCAAAAGACCTACCAGAGTGCATTTCTTGCAATGAACCATGCACTGTTAAGCACTTTATGTTGGAGTGTTTCAACCTCCAACCTACGCGTAATCATTATTACAGTGTGTGTGACATTAGGGATATACTCTTTAAAACAGTTAGCATGGCTTGCATTATTGAATTTCTGAAGGAATTAAACATTTATTACAAGCTATAGATTTAATGCTATCACCATGAACAGTTTTAGCTGATGTATATACCATCCCTTAATTATAATTACCTTTCATCTGTCTCCATTAACACACACTATTTACATTCCCCGTTGATCAGGATGCTTTATTTATTTATTACCATTACCAGCTTATCATATTACTTTCAACTGTTTGGTTTCACATCGCTGATCGATATGAAACCTTTTACCACTTTTGAACGATCAAAGAAATAACCTTTTGTATAGCGCTAAATAGCCTAACAGTGCTGGTGTGTCGTAAAAAAAAATACAATTAACCAACCTTCACCATTTCAGTTCAAAATCACTCAGTGACATCTCTAATAACTCTTTCCCAGTTCCAATAATATGATATACTTCCTAATTTTAAAAATTTGTTGGCTTCATAACTAAGATCAGCCAGTATTTAGCTGAATGAAATCATTGTCCAAAGTTGAATCATGCTGGAAATCAGCCATTTTTGGTGTTCTAGCCTTTGTAAAACTTTCTTGATGCAAAGTTCAAACTGTATCACAATACTTGTTACAGGGTCCAATGTGCCAATCAAATTTAGGTAAACATCCATTCATGGCATGCCAAAGAAACTAAATATGTAAACAGTTCAGAAAAAAGACCTATATGACAAATGCTCTATTTCTACTGGCTCATACTGAGATAAATACGCTAATATTTCTTTCAGTTTGACTTATGTTGTTGGTCGATATGAAACCTTTTACCACTTTTAAACGATCAAAGATACAACCTTTTGTATGGTGCTAAATAGCCTAACAGTGCTGATGTGTCTTAAGACTGCAATCAATCAACCAACCAACCAATTTCATTTTGGCCCAGTGACTAGGGTTTACTATTTCCAAACTGTGTAAAAGCTTTAACATCAAGGTTCAAGAAGAAGCCATTGATTCAAGGGTCCCGATTCAAGATAAATATAACTGACAGTAGAAAAATAATTTATACCTGCCAACAATTTAAGTCTAAACATTATTGTCATTGTTTCAGTAACTTGTAACTGAAATGGAGGAGAGAAATCATTTGACCTGTAAAAATCAAAAGTGCTTCAGAAATTTAAATTAATAAGTTGGAGAATATGGTGCTTAAGTTTAGGGCATCAACATGCTTATTGCAAGATATGTCAAGTTGACTTTATCATTAATAGCATATTGTACGTAGACTTTGTAATTGTGTTTTCTGTTTTTAATTGTATTACCAGTCTCCTTGGATTTTGGTTATTTATGATAAGATCTTAAATGGCTTCTTGTCTGAGTTTGCAAAGAAAAAGTAACTTTTTCATAGTTTATTATAGCTATTACTTGTAATATTTTGACTACATGTTTGATGGTCAGATTATACTTTTTATCCACATAGACTATACGTGTATTTGTCTAGGTGTTTCTACATAATATTTAGATCTACATCATAGACCTTGACCAAACTAGATGTCTTGCACTTGTGGTAAGGAAGAAGTCTTTGACTTTTGAGATAGAGATGAAAGGTCAATGTCAGTACAAGTGAGAAAAAAGTGGTTTTCATGCTGTGACTTGCATGGACCAGATTTTGTGGATGGTCTGTACTGGGAGTAAATTAAAAACCAATCAATTTTAAAAACTGAAAAATGATTTTTGCACAGAAACATCAGTTGTCAACCATACACCTCTACCAAAGTTAGTTGATGGCCTCTACTTTGTGTAAGAAAAAGAAGCCTATTGATGTCAGAGGTCAAAGTCATTGCGACTTCCAATAAACGGTATTGTGCACAATAATTTTGTTGTAGAGAATGTTCCTTGATCAGATTTTGTTGATGGCTTGTAGTAATGAGTAAAGAAACAGATTTTGGGGATCAAAGGTCATGGTCATGGAAGGTTAATTAAAAAATAATGGTTTCTGCACCTAAGTTTAGTTCAAGACCTTGTAACTTGACCAAAGGCCATGGTTATTGAAACTTGTTGGAGTCAACTATGACCTACTATTCAAAACCAGAGAACTTGACCACAGGCCAGGGTCATTGAGACATGATGATCAGTGATTGCTGGAGTTAATATGAGCAAAAGCCAAGGTCCTTGAGACTTGTTGATCAGTAATTGCTGGAGTCAACTATGACCTACTGTTCAAGACCACATAACTTTACCAAAGGTCAGGGTCATTGAGTCTTTGTTGATAAATAACTGCAGGAGTCAGCAATGACTTGTTAGTGTCTACACAGAGGGCTATTATATACAAGATGTACTACACAGGGTTCTCTTGCTTTGGTATTTACTAATTACAATAGAACAGACTCCTGTCACTAATTTGTTTACTAAATTTTAGTTGCAAGGGTTTTTTTGTAACTTCAAAAAATATTTGTCAGCTTTTTATCCTGATTTGCAGCTACAGAGTTTGAACACCTCCATGCATTACTGCAGAAAAAGTTCAAAGACAGTGACCCACATAACAGTTTACAGCCCTGGAAAGTGGGTCAGGCTTGTGTTGCCTTATTCCGGTTGGAAAATGTCTGGTGTCGAGCAACCATTCAAACTATTGAGCCACACAGAGTCAAGGTATGGTAATTTGATAATAAATGTCCTGACTTCAATAAATTGCACCTAAGTGTTAATTTTACCATTCTTAACATTTATATGTAGACAGTTGAGATAAATGTTTGCAAATATTTGTCTTTTTTTTAAAAAAATTACATATTAGGCTCTTATATGTATATGCTTGCCTGTAAAATGTTGACTTAAGTATGCATGCAGAAGCTTCTATTTTTTCCCCTGATAATCTAGACCTAATGATAATCAGTTGTGTTTTACCTGACATGTTCATACCATCCAAATTAAACTAGGGCAGTTTGTGTCAGTATTCAAATTGTTATCATTTTAGTTATGAGTGTTTGTTTGTTTGTTTTCTTATAGATGGTCTGAAAATATTAGGTCTATTCCATTTTAATCTGCCAGGGACGAATGGAACATTACTTTACCACAAACAGAAAATACTGAAAATTAGACAACACCAAAAAAAAAAAAATTGAAACCAAAATCACACACAAAAAGAAAAAAAATTGTTTCTTAATCCCCAGTGTTGTTTTGCATTCAGTGGGATATCCCTTATTTAAGCACTAGATTTATTATATAATATGTATATGGGTCATGTTATCCTTGTTTGCATTTACAGGTTCAGTACATAGACTATGGTAACTCTGAGTGGGTGGCCCTGGACAGACTAAGGGCTAATGTTGAAGATATTGTGCACATCCCAAAACAATGTTTTGAATGCACACTGCATGATATTTTCCCTGTAAGTTCTCAGTTAATTTCTACTTGTATTTAATTGCATATTACTGTGGATAATTAGAGTTTGACTATATTTAATAGGTTGAAAGACATGGGTATCACTTTTTAACTCGCATTTATGATTAGACTATATTTATCAGATTGCTGTTCTTGGATGTTACTGATTGTAATTGTCAATGGATTGTATTAGAGGGTGCAATTTTTAAAAGAGTATTTGTCAGTAATATTTGCTTTCTGTCTGATAAATAATACACCTTCACCTGCATTAGATGGCTTCCATCAATAATTGTGTGACAGATATGCAATTGTAGCTTATTGTAAGCTGTTGTTTTTTGAGATGTGGACAGCAGTCAGTCATGATTAGTGGCAACATGTCTTTGATGCACATGTATAATCGGGTGTGTATACAGTAGTTATAATGACTGACCATTTGAAGTGGTTTTGATGCCAAGAGGCAATTTTGTATTATGTATTGATATTGAATTATAATAACTCACTGATCTGCAACACTAGAAACTTGTAGGAGAAATAGGAATGTAATATTTGATAAGGGCTGGTGGATATAGAAAATTCAAATTTGTATAAAAAAATCTTGTAGTTTAAAATATTTCAGTTTTGATCACTGGCTGCATAGAATTATTGTGTCATATTTGGAATTGCATTCAAATGAGGGGCACTGTAATGAAAGAAAGCTGTACTACACCATTATTACAGAAGAGGCCTGTTTAACTTATATGTCAAGTATCAGTGATTTTGCTGAAATCTTGTATGGAAAGGTTATTTATTGTGTGCTCTTTATATTAGAATTGTAAAAACTTGATAATTGGGTGCATCTCTTTTAGTACTACACTGTTTCAACCAAAGATGGTCACTGTGACAGTGTAAATTTCTTTTCTGACACTGCTCTTGTAGCTTAATGGTTAGAGCATCCACCTCAGATGCGGGTGGTTGTAGGTTCTAATCCTGGCCAAGCCATTCCAAAGATTTATAAAAATGGTACTAACAGCTGCCTTGCTAGGTGCTCAGCATTAAGATGTTAGTGTTAGGACTGGTCGGCTTGGTGTCAGGATAATGTGACTGGGTGGAACATCATGCTAAATAACTGCAGCATAATACCCCAGTGCTAGGCATCACTATAAACTACCACACTGCAGACATTGTAGTGACATGACTGAAAAATTGTTAAAGCTACATTAAAAATTTATATCACACACACTTTATTAAATGCAGGAGGTTGCAGATTCAACTCCTGGCCAACCCATACCAAAGACTTGTAAAAATGGTACTAACAGCTGACTTGCTTAGCGCTCAGCATTAAGAGGTTAGCGTTAGGACTGGTCAGCCTAGTGTTACTGTGTGGGACATTATGCTACATGTCTACGGCATGATGCCTTAGTGCTAGATATCACTATAAACTGCCACACTGCACAGATTGTGGCAATATGACTGAAATTTTTTTTTTTAAGCTACTTTAAAAATCCAAATCAGACAAATCCACACTGTGACATATACTTTATGCTTTATGAACATGTTAATTACTTTGCATTTGGCTGATGGCTTATATTTTTCCATGCTAAATTAGCTCCTTCTGACCATTGCATATGGAATTAGGAGAAAATATGTTTAATCTGTCTTAAACTTTCTTCATTATTGAATTAAAATAGGCCTGGACTCCCATTTTTAAACAGATGTTGTTTTATCTAAAAACATGTTTTTAAGCTCAGTATTGACCTATCTGCTGTTTAAGTGATGAGAGCATCAGCCTCAGATGCAGGAGGTTGCAGGTTCAAACCCTGGCTGAGTCATACCAAAAACTTATAAAAATGATGCTTGCATCTTTATTACATGGCACTCAGCATTAAAAGGTTGCTGTTAGGACTGGTCAGCTTGGTGTCAGGATAATGTGACAGTGGGACAAGATATTTATATATCTGTGGCATGATACTCCAGTGCTAGATATCACTATAAACTGCCACACTGCTGACATTGTAGCAATATTACTAAAATTATTAAAGCTACATACAAATTCTAAATCTCAACAAGCACATAGAGCAATGATATAATCTGAAAGAGCATGAACTGTGAGAAGCATGGTAAAACAAATAAGTATTTACATTGCAGTTGCTCTAGTTGAAGTTTGGCCAAGTCACTTACTTGGGGTTGGGAGTTACTTGACTGTGCAAGTCACAAGGTGAAGTGTGTAGTACATCATAACACAGGTCAAATGGCAAGATAGGGTACATCATATTGCAAGTCACAAGGTGAGATTAGTATATATTATGGCATAGGTCACAAAGTGAAATGGGACACATAATGGTGCAGATCACAATGTTAGGTGGGGTACATCATGGTACAGGTGACAGAGTGAAATTTGGGTATGTTATGGTACAGATCATAAAGCAGTATGCAGGTACATCATAGCTCAATTAACAAGGCAAGATGGTGCTAAATCATGGCATATGGCACAAGGCATGATTTTGGTGTATCATGGCACAAGTCACAAAGCAAGATGGGTACATCATGGTGCATGTCACAAAGCAAGACAGGTACCTCATGGTGCAGGTCACAAAGCAGGATGGGTACATCGTGGTGCAGGTCACAAAGTGAGATGGGTACCTCATGATGCAGATCACAAAGCAAGATGGGTAAATCATGGTGCAGGTTACAAAGTGAGATGGGTAAATCATGGTGCAGGCCACAAAGTGAGACGGGTACCTCATGATGCAGATCACAAAGCAAGATGAGTACATCATGGTGCAGGTCACAGAGTGAGATAGGTACTTCATGATGCAGATCACAAGGCAAAGCACATCATTCTACATAAACTTTGTTTTAAAAAAAATGTTTTTTTTTTTTGTAAGGAGAAAGTGTAGATTGTATCATTATTTGGAGTAACACAAGTTATCTCCATTTCTGAAGATTCCTCGGACAGAGAGGTTCACTGTAAAAGAAATATACTTTGTTCAGAATATTCTGGTTCATTGCAGCTCATGGATTTTGCCAGGTTGGTTAATGCTATTGGATAAAAAGCATGAGGGGAGTGCACAAGCATCATAGGAATTTTTTTGTATGCTTCCTGTACACAAACTACAAACATCTATAACATGAAGAGGAAAGTGCATTTTTGTGTTGCATTTTCACCAGAGATTAAACAACTTTTGTTTATGCTTGTCAAGTAGGTATTTTGGATCTTAATGAAATTTCCACTAAAAATTTTATAAGAATATTGACATTGTAAAATACTTCTGACTCATATTCTGTTTTAATGTGAAAAAGTGATATGCTGAATTAAAGAACTGTACTAATGAGACATTTGTGATGTACATTGCTTAGTGAACCAATAATTGTGATGTACATTGTATAGTGAACCAATAATTATCAATAATTATGATTTACATTGCATAGTGAACCAATAATTGTGATGTACATTGCTTAGTGAACCAATAATTGTGATTTACATTGCATATTGAAGCAATAAATATGATATACATTGCAAAGTGAACCAATAATTGGGATGCACATTGCATAGTGAATCAATAATTGTGATGCACATTGCATAGGGAACAAATGAACATTGCATAGTAAGCAAATAATAGGGATGCACATTGCAGAGCAAACAAATGATCAGGATTTACATTGCATAGTATACAATTTTAATTGTGATGCACATTGCATAAAAAACAAATATTATACCAAGAGATACCATGCAGTCAGGCCATAATGTATTATATTTTCATATTATTTATTTGTTCATTTAAGAAAGAAAAAAGCAATGTTTTTTTGAAAGAATTTTATAAATGAAATGATTTATTTTCAGCTGATGAAGGATGGGACTTGGCCAGTACCAGTTTTGGATTACATGCACAAACAATTAGTGAGCAAGACATGTTGTGTAAAAGTCATTGTAAGTTTCATTCTCTGAGTTTTGTTGTCATTTCAGTGCAGTAAGTTATACCTTTTTGCAAGCAAAGTTTGACTAGACTTTGTATTTTTTTGCATTTAAGTGTGAAGATGACATTGTTTTTCAGGCCAGAGGTCTTGACTTGGGTGCTGAACTGTACTGGCTTGTGAGCATGATAACACAAACATGTATGAATGGATTTAATCAGATCCAGTCTGTGGATATAATTGATTCTTTAAATGATGACACTTAAATAACTTTGTGTATTTGCAAACAAATGTTTAATCAATTTTAAGCACAGTTTGCATTTGAGTTTATCTTGACACTGTCAGCAACAAAATAAATGGTTGTCTATGACATCAGGTTCTGAGTCAAAAACATAAGAAAGACTTTGTCCTGCACTCAGACATGTAAGAAAACATTTTTGTTGCCAAATTTTAAATGTTGGAGGTAATCAAGAGTATTTGAGGTAGGTTCATTTCTTAGCTCAGTACTTAAAAATGAATAAAGTGACAGTAAAATTGGTCTTGCCTTGGATTTCTGGAAATTCTTTTGAGACAGAAGAGTGTAACTCCCTTCAATGGACTCTTGTTTTCTTTCCTATTCCTTGAATATATCAGAACTGAAATAGACAAGTATGACCTGCTTGTTTTAACATGATGCCAGTTAAATAAGTTGGTTATCAATTCAGTTCTGTTGCATGTAGGGCAAAAACAGTAAAAAAAAAATTAATAGCCTCAATTTGTTCAACATTTTCATTCATATCTTCCCACTTTCTTAGTGATATCATGAAACTTAAGGATGCCCCGAGTGGCCGAGCAATTCTTACCTCATTCTGTGTGGGTTCAAATCTCGGGTTCAGCCAATGTGATATGTGAGAAAGCTTGCCAGTAGCTTCTTGTGGGTTGGTGGTTCTTTCCAGGGTTTTCCCAGGTTCTTCCTCCACCATTTATACTAGTCGCCATGTATAAGCCTATCTTTGCTGAAAAATGGTGTTAAACCCTACAACAGCATCATGAAACTTAGTATATATATGCAGCATATGATCATGGTCAAGTCCATCATTCTAACCCTGTCATAAACATACATCATAGTCAAGTCCATCATGCTAACCCTGTCTTAAACATACATGATTTTTGAGTCCATCATGCTAACCATGTCTTAAACATACATCATAGTCAAGTCCATCATGCTAACCCTGTCTTAAACATACATGATTTTTGAGTCCATCATGCTAACCCTGTCTTAAACATACATCATAGTCAAGTCCATCATGCTAACCCTGTCTTAAACATACATGATTTTTGAGTCCATCATGCTAACCATGTCTTAAACATACATCATAGTCAAGTCCATCATGCTAACCCTGTCTTAAACATACATGATTTTTGAGTCCATCATGCTAACCATGTCTTAAACATACATCATAGTCAAGTCCATCATGCTAACCCTGTCTTAAACATACATGATTTTTGAGTCCATCATGCTAACCCTGTCTTAAACATACATCATAGTCAAGTCCATCATGCTAACCCTGTCTTAAACATACATGATTTTTGAGTCCATCATGCTAACCATGTGATAATGCATCATATTCAAGTCCAATTGCATTCCATGGTTTCTCCATGTTTTCAGATGGTAAAAAATAAAACATTTTCTGCCCCAAAAGGTACAAAAACATTTCATTCTAGTCCAAAACCAAATGAAAGAACAATCCAATCCCAAGCAACCAAACCGACATGCAATACAAGACTATCCCTGAAGTCATATAGCAGTTGTTGTTGTTGGGCTTAACACCATTTTTCAGCACACAATAGGCTATTCATGGCGGCCAGTATTAATGGTGGAGGAAGAAAACCGGGAAATCACCAGAAAGAACCACCGACCCACGAGAAGCTACTGGCAAGCTTTCTCACATATCCACATTTGCCGAATCCTAGACTCAAACTCATGCAGACAGAGGTAAGATGGCAGTGATCCGTAACGGACAGCGCTTTAGACCACTCAGGGCCCCAAGTCATATAGCAGAGGAATCCAAATACTTTACATGTACATGTTAGAATGGAAGTTGATATTACTTGCCTTTTTTCATTTTGTTTATTTCAGTCCACAAGAAAATGCAAGGATATTGAAAAACACATCTTTACACACGAACCCAAGCAATCTTAGTGTTTTAACCTCTTACTGTCATCTATTGCACCTGCAAACTCTGCATCATTGTAACAGATTGGATGCTGAGTTTGTCTTAAAAAAACATAAACTGAAATTAATATGATACAATGAATTTTTAATATAATTTTCCAGATGCTAAAGGTAGTATTGAATTATGCATAGCATGTGTGTGAACGAAAAGTCATTCATAAATATTACTAACAGAACAGATTCCAGTTTATTTGTACCGAAGCTTAAACTCATGGCAAACTAATTTGCTTTTAAAATTTAAAATTTATCACATATTGAGCACATGAAATAAGGATCTGTTTTGTGTTGTAATTCCTACCTACATGATTGTGTGCAAGTTTTTGTTTTATCCATAATAGACATGTTCAACAAAGATTTTCAGTTGAAGGTTTAGATTTTAATGGTTATTACTTTTTAGCTTTACTGATCACAGAGCCAAAAAGTTAAAAGGATCATCTATCACTCATAATTCAGACATCTGTTTGCATAAATTTGCTATCACTGCTCCACTGAAACTACCTGGAAGATTGCCATGAAACCTTACACAAATATTCATTTTATGATCTAGTTGGTGCTAATTGAAAGTTGTGCTGTTTGAACATTTAGTATGGTCAACACAAAAAAAATCTTGATATTGTTACCCTTCCAGAATGGAATTTTGTATCACTGGGTGTTTTCATTACAAGACTTTGTATGGCAAATGTTATTCCACATAAACAGAAAGTTATATCAACATGGGTTTTCACTGGAAGACTTCATATAATGCCTTGTTGGTTCTAAATGAATTGGTGATAATATTTACTCCTGCATAGCTGCAGTGCTGGCCATTTTGAAAGTCTTGCTGTTGTGCTGTTCCTTAATACATAGTCACATCAACATTGGGTTTCACCAGAAGATTTATCATGTCTGCTTGGTTCTATGTGAAAACGGTTCCAGTCTGATAAAATAAAATATGGCCACCATAGCAGCCATCTTGAAAATCTGATATTGCTTCTTCTTGTGGATAGAATGTCATATTGACATTGGAATTTCACTACAACACTCCTTGTGAGAGCTAATTGGTCTTGAATAAACATTATGATAATCAGACTTCCAGTATGGCAACCAGGTCAATCATCTTGAAAATCTTATCATTGTTCCTTCAAGATGAATGGTAATATATCAGTTGGAAATTTTCACCAAATGACTTCTTACCAAGACTTACGATGTCTCATTGATCTAAACAATAATGGTGCCAATATGGCTGAAATGGCAGTCCTCTTCATAACATTATTATAGCTTAAACAGAAAGTCATATCATCATGTGGTTTTCATCAATAGGTTTATAGTAATGTCTTGTTGGTTCTAAATGAAAAGGATGCTGATTGGATGTAACATCCAGTATGATCACCATAAAAGCCTTCTTGAAAAATTTTTGTTGCCATTTCTCCTGATTAAATTGCCAGATCAACATGAGATTTGGATCAAAACACTTATGCTATCTAGTTGACCTATATGATAAAGGGCGGGGCCCCAAGTGGCCAAGTGGTCTAAAACGCTGTCCGGCTGTCCATTATGGATCACTGCCATCTCACCTCTGTCTTCGTGAGTTCGAGTCCAGACTCGGCTAATGTGGGTAAGTGAGAAAGCCTGCCAGTAGCTTCTCGTGGTTCTTGTGGGTCAGTGGTTCTTCCCGGGGTTTTCCAGGGTTCTTCCTCCAGCATTAATACTGGCCGCCATGAATAGCCTATCGTGTGCTGAAAAATGGCGTTAAATCCTATAACAACAACAACATGTAATGGTGGCAAATCTTACATCAGATATGGATGCCATGGCACCCATATTGAAATCCTTGAAAATGGGTAATTTAAAAATCAAGAATATTAGAGATGGTTTCAACACTTGGCGATTTAAAAGAAGAAATCATTTTATCTTGGATTTTTAAAAAATTCTTTTCAGCAACTCTAGCATCAGCCACTCCAAGGGACTCGTATTACAATTAAAATCTTTTCTCAGCAGTTGAGTTATATAGTTTTTAATAATGTTATTTGTTACATCAGTGGTAACATTCAGCGACTAGTGCATTGTGGTCATTCTAGTGATTTAACAAATTTGATTTATACCAGTTATTTGTCGATGCCATTTCTGATGAAAAGCAAGCCTATCCTCCACTTTCTAAACTAGTATTAGTCTACCTCTCTTGTATTATCATTGTAGAACTACATTTGTGTCAAGAAACATCAGGATATATATAAAATTCTTCGAAAACAATGTCCTAAAATTAAACGGAATGATAGAATGTTTTGGAAAAATTTATGGTATATGTAAGTAATTTGTCCAAAGCATTTGAGGAAAAATGTGAAACTATGTTTGTCTATTAATTCATTATTTTGACTTTTGTTGTCAGGAACGAATCGTAGACAGGCCCATTGCAGTGGATCTCTCCTTGAATGGGACGGATTTTGGGACTCATCTGGTCCAGATTGGAATGGCCCAAAGAGGGGTCTATCTAACTGATCAAGAAATACTAAGTTTGAGAATTTCTTCAGCGCTGCAGGTAATTGTCTGCAATGATTACAAAGTCTAAATGGAGATTTGCATGTCCTAAGAAACTTGCATAATCAGACTTTCATAATCAGACTTGCATAACTTTCATAAAATTTCTCCAAATGTATCCTCAGATTGAGGTTTTAAAATGTCCGGATTTTTTGATACTTTTGAATATATTGTGACTTTTGTCCAAGGTAAGAAAAGTATTAAATATTACCATAAAAATATTATCCTTGCAAATCTTTTCATTCCTTAAAAAAGAGTGAACAATTATGTCCGATTTTAAGAAATCAAATTTTTTTCTCACTGTCAGAATGACTAGTATAATATATGTATAATAATATAGTATGACTGTTTTAATTCTCAATGCCTGCTCAGGGTTATTTTGAAAATGTAATGTTATTTATCAAGTGGAAAAGTATCAGTACTCAGAAGTCTCAAAATGTGGGAGACAGTTGGAGGTGTTTTTCATGAAAACAAAGCTTAACCATGAGTGGAAACACCTATTATTGTGGAACGGGCAGTAAACAACAATATTTTTGTTTAAATTTAGAGTCCTATGTTAGAAATGTTTAATAGTCTACAGGTCATCTTAATTATTACAACCTTTTTATGGATTTAATATTAGATGAAAAATATCTTATGTTTTTCTAATAAATGTAGATATAGTTATGTTAAATATGCTCACTTGGGAACAGTGAACTGATTGGGAAAGCAAAACATAAGTAGATAACGTAATTTATACCAGATTTCATTATTTTAGAAATGGGTGTCTTTAAAACATTGAATTAATACTACTGTATGTATATTTCTGACGTTTGGAATTGCTGAAACCACAGTCTTATTGATCGAATAGAAAATGTGAAAAACAAATTGAATTGGCTCCAGGAAATTGACATGCACCATGTTGGATATTGTTGAATATCTAGCTCATTTCTGGATTTTCATGCTGAGAAATGTTGACTTTACAAGAAATACACAAATTTGCCAGCAGGAAATTGACATGCACCATGTTGGATATTGTTGAATATCTAGCTCATTTCTGGATTTTCATGCTGAGAAATGTTGACTTTACAAGAAATACACAAATTTGCCAGCAGAATTTGTAATTTTGTTTCTGTTGGTATCAATTTTGGTGACATTGTGATGGTAGTCACATGCAAGTAATTCAGCTATATATTTGAATGATTACAGACTTTTTTCTTGGTAGATATCATCTGTAATATGTTCCATATATACTTATACATGGAGCCAATCTGCCATCACATAATACACTGGCAGATCATGGTCTGTGTTATTTGTTCTACTGATATCTATATTGTTTGTTCTACTGATATCTGTGTTGTTTGTTCTGCTGATATCAGTGTTGTTTGTTTTACTGAGATCTGTTTCATTTGTTCTACTGCTGTTATTGTTCTACTTGATATCTGTGTTGTTTGTTCTGCTGAGATCTGTGTTGTTTGTTCTACTGGTGTCTGTGTTGTTAGTTCCCTGATATCAATTTTCTGTAAAGTCATTTGACACATCAACCATCACCACTTTTTGAAGTTCCTTGACAGTAAGTGTTCTATATAACAGACAACACGACTTCAGAAAAAAGAGATCATGCAAGAGCCAACTTATAATCACACTCCATGATCTAGCAACCATTATAATCAATAAACAACTGATAGATGCTTAACTTCAGCAAAGCCTTTGATAAAGTCCCTCATAAGCGCCTTGCAGCCAGGCTTCATAACTACGGTGTCTGAGGCAAGACCCTTGAGTGGATACAGAGTTTTTTTTAGATATGTGATGTGATTATGATTTTTAACATAGCTTTAACAATTTTTCAGTCATATCGCTACAATGTCTGCAGTGTGGCAGTTTATAGTGATGTCTAGCACTGGGGCATCATGCCGCAGACATGTAGCATGATGTCCCACCCAGTCACATTATCCTGGCAAAACGGTCGACCAGTCCTAACACTAACCTCTTAATGCTGAGCATCAAGCGAGGCAGCTGTTAGTACCATTTTTGTAAGTCTTTGGTATGACCTGATGGGAATCGAACTCACTACCTCCTGCATTACTAGGCGGATGCTCTAACTACTAGGCCACCCAAGCAGTGGTTTTTTAGATAGAAGAAACTAACATGTTGTGCTAGAAGGCCATCTTCGTCAGCCTCTGTCACTTCAGACATACCACAAAGAACAGTCATAAGTTCCCTACTGTTCTTGATCTACATAAATGACTTGTCATTGAGATTCAATTCCCAAGTTAGCCTTTTTGCCAATGACGGCTTGCTGTATAGAATAATCAACTTGGACCAGGATACAGAACTTTTACAAGCAGATCTAGACAGCCTACAATAATGGAAAAAAGACTGGCAAATGGAGTTAAATCCTGACAAATGTGAGGTCATCCGAATAAGCAACAAAAGAGGGATCATCCCAGCCACATTTTCCATCCATGGTCAAAAACTGATGACATCTAGTGCCATATATTTGATAAAAACTTGTCGTGGAACAGCCATATCAGCTCTGTTACAAAGAAGACTAACAACACCATAGAGTTCCTGTGTAGTAACCTGTCTACATGCCCAAAACAAGTAACATCGACATGCTATAAATTCTTAATATGTCCACAGTTATGCATCAACAATTTGGGACCCATCTACTAAATCAAACATTGCCAAACTTGAAGCAATACAATGAAGGGTGGCACATTTAACTATTGTCAATTATTAATGAACCAGCAGTGTCTCCATCATGCTCCAGCATTAGGGATGTGAATAGCTTCAAGTCCAGTGAAAATAAGCAAAAGCTGTTATAATGTACTGTATTGTACACAGACTAGTAGACATCCCAGCAGTAGCATATATCCACCAGACAGGAGCTTACACTAGAGGACATTCATGTACATTTCTTGTCCCCCTTCACCAGAGTCAAACTCCTCCTTCCCATTAGGAATCTGCCTATGGAAGTCTTCACCATCCAACGTAGTTAACACCAATTCTATTAATGCATTCAGAGCAGGGGTTGGTGTAGAGATCGCATAGCTTCAGACCAGGGGTATTTTAAACCTGTTTTTAGCTGCACTTGGACCTCCCACCATGTGTATGTAAAACACATCATGTGCGAGTATGTTCCAGAGGAACCCAGCATACTATTGGAAGAAAAAGATTACTTCTAACAAAACTGCATAGACCCAGGTCTACCAGGGTATTTAAACCTTTGTATTTCCTGTATACAATTTAGCTAATTATGATCCAAAAGATCCTCTTGGTCAAAAGAGGAAGTTATAAAAAATTATGGTCACTCCTACACCAATATTATTTTTTCAAATTATGGTAATATAATAGTAGTTTTTTTTAGAATAAGTTCTACAGGTAAGAAAAACTTATAAAGTTACTAAACATACTTGGGTTGATGACAGTGTACTTGGTATTCAATTTTCAATTTGTGTTTTTTATTGATCTGCTGCTCCATTTACAAATTTACCTGGAGTACAGTGACTTTATAACTATGATGGGAGACAATCCATATTGTTATTTTTAATTTCAAACAACAAATACACTGAACAACAGTTATTTGGCACTTGATTCATAAAAATTGTACACATTATACATACATCTAAGTAAGAAATGAAAACACATTTTTAATTGATATTTTTTTAAAATTTATTATCACTTCAAGAAAGATTTCATGAATTGTGTGTTGATTGTCAGATGATCTATTTCAGTGTCATTTGTACTATAATTTTTTTTTTATTACAGCATTTTTTCACCACCTACATTAATAGTAAACATTAGTTCTCACCTCAAAACTTGTTGAACTTTTCCAAAAGTGCAAGACTTTCTCTGAACACTGAGGTAACACCTTGGTATAAAAACATACAAATACTGTTTAAAATTAATCCTTCTTTGTTAAACATGATAATAATTACTTTAATAATTACCTTTTGCATGAAATAATCTTTTCCAGCAAGATCCTTGACATACACAGTGAAATGTGTGGCCCCCAGGGGCCAAGTGGTCTAATCTAAAGCACTCACCTTTATAGGTCACTCACATCTCACTTCCGTCCATGTAGGTTTCAGTTTTGGCTTGTCCATGTAGGTATGTGATAAAGATTGTACTTTTTATTTGAGGAGAACCCTTGGAGGAATTGGGCTAAAATTTCGAGAAATCAATGATATAACACTTGTTTATAAAACAAACATCTGAAAAATGCTTTAGGTAGGCAAGTACTTACTTTGGTCAACTAGTATTAAATTGCTTTTTGCTGCGTATTTAAACTTTGATAATACAGTATTCCCTTATTATGACACTGTCCAAGACTGGCTTATAATGTAGTACATTATGCAAACAGTATTTGCTCATTATAATGCCATATAAGGGATTCATATAGTATAATGCATTATAGTGGGTCTGCCTTAAAATGAAGTACATGATTAAAGTAATCCCTCATTATAGTGCTAAGGTAGTATACACATTATAGTGACTCTGCCTTATAATGAAGTATAAGATATAGTATTTCCTCATTATAGTGCTAAGATATTCATAGAGTATACATATTATAGTGAGTCTGCCGTATAATGAAGTACAAAATAGTTATAGTACTATGGTAGTCACAGAGTATACACATTATAGTGGGTCTGCCTTATAATGAAGAACATGACAATTATAGTATTCCCTAATTATAGTTCTATCTAAATTAGTCATAGAGTATGCACCTTATAGTGAGATCACCTTGTAATGAAGTACATTACACATACAGTACTAATTAAAACATTGCCCATGGGAACCATTTAGTGCATTGCTTGACAGTGGATAAACTTATAAGAAAGTACTTATTACGTATCATTCTACTTCTGAATAATGATTGTTGTTGTTATATGGTTTTTTGCCATTTTTCAGCACAAAATAGGCTCTACATGGCAGCCAGGATGAACGGTTGAGGAAAAACCCTGGAAAGAACCACCAACCCATGAGAAGCTACCAGCAAGCTTTCTCACATACCCACACTGGCTGACCCCAAGACTCAAACCCACACAGACAGAGGTGAAATAGCAGTGATCCAAAACAGTGAGCACTTTAGACCACTCAGACACTCAGGACCACTTCTGAATAATGAAATGAGATGCATAACCATACTTGCTTTATAACAGTAACCTTGTTATAATGGCATTCCGTATAGTGCTTTTGTGCTACTCAAAGTATTGTGCAATAAATGAAAACATATATAAGCAGCTTTTATTTCTCCAACATGTGTATCTAAATAGGAACTATTTTGTTTGTGTGTGTGTGTGTGTGTGTGTGTGTGTGTGCGTGCATGTGTGTGTAAATAGGAACTATTGTATATGTATATAAATAGGAACTATTGTGTGTGTATGTGTGTATAAATAGGAACTTTTGTATGTGGAAATAAACAGGAACTACTGTATGTGTATCTAAATAGGAACTACTGTGTGTGTATCTAAATAAGAACTACTGTGTGTGTATGCACATAAATAGGAACTACTGTACATGTATATATACATAAATAGGAACTATGGTATATGTATCCAAATAAGAACTACTGTACATTTCTATGAATAGGAATTAGTGTATATGCCTATAAATGGGAACTACTATACATGTTCATAAGTAAGAACTAATGTAAGTCTTTATAATAGGAACTGCTTTATGTATATATAAATAGAAACTACTGTGTTTATATTTGATAATATAATATTAACTACTGCTATAAGTCTATGCTCTTAAAATAATTAACAGGAAAGAGAAGACAACAAGCTTTGTAAAATTTAACAAATAATTTATTTCCCTTGAATACAAAGTGATAAAAGAAGAACTTAAAGGTATTGCAAATAAAATCCAAAAATAATCCAAGAATTAAAGACACAAGTCCTAGCAACAAAATGTCCTGAATAAAACTCAGTTCAAGTCCCGAAGAGATCTAAAATTGCAGGCAATGACATGTTTGTTATAGTCTACAAAGTACTCATGTGTCAACAGTCTCTTGTTCAATCATGGAAATATTATCCCAGGTGTGAATTCAGTATAAATTCCATTGAAAGTCTTAATCCAAGAATTTTGTCAGAGCACTTTTGTGTTTCCAGAAAAAACAATAACTTTAATTCAGCAATTGAAGAAAATAAAATTCAGCTGAAACTGGTCACAACTTAATACAACTTAAAGGGGACAAACATGCAAAACTGAAATTCGCGCAAACTCCGTATATAATTTGCTATATATATAAGTATCATTTTCTGAAAATTTGTACCTTTCTTTTTTACTTGTTACGGAGAAATTTATGAAAAACCGGTCATCTCTCCCAATCCGTCTTGAATAAACTAAAGCACTTTCCTTCCCCTGAACAATTAGCGGATGTGACGTCATTTGAGACACTGTACACGCTGGCATTGTTGATAATAGCACAGGAGTCTGCAGTTTTATCAATAAAGCACAGCAAAATTTTTGACTACATGAAATCACCTAATGGTATTATAAAATAATTATTTTATATTACCATTAAGGTAATTTCATGTAGTCAGAAATATCGTCGTGCTTTATTGAAAAAAAACTGCAGACTCCTATGATAATACATTCAGTCATTCTATGAGTTGGCTGTACTTGAATGTTTAAATTATGTCGACTGTCAGTGATGTGGATGACAATCCAGAAGTAGAATATTTCATGAACATCCAACCTTATATGTATGAACCCGAGACAAATTCGTGTGACAAAGATGTACAGGAATCGTCAGGTACTGACAATGACGATGATTATAAACTACCTTTAATTTTAAATACCAAACTAAATAGCATTACAAAATCTAATCAATAAACCGGGTAGGGAGAGGGCTATAATTTTCTACCAATTACGATTTCTTTCACAATTCATTTTTTTTTTTTTGTTTCATTAATTTTTCTTCTATCTTTTCATTTTCTTTTAGGTCAAAACAATTTATTATTACTGATCAAAGTTTTTCTTGCCAGTTTTTTTTGGGGGGGTAGGCTGGTGGTTTTCACTTTATATAGCCTCGATTAATCCAACAGTTATTGATATGGACTTGTACATGTCATAATTGGATGAATGCTCGTCAAAGAAATGGACATTTAAAATATCAAACAGGCAACAGTTTTTTTCAAATAATTTTAGCCTTTTTTCCACACAGGTGCTAGTGTAGTAAATGTGTTCCATTGTCCAACCAAGAATAGAATATTTGTTGCCAATCTCAGTGGCTCTCAGAAGGGAAAATGTGTGTGTGTGTGTGTGTGAGAGAGAGAGAGAGCACATGTTACACCCCCACCTCTTCCAAGGCTCCATAAACCAATCTGTTAAAAAATAAATACCACGTAGCCATGTATAAAGTGATTGAATTGTTGTGAAATTATGTGTAATAAATATAATATTCAGTAAATTATTTTGTCCTTTTAGACTCTACCGACACATCATATAGACGATTTTTCCGTAGGGTGTAGAATATACTAGGTAAAAAAATATAAAAATATTACTATCATGTGTAGTGAGCACGATTCACAAGACATTCTTATCTGAAACCTTCACATGATTCATGTATTCTCGCTTCTGACTGATGAATCTGAAAACTTATGACAGTTCTAGAAATATGTGTGAATGTATGTGTATAATGGCAAAATAAAATATCAGAAGCTACTGAGGTTTTAAACTTTATTGGCTGAAATTACACGTTCAGGTATTGAAACGTTGACGGTGCTCTTGAATTATTGAGTCCTTAATGCTCCCACAGGAGTCTGCAGTTTTATCAGTAAAGCATGATGAAATTTCATGTAGTCAGAAATTTCGTCTTGCTTTATTGATAAAACTGCAGACTCCTGTGATGCTCCCTGGCCTATGTTGACTACGACTCGCCGGCGTGCTTCCCGTCTTCTGTCTTGTTATCAGAGTAGAAAAATATTTTTAAAAAAGAGTTGGCACTGCATCAGGCTTCAAACACTAACGTTTTGGCTTAGACCCAATAGTTTGAAGAGTCTCTGGTCTTTTGAAAAACTTTCATGCTCGAAATGTTTCGGTCATAAATTCCATCTCTCTTTAATTTGATCGCCCATACAAATCTCCCTTTAGGGTCCTATAGAAATGTGAAAAAAAATATTTGTCGGGAACTGCTTTTATTCACACAATTCAAAGCTGCGCATTGAAACATCGTTTCTACTTGACACTGAGTATTTATATGCCTGTTATACGGGAATCGTCTCAAATGACGTCACATCCTGCTTGTATGAAAGGGAGATAACAACTTAAGGGGTAGGTTCTTTCCATTTGATCTCAGAATTCAACACAATTTTATTATTAAATGTTTGTGCAAATACAATAAATGCAAAGAAGAAAATAGTCAGGATAGATTATATACACAAACTACTACATATCCTTCTATTTACAATACAATTTTACAGGTTAGGGTTTTTGTCCCCTTTAAAGTGTGAGATGTTAAAGTATGACTGGTAAAATCTTCACAGTCACAAGATAATATAGTTCTCTTTGACCTCAGATCACAATTAGCATTTTCTGAAAACAACCATTACCTAATGGAAAATAACCTTCTCAAATGATCTACTGAGCCTTGTTTATTTACAACACAATAGCCTATAAAATTCACTCAAGAATCTCCAAAACCCTGACCCTGATAAACTTATTTACTCCTTCTTGTTTACCTGAATAATAATTTTGTTAATAAGCTCATACACATAGAAAATAATGAAGCTATAATTAGTTATTTACATAAATGAAATAAAAGAAATTTTAAAAAGTCAATCAGTTCAAGCAAAAATGAACTCAATTTTGGACAAGCTCAAATCCAGCAGTGTTACATTACAATAACATGTTATGAAAATTTTTTTACGCTAACAGACAATTGAATTAAAATAAAAATAACACTGTTGTATGTGTTTATAAATAGGAACTGCTGTATGTGCACATAATAACTACCATATATGTATATAAATAGTAACTACTATATGAATACACAATTAGGAACTAATGTATGTGTTACCACAGTGGAGAATTTGTAGAGCACAAAATTATATGACTTTTATTTAAACAGTAAAACAAAACCAGCTATTGTATACAAGTACTTTGAAAAAGTTGTCAGAATTCAGTATCATTCATTTCATATATATGTGAACCTCCTGTATGGAAGGGGTTTTTTTTCCAAGATGAGAGGTACATAAAACATGGTTGGTTTTTCTTTGCTTTTAAAATTGTTTAAGATATCTAAGTATACTTGATCTCAATTCCTAAAATGTCAGAATCTAAGCAACCAAAATATCACATGAAATTCAATGATGGATGGAAATTGAAATTTCAGTGCTTAGAGCTAAATTGGACACGAATATGTATACTACCTTTACTATGAAGCTGATTTTAAAATCTGTTGTGGTATAAAGAATGACGTGTAATACAGCATATTAAACCTCTTAGATGTGACAACATATAATCCATCACTAAAATCCAGGTTAGTAGTATCAGCATTAAATGTTGATAAAGATATACATTTCAAGACCTTGTTTGCTAACATTATAGGTAACATACTCTCACATCTATATTGCTGATCTCAGAAGAATAATGTTCTCTGTCTCAGAAATGGCACAAAAGTTCTGGTAGTACTGTACAAAATTAAACTGGGTCCTCATTTGGACAAGAAAGCCAAAGACGTTCTGCAATGAATCCTCCAATTTGTGAAGTCAAAGCTTGTGACCAAATTTTGGAACTCTCCGAATTTGTCTAAAGCTGGCTTCTCTGTTCTGTCACACGTATGACTTCTTTTGTATTTATACATAGGTAAAGTGCATAATTACACAATTAAAATGAAAATTTATCTACTTCACTTTTCAGACGTACAAAGCCTTTAAAACCATGGAGTTGTATCCAGTTGGGAAAAGATTTCCTGTCTGTATCACTAATGTTGAACTGCCTGATACTGTAAGTTTCTTAGTTCTTTGCTCTGTAAGACATGAGCTCCCCTGTTCAACATGGAATAATAAAGAGTGGCTGTTTTTTTACAAGGAAAACAGTATTAGTGTATGATAGCCTATTCAGATTAATAAATTTGTAATGGGGGCTGGGATTTTTCAGCTTTTCCATGCAACAGAATAAACCACAATGTGAATTAAGTTTTCTGTGGGGCAAAATGGTGGTGGGTTTAATGGTAAACCATGAAATAAAGGGACACAACAGTGATTCAGTTAGGTTAAAAAAGGTCTCCCTCTAAAATCTACGAAATTAAGTACCACTAAAATTAATATTCATGACCAAAAAAATTAATGGACAGTTAAATCCTGCTACAGTATTAGATTGATCTCAAAATTGTTTTGCCACCCTTAAGTATTAGATTGATCTGAAAATTGTTTTGCCACCCTTAACAACCATCACTTAAAAAAATGTAATAGTAGTCTGACTTCAGGTGGAATGTTTTATTAGCGCTAGAATAGGTATGGTACAGATGTGTCATGCTTGCATAGTAGGAATGAATTACTTCAGATTTTGTTTGCTTTTTGGACTGTTACTGGCCACTTAGGACATGTGCTGTATTATATCAACACAGACCTAGTATCAACTAATGTCCAGTTCAATGAAATCAATCACATGTTCACAGGCAAAATGATAGATCAATTGCAGATTGAAAATTATTAGCTAATATAGAAATATGGCTATCACATATTTATAGTAATGCCTTGTAATATCGGAACACAATTTACCAAGTAATTCAAAAAAGTCAAAAAATATTTTTTCTGGCATGTGTCCAAGACAAATTGTACCAAAGCCAGCTCTGGACAGAAATATTCAATGAATGCATACTTTACTCTTCATTTTTAGACAGTGAAATGAACCGTACATGTACATCTTTTAAATTTTCAAATACATCTATGCCAAGGAGTCCCTTGCAGCTCCAAAGTAGGATGAATTCTTGGGACAATACTGTATAGGAAATGCATTGCATGTTGCAAGAAATGAGGCAGTTGATAACTGCCCAATATATGGTGAGTGAATTGTGTTTCAGTGTCTCAGGAATCAAGTGTTTAAATAGGTGTTCACACCAGAGGTTCAAAAAATTTGTGAACACGTGTTAAGCATTCATTCCATCAGGAGGATGTAGCTTGGTAATCAATCCTCATAGTACAGTTGAACCCGGTTATGTCGCCGGCCTAGGGTTTGCCAAAAACCAATATGGCGTCAATATAATAACATGTGCTTGAAATTTCATTATGTACATGATGTTCGTTAATAAATGAGAATGTACATGCACATATTTTTGGATGTTTTTTTTTTACACAACAGCGTTTCCGCGATTTGTTTGATGAAGCGATCTGAATGCCATAAAAATATGCATACATGTTTGTTAACAAAAGGCATATGTGCACAAACTAACAGCAGAGATTTACCATTATACAATACAAACCATCATCCACTATCGATACAAACCTTTATTATATTCTCCAACATTGCAAATGCAAAGATCGCTTACAAAAACACAAAAAAACGTGCAGGGTGTAGTCGTTTTTACAAAAAGCTAACCATTGTCAAAATAAAATTCGCGAGTCATTTCGCTCTGACAGCTCTGAAAAGTATCGTAAACAGAATAGCTACAAAATGTTATCCTTCAGACAAGATAAACAAGTGTGAGTGAACTGTCATTGGAGTGAACGACCATACAGACTGTGATCACATGCTACGTGAACTCAGCACATGCACAGTTAACCAAGTACGATCATTTTATTGTCGAGTCCTACGCTAGCATAAACGTAACCAGTCGCAAGAAGTACATGTAAATTATAAACGTCGAGAGACCGTATTCTTGCAAAATAGTATCTCCATTCCCACGAATGAAACTTACACTACACGAGTCAACACCTGGCAATATTGAACCGTATATATTACTGTAGTTAACATTCAATATAAGGATTCTTTCACTCCTGTATTTCGGGAAATAAATAATTATTTTTAATTATGCAGAAGTTATTTATTTGTTGTGTGCTATTTCTTCTTGCTGAGTTTAAGTGTCTGTAACAACCAACAAACAGAAGAATTAACCACTCCATTAATTTTATCTGTTCTATTCACGTCTTCAGAAGTCGGTCAGTTGTAGGTATAGTACGGTAGCATAATTGACTGTCAAAACATACAGTACTCTGCCATATGTCAGCATAAGCAGATTATGATGTAACAATGCACTGCTAAGATGGGGTTGTCAATACAAAGGATCATTGGTGTACTGATTGATTCCAATGCATTACTTAGTTAAGTTTGTAACTTCCTTCCTTCTCCTTTTTATTTTAATTTGAACAAATTAAATAACCAAAAGGTCAGTTGCCAGATGGGACATTTTTGTCACCAATAAGGGGAAAAAAAATTGCCAGTGATTGGTCATGGGGATCGAGATAACCGATGTTAATTGGCAAATTTGGCACTCTGTTGTGCTCCAGATATTAGGGTTTGGCAACATAAAAGAATCGACATAACGATGAGAAAATGCTAAGACAAAGAGGGAATTTGGCGGTTCCACTTCAAAACCGTCGACTTAATAGGGTTGGCAAGGTAACCGAGGTCGAGATAAGTAGGTTCCACTGTATTACTTTTTCCGACACCTCACTTAGTCATCTTACCTCAGAAATTTCTCTCCTATTAAAGTTACTTGGACTTGATTTGTATAGGGATTATTTACATTTTCTTTCTGATATCTTTATTTATATGTTGGGAATCCCCTTGACCCATAAAATCAAACAGATGTCTCTGAAACCTGGTTGAGGCAGAGGACTATAAGATAACAATAGCTTGCTTGATGAGTCTACATTGTACTGTTCACAGAAATCCCAAGGCAACCATTCATTCCAAGTTAAATCTCATCAGAACATTGGAGGGAGCAAAACTTAAAAAATATAGATCCTGTCTCAGTTGAACTCTCACTCCACTGAAAAGGTGTATGATGTGAAAAATAACTTGAAAACCTGAAAGCAGCTGTATCAAACTAATTAAGAATAATGATGAATAGGTCTCAACTGTACTTGAAATCTCAAATACATTAACCAAAATACTATTATGAACTCCTTACAAAAGTATTGTTTTGAAAATGTTCACTGTGCCAAAATCTGAAAGAATGGGTTGCTTTAAATTTAAAAATGTGAACTATGAATCCTAGAGTAAAGCTTTGACTCTCAGAGAACTAGAAGCCTAGACCAAAGCTTTGACTCTCAGAGAACTAGAAGCCTAGACCAAAGCTTTGACTCTCAGTGAAGCCTAGACCAAAGCTTTGACTCTCAGTGAACTAGAAGCCTAGACCAAAGCTTTGACTCTCAGAGAACTAGAAGCCTAGACCAAAGCTTTGACTCTCAGAGAACTAGAAGCCTAGACCAAAGCTTTGACTCTCAGTGAACTAGAAGCCTAGACCAAAGCTTTGACTCTCAGAGAACTAGAAGCCTAGACCAAAGCTTTGACTCTCAGTGAACTAGAAGCCTAGACCAAAGCTTTGACTCTCAGAGAACTAGAAGCCTAGACCAAAGCTTTGACTCTCAGAGAACTAGAAGCCTAGACCAAAGCTTTGACTCTCAGAGGACTAGAAGCCTATACCAAAGCTTTGACTCTCAGAGAACTAGAAACCTAGACCAAAGCTTTGACTCTCAGAGAACTAGAAGCCTAGACCAAAGCTTTGACTCTCAGAGAACTAGAAGCCTAGACCAAAGCTTTGACTCTCAGAGAACTAGAAGCCTAGACCAAAGCTTTGACTCTCAAAGAACTAGAAGCCTGGACCAATGCTTTGACTCTCAGAGAACTAGAAGCCTAGACCAAAGCTTTGACTCTCAGAGAACTAGAAGCCTAGACCAAAGCTGTGACTCTCAGAGAACTAGAAGCCTATACCAAAGCTTTGACTCTCAGAGAACTTGAAGCCTAGACCAAAGCTTTGACTCTCAGAGAACTAGAAGCCTAGACCAAAGCTTTGACTCTCAGAGAACTAGAAGCCTAGACCAAAGCTTGGACTCTCAAAGAACTAGAAGCCTAGACCAAAGCTTTGACTCTCAGAGAACTAGAAGCCTGGACCAATGCTTTGACTCTCATAGAACTATAGGCCAAGACCAAAGCTTTGACTCTCAGAGAACTAGAAGCCTAGACAAAAGCTTTGACTCTCAGAGAACTAGAAGCCTAGTACAAAGCTTTGACTCTCAGAGAACTAGAAGCCTAGACCAAAGCTTTGATTCACAGAGAACTAGAAGCCTAGACAAAAGCTTTGAATCTCAGAGAACTAGAAGCCTAGACCAAAGCTTTGACTCTCAGAGAACTAGAAGCTTAAACCAAAGCTTTGACTCTCAGAGAACTAGAAGCCTAGACCAAAGCTTTGACTCTCAGATAACTAGAAGCCAAGCCAAAGTTTTGATTCACAGAGAACTAGAAGCCTAGACCAAAGCTTTGACTCACAGAGAACTAGAAGCCTAAACAAAAACTTTGACTCTCAGAGAACTAGAAGCCTAGACCAAAGCTTTGACTCTCAGAGAACTAGAAGCCTAGACCAAAGCTTTGACTCTCAGAGAACTAGAAGCCTATACCAAAGCTTTGACTCTCAGAGAACTAGAAGCCTAGACCAAAGCTTTGACTCTCAGAGAACTAGAAGCCTATACCAAAGCTTTGACTCTCAGAGAACTATAAGCCTAGACCAAAGCTTTGATTCATAGAGAACTAGAAGCCTAGACCAAAGCTTTGACTCTCAGAGAACTAGAAGCCTAGACCAAAGCTTGGACTCTCAGAGAACTATAAGCCTAGACCAAAGCTTTGACTCTTAGAGAACTAGAAGCCTAGACCAAAGCTTTGATTCACAGAGAACTAGAAGCCTAGACCAAAGCTTTGACTCTCAGAGAACTAGAAGCCTATACCAAAGCTTTGACTCTCAGAGAACTATAAGCCTAGACCAAAGCTTTGATTCACAGAGAACTAGAAGCCTAGACCAAAGCTTTGACTCTCAGAGAACTATAAGCCAAGACCAAAGCTTTGATTCACAGAGAACTAGAAGCCTAGACCAAAGCTTTGACTCTCAGAGAACTAGAAGAATCTCTTGATTGAGCCGTAACACAAAAGCAGGGCCATAATCAACTATTGAACACTTGTCTTTGAACAGCACTCAATACACCACAAAACATTTTCAGTAAAATTTGGGAAATTGGGAACTTTGCTCAGTCTTTGCAAGAAGAACAACTGTGATAGCAGTATCTAAACATGGAGAAAGACCATACACACCCATCCAACTTTTGTCCTATTTCTCCTTTGAATATAGTTATGATCACATTAACATTAGGAAGAAAATCAGCAACCTCTCAGATCAAGCAATTGTGGAAAGATGAAACAGTCCAGATAAATTAAAATAAATCATCATTACCCTTCCCCATACTTCCCCTCACCACTACTGGGAAGCTAATAGTTGAGAAGCATAGAGTAGACCTAGTTTCTTAGTGACCTGCTTTTACTGCACCACTGAATGTGTTTTTACATATAACATATTTCTGTGACGATGCTGTATGTACAGTCCTGAAACATAAGGTGTATTTATTCACTAAAGCGATTTATTCTGTCAGTATATGCATTGATTTTTGGCAAAATTAAAGAGAGTGAAAGAACCAGCTTTGTTCTCACCATAAGTGACAAACTTTGGAATATCAGTAGTTCACTTCTCTGACCAGCATTGAAATTACAGTTTATATAATATTTACATATCCTTTGTTTGCCATCATTACTTTGGTATTTCACCATCGAATAATAAAATATTTGATCAGAATCAGTATATGATCAAAACTACTTAATTTCTCCATTTTTCTTTTGTTATAGGTGTACTTCCAACATGAGAAGCAACTTTCAACAGAAGACCTTTCAGTGGAAGAGATAGAGAAGGTGGAAAAAATCAAGGGATACTTGGAGAAGCTGGAACAGTTGGCTAGAGACCTGAATCAAAAAGCCCCTACATTTCCTGCCCTACCTATTCCTTCAGCAGGTAATTTGTCATAATGGCTGCCTTTGTTTTTCATAATTAACAGTATAATCCAGTTTGATATGAGACTACAGGTGCCTGCATTAAGTTACTATCTTTACAGGTGACTAGTTGTTTTTTTCCACCTTGAAGGACCAGTGAGTAAATTACCTGCAGAGTCAATTTCAGCAAATGTTTTTTTTTTTAAAATTGGACACAAAGACATAAAAAATATTGCACCTGTGAAGCACGAGCTAGACCTAGGGTTATAGTGACCGGCTTATCAGACCTGCCAACTCTTACGATTTTGCTGTAAGTCTTAAGAAAATTACCCTTAAAATATGGACTTAGAGCATAAAGCAAAAACTACGCATAAATGATGATTGCCGAAAAATCTGAAAAATTTGTTTATCCGTGTTTGATTTGGATCCAGGCGTCTATTAGAATTATTGAAATTCGTTAGGGAACCAGACTAACTTTACAACAGCACCTCAGACGTTTAATCTGCCACTTTTTGTTCATGCGAAGTGCCTGCATGAACCAACTGTTGATTAGAGAATTTGTTTAAAAATGGTGTCCAGCAAGCAATGCATGTTTAAGATGAAAGGGAAAATAAGCCTCTTAAAAAGTGTTAATAATCAACATCGAAGAATAAAAAGGAATATTCAAATTCTTGTGAAAAAAAGATGGAATGGACACAATTACGTTTTTGGACATCACATGTCAATTTAAAAAACTCATGGCGGGAGATATGATTTCATCCTGTGCAATGGTAAAATATAAGAATTGAGAGAGAGCAACAAGCCATTGAGCTGGGTAGAGGATGGAACTTGAGTTTGTGCAACTGTAATAGTGGTAAATAATGTATACACATACTTTACAATCTCTTCAGTTAAACATAATGTTTATTTTTGCTACATGTGTAGAATACCAAACTTTTAATTACATTTTCTAGCTTTACACTTGCAGTTTATGATATTTTTTACACCTTACTGAAAACAGGTCAAACTTATGGATAAAAATCAACTGCCTTACTGAGAAGGACTCGTCAGTGTTGGCAGGTCTGGCTTGTACTGCACTACTGATTTCATTTTCACATTTAGCTTAATTTCTGTGACACTGTTGTATGTACAGTCCTGAAACTTAAGGTGTATTTATCAAGCAGGGTACTATTCACAATGGCAGAAGTAGGTCATAGTGATCTATTTTTAATGCTCCTGTGATTATGTTTTTGAATTTTGTTCTGTTTTTCTGACTTTTGTTTGCACAGTCATGAAACCTAATGGATGCATTCATCTTGAAGGATACTACGGACTAGTCAAGAATCAGACACAGTAACCTACTTTTCAACCTTAAGTTTTTATAGTATTTTTCAGATCAAGAATGTTTTGTGATGTGTGATGATTAGTGAGACCTATGGATCACTTTTCTAATGGTGTAATTGTTGTCATCAACATTAGGCATTTACATTTAGCTTGGTATCTATGAATCTGTAATGCAGACTTGACATCTGTGTTAGTCATGGATTGCCATACACCCCAGGCAGAGTGGATCACAATGACCTTCTTTTCACAACCCAGTTAGCAAAGAAAGTTTTGCATTTACTCCATTTCTGTGACCCTGTTATATTATGATTATGAAACTTAATGGGAACATTAATTTAGAGTGTAATACTCATTATGAGAAAAGTAGGTCACAGTATCCTATTTTCCCCAATATTATGTTTTTCTCTGACCCTTTTGTGTGTACAGTCATGGTGTGGCCCTGAGTGGCAGAGTGCTCACAATTATGGATCATTGCCATCTCACCTCTGTGTGGGTTCTAGTCTCGGTTTTAGCCAATGTGGGTGTGTGAGAAAGCTTGCTACTAGCTTCTTGTGGGTCACTGGTTCCTTCCAGAGTTTTCCGGGGTTCTTCCTCCACCATTTATACTGGCTGCCATGTATAGCCTATCTTGTGCTGTAAAATATTGTTAAACCCCACATTAGTATGTAAAATCATGAAATTTGATGGGTGTATTCATTTTGTAAAGTATTACTCATTACAGGTAAATGTAGGTCACTGACCCACATGTCACTCTGGTGACTTTGAAAGGCTTTTGGATGATGCCACAGTTGAGTAGGCAAGACAGAATTATTGCTTATAAATCCTCTTCAATTTGTCTCAACTAAAACCTCTTTTTTTTGGTCATCTTTTGCCATTTAATTCCCCACTCATTTTTTTACTCTTGAAGGCTATGAGTCAGATTATAAGGGCTTGGTGGTTTAAAGGACTATGTTAATTTTACTTTCGTAATGGCCCTAAAATCTGCTAACAGATAACTATATATCTTGATCATTTTTAGCTGCATTGCCATCAATTGTTTCATTACCATTAAGAGTTCAAGTGCATATAACATGACCAAATTGTAGTTGAATGCTTTAAAAAATGTGCTGTAATATACTCTAGAAATATACTCTTTTGCTCCCTCATTAACTCAAACACAACAGGGTCCAACAACATCAACTGCATTATAAGTGAGGGTGCAAGTTGCCAAGGAAACTATACAAAGGTGATAAGTTGATGGAAATTGATTGAGAGAGATGTATGTGTGGGTGGTAAGAGTGGCAGGTTACATTGTTGAATAATTATTTTATAATTGTTTTCAAACTAACTGAATAATTATCTTTATAATGGTATAATTTGTTCTTCATAAGTTACCTCTAATTTCTGGATAAACAATATCAAAGAGATAATTAAAATCATGATTCTACATGATTCCGTTACTCATAGCATGTGTACTGTTGAACACATTTCTTTGCTGCGTTTGTGTTGAATTGGGTACATTATATTTGTGTTGTCTATCCAAAATTAAATGAGATTTCTTTTTTTGAAAAGATCAACATTCATTTTTAGAAACAGTCTGAAAATCCAAATTATGTTGCTTTCTTTGTTTTATTCATCAGATAGAATGATCGATGAGTAGATAGATTTAGTTACAGTTAAATGGAAAAAAATATAAATTCACAATTAATATTATGTGTCTGAAAGACTTTAAAACAAACCATTATGAGAAAGTGTTTGCAATTTGTAACACTCTTGTCAAATATCACTTCATATTTCAAGGTCTGATTCACTGAGCATATATCCCTCAATAATGCTTAGCTTCATCTGGAATCTCTAAAGTCATCCATACTTGCTGTGAAATCAGAGGAGTCATTGTTTGTACTTTCTGCCATTTTGTTTGCCTGTGTCTTGATCTAGAGGCAGGATTTGTACACAGTATCATATAATTCTGTATCATTTCAGTCCATGCTCATTTTGTTTGAACCGATCATCAGAATTAACATCATGCAAGTAATTCCACAATTTCAGATCATCTTTGAGCCAATCTTCAAGTGTTAACTCGGCAATTTTGAGTTTACTTCAAACTTTCGATCTCACTTCACCATTATGATCCCTGTCTATGACACAAAGCTTTTCATTTGCTGCATATGCTTTTGCTTGATTCCTTTACTTTCCATAATCATATTTACAAATGATTGTTGTTGTTGTTGTTGGGCTTAACGCCATTTTTCAGCAAATGATAGGCTATTCATGGCGGCCAGTATTAATGGTGGAGGAAGAAACTGGGAAATCACCGGAAAGAACCACCGACCCACGAGAAGCTACTGGAAAGCTTTCTCACATATCCACATTCGTTGAATCCTAGACTCGAACCCACGCAGACAAAGGTGAGATGGCAGTGATCCGTAATGACAGCACTTTAGACCACTAGGCCACTCGGGGCCCCTTACAAATGATTAGATACATTACTGATTAATATATCATGTTCAACTGGTCAAATCAAATAGAATGATTTGAGACATGATAGTGATCACAAGAGCATAAGCAGGTAGGACATGCTTTCCTTTGAACTATTTTATTATCCCTTTTTTGCTCGATTTGATAAAAAAAATACAACATGATAAAACAACACATGTCTCTTTTAATCAATTATTGCAATGCAACAAGCACTTTTCCAAGTTGTAGATCACAATACCACCAGCTATAATAGAAGTCTTTTGGGTCATGTATGTGCATTTACTCATTTTAAATTAAACATAAATTGTTCTTTCAAAATTTAACACTTATTTTCATTAATCACCTTAACTATCACCAAGAAACTTACAGACAAAATTTTTTTATCATGATGGAATGGTGGCCATGGGCTGTACTTGGGTCAAAATGAGCGCATCAAGTGGAATCATCACAATCGAGGGTGGTACAATTTTGTTTATCAATATGTGAAGCTTTCATTGTGACATCACAGTGCAATATTCAATCTGGATTGTACTGGATCACACATTGGGGTTCATTTCATCCCAAAATGGCTGCATCGTTTAACATTGATTTTGCCGTAAGCACCTCTCGGGGCTTCTAAATAATGATCTTCCAAGGGAATGAATACAAATCCAAATGAAATTAATACTTGCCACATAGAGGTATGAAGAATCAAGTTCTAAACAATTACACCCATTACTGAAATAGTATTGAATGCTGACATGACTTTTTGGAATTGTACTATAATCTAGTTCATTTAGTTCTAACTTGCCACACAGTGAATAAGCTAAATTCACAACCAATCTAAAAATATGCTTTATGAAAGATAGTTAAAACATGTTTGTGTATATTAATACATCCAAACAGAATTTGAAATTATGTTAAAAAATTCATTTGCAGGTATATCTGTCAATGTCTGAATATAGTAAGTGATAAATATTTCAGGTCTGGCTTGCTGTGCTCAGTTTAGTTTCGACCAATGTTGGTACCGTGCCCTGATTGTAGAGAAGAATGACTCAACTGGACAGGTTCTGGTGCTGTATATGGACTATGGCAACTCTGAACTTGTTTCTCTTGACAGGTAGGAATTTTTTTTAAAGAGGCAGACATGCAGCAAGCAAATTAAGAAATGGAAACATTTTGTGTCCATTATGAAAAACATGATAGGAGTTGGCTTTTATTCAGATTTCTTTTCAGCAAATGTGCAGTGTATCATCCTTAACATTAAATGTATAATAGGATTGGTTAACTCTTTATCATTATTGAAGTTTATTGTAATATAAAAACAGATGGGTAAGTTCTCCTTACTGGAGTTTATTCGGAATTACAGCCAGATTTGTTAAGTTCTCTTTGCTGGAGTTTATTCGGAATTACAGCCAGATTTGTTAAGTTCTCTTTGCTGGAGTTTATTCAGAATTACAGCCAGATTTGTTAAGTTCTCTTTGCTGGAGTTTATTCGGAATTACAGCCAGATTTGTTAAGTTCTCTTTGCTGGAGTTTATTCAGAATTACAGCCAGATTTGTTAAGTTCTCTTTGCTGGAGTTTATTCGAAATTACAGCCAGATTTGTTAAGTTCTCTTTGCTGGAGTTTATTCAGATGTACAGCTAAATTGGTATAGTCTCGTTACATTAGGTTATTCTCACTTACAGGTAGTCAAAATTTTCTGGAGTTTATTCTCACTTACATATATTACTTGAATTTATCCTAACCTACAAACAGATTGTTGAGCTTTTCTCTTTAGTAGAGTTAGAATTTTTTGGATTATTAAAGCTATTTGTATATGTAGATATCTTATATGAAGGAACGACATCCAGCTCAAAAAAAGTGGTCTTGAACAAACCAGTCCCCATGACAAAGCTGTTCATTTTGCTAATAGTGGAATATTTTCAGGGGTCCAAGTGTATGTTTTGTTTTTCCCTGATTGGAAATCTTGGACAGCAGTGAATAATGGCTTCAATTAACAGTTCTAATAATGGTGGATTTTCTCATGTGGACATGGATATATTCCTGCTGTAAGCTATAACAAAATTCAAAATTTTTGCTTTCTCCATCATATTTACCGGTAAAGGGATAATGATTGCAATAAACATTATGATAAATTAATTCAAAGCTTTTGTAAAATAAGAGATTGCATTAAACTGAAATTGATACTGAAATACCCAAGTGCATATGATGCATTTAAAATTTATCAATTTGATGTTCTTACTGACCACCAGTGGTATCAGTACCATAATAATGTTTTGCAGACTGCGATGTCTTCCACCAAAGTACATGAGTCTACCAGCCCAGGCAGTGCGCTGTAAGCTGCACGATATCTCTCTGCCTGTTGGCATGTTGGCATGGAGAAAGGAGGCATTACAGGTTGTGGCACAGTGTATCAGTCAGAAGCCAATACTGGCATGTATCAGAGTAAGTAGCTTCCTTTAGTCTAGCATGGTAAGGTTATCTCACTGTTGCATAAAATAGGCTGTGTCCAACACTGTCCCATAGAATAAGCTGTATCCAACACTTTCCAATAGAATAGGCTGTATCCAACACTGCCCCATAGAATAGGCTGTGTCCAATACTGTCCCATAGAATAAGCTGTATCCAACACTGTCCCATAGAATAAGCTGTATCCAACACTTTCCAATAGTATAGGCTGTATCCAACACTGTCCCATAGAATAGGCTGTGTCCAATACTGTCCTCTAGAATAGCATGTGTTCAGCACTGCAATTGGAACTGCTCCTAACATCAACGCTAAAACTGTTAAAATTGTTTCCTGATATGCTTGGATTCCTATCTCACCTATGACATAAGCATTAAGACTTATTAAAGATAGTACTATATCTTTTAAAGTTTGTATCCTTATTTGGTAGGATTTTCTGCCTTACCTTTAATGGTGGCATTGATGACATCAACAAAAGACTGTTAAAGTTTTTGAAAGTTGTGTATCTTATTATTGTAAGTTACTGCATTCAGTTGGATATTTGACATGTTATTTTTATTCAGATGTAATATTTTTATATACTATAATGTAATATTACTACATGCTCAGATGTAACACTATAAGCTGTGATGTAATATTAATTAATACTCTTATGTAACATTAATACATGCTTATATGTAATATTAATACATGCTTTGATGTAATGTACTATTTACTCTAATGTAATAATACTACATTCTCAGATGTAATATTACTACATATTTGAATGTAATATTCTGATTTAATATTCTACTCAGATGTAATAGTACTATATACTAAGATGAAATATTACTACATACTCTGATGTAATATTACTTCTCTGATGTGATATTCTACTCTCAGATTTGCTAGTACTGTATACTATATGTAATATTAGTTATGCTTTGATGTATTAGTTCTACATTCTCTTTTATAATAGTACTGTATATCCTGTAATATTACTATATGCTGATTTAATATTACTACATACTCTGAAGTAATATTAATACATACTCTGATGTAGTATTACTATATACTCTGATGTAATATTATTTCTACTCTGATGTAAAATGACTACTTGCTCTGATGTAATATTACTATTTACTCTGATGTAATATTACTGCATTGTCTAGAACAGTATGATTCCAGTAATTTCTTCTGGAACATAAAGCTAGATCTTCAAATACACTGTTAAGAGGCAACTCTCTGTTTTGGAAGTCAAGTAATTACAGAGGGCTGAAAAAGTATATTGCACTTAAATGCATTGTGTTTATTAAAGCTGGTGCTCTGGAAAAATAGCTCTAGTCCTTTTACTTAAGAAATCCCTAGAATATTGTCACCTCATGGTTACACAAATATATTCTTTGATACTGAAGCACTTGGATGAAAGTGTCTTGTCCAAGAACATACCATGTTAGCTGACACAGGCTGGTCCAGTGTTAGGATTCAAACCTGTACCCTTTCAGTCACAAATCAGGTATGCTAACCACTGATCTATTGTGGTTCTTTACACACATTTGAAGCAAAGTGCCTGGGTATACTGACAGAGGCATCAGTTAACATTGGTTGTGTTCCAAAAACATTGTCGAAAATCTTAAATAAGTTAAGGAATGTTTTGCATGAGCATTTGGTACTGTAATCTCTTGTAATAATGATATTAAGGTATTTGTATCAACAAATTTTGTTATAACAAGGTACAGTCATACTAAACTTGTATAGAAAAAGATCACCTATTATTATTTACTATTCTTGCTGTGTTGTTTTGTTTCAGTCCCAGAAACCAGTAAGTGTTGACCTGTATGAAGTATTGGGCCAGAATGTGACTAGACTGGCATATCAACCTGCCTTGGATCAAGGTCTAATTCAGCACACCGAGGAGTCCAGTGTGTGAGTTATCACATCGAGAATTGTTAGTTGTCCTAAACAAGTCATCCGAATGATTTAAAATAGAATAGTCATGTCCACAATCTGGTTAGTTTGATGATGAGATGTTGATACCTTGTATTAGTCCTTGATTGCTTCCCTTGCTTTCAGTGATTGATCAATAAACTTTCCACAGGTGGAACATTATATAAGTCATCATCTGCATTATAACCAACAATGACAGCATCACTATTAGCCTTTTATTTACTTTACACTTGAGATAATTTCAGCATTAAAACCTGGTTCACAACTGGACAGTCATCATTATAGGTTAACCATTCAGGCATACACATCCATGTCTGCATTAGGATCCCACATATCTTCTTAGCCACATCCTTTACCAACAAATATCTGCAGTTTACTATCATTGCTGCCATTGTGTTCCTCATTTCAAAAGTATGCTACCTTCCCCAGCTCCAGCATTTCTCAAAACAATACACATTATAGCCGCCCATGATATATCTGCATGTACATCATGTGATTCTGGGGGCCCTATAGAACTCAAAAGCAACAGTCTTTCTAACATGCCATCGTAATGTCCAGGAGTTCTGGCATTAACATCCATACTTCTGCATATTTACTGCATTTAAACCACTATTTCTTGCTTGGTCCATGGCACCTTTTTGGAGTGGGTTTCAGTGTGCCAACCCTTGTGGAGGTGGCTATGTGGGCCAACATTGTAGATGCATGTACATTCTTAATAAGCTTTTGTGTTTAGCTTGGTTTTTGTGCATAGTGTATAGGTCTGTTGTACCTGGAATTATCAAACTTGTTTATGTCAGTCCTGAAATGTGATAAATGGATGCCTGTGTTCAGTTACTGTTACAACATTACAATCAGAGAAGGTCACGGTGATGTTCAGTTAATGCTTTACTAACTTGGTGTATTTGTTTTGCTGATGACCACATTGATTATTTTATATACATTCATTAATGACAAGAGCAGTTGGAAGTAGGAATAAATGTATTTATTCAGTGATAAACTTGCCATGTTAATGATTATACATTACATATTGTGATAGGTTACCTTCAGCAGATTAACTGTATATTCCACTTGTAAAGGGGTGTAGGAATTTGATGAGTGAACTGCATACATCGATTATGAGACCTCAGTTGTAGTGGCTAATCAAGTCAGTTGCTGTTGCATTAATTATGCTTAGTGGTTATGCTGGCTGTCACTCCAAATATTCTATAGGGTGGTGTTTTTTTGTCACTGATTATCTATCAGTAGTTTAATTTAAAGCAATGATTTGTGAAATAATCAAGTAGAAAAAGTGGATTGTTTCAATGTTATGGTGAAGTTTCTCTTAATATCTAAGAAACAAACAGACTGAAATTAATAACTGCAGCAGTAATCAAAGATTGTGTTACTTAAATCTCTAGCTACTTCCTTTTTTCTTCGTCACATTGCTGCTACAGTATCTAGTTGGATGTTTCCATTTCATCATAGTACTTTGTTACGCTTTCTTTTACTTTTGCTTTTTTCCATTCTTCTGCACCGTAAAGTGTTGATTTTTGTCTGGTTTTGTAGCAGCTGCATTGCTTTTTCTCGCTAGTTGTCTTATGCAATAAAAACAAGCATTAAAAACAAGCATCATTTGGCTTTTGTTTAACTGGCTTGAACAGTTATTGTTATTGTTATAGGGTTTAACACCATTTTTCAGCACAATATAGGCTATACATGGCGGCCAGTATTAATGGTGGAGGAAAACCCCGGGAAGAACCACCGACCAGTAATTGTACCCATAATGCATTGAACATAAATATCAGTTGAGATAAGTTTACTCTGACTTGAACATACATTATATCTATAATACACTACAGATACGTATCAGTTGATTTTTGTTTACTCAGACTTGAACAGACATTGTACTCATAATGCATTGAAGACAAACAAAATGAAGTCTTAATGGTTTTTCCTTTCAAAAATAAGCAGTAAAGTGCAGTGACTGATGGTTGACATATCTTTATTCATATAAAGAAAGGTGCAGTGATAAAACATATTTTCTTCAAGAATCTTGTCAAATTATTATTATTATTATTATTATTATTATTATTATTATTATTATTATTATTATTATTAAATCAGACCCTTGCTAAGTGTGGCACTAACATTTTGTTGTTAGTCAAAAAAATGGGTGAAAATGTTACATTTCAGGAGTCTCAACTTGACTTTGTGATAAAAAAATACATTTGGACAGTAGTTTAAGATAAGAAAGTAATTTGAATGTTTGTCTTTTCCTGAATGAATTATAGTGTTTTTTATTTGGCATAATAATTTTGATCTTTTTCTTTGATTCAGTATTTATTCCTGATAAATAAGCTGAAAAAACTTTGAAAATCTACCTTACTTCCTTTGAGTTTAAGTCATCACATGAGATGCATTTAGATCACTACTTCAATATTATGAAATAATAGCGGTGTTTGTTTTGTAATTCTCTCAATCTTTGTACTTGTTTCAGTTATGGTAAGGCATTAGTTGGTAGTCATCTGACCTCAGAAGGAAGCAGTTTGATGACCACAGACATGAACTCACAAAGTTCAAGGAGCTGGGAGGAGATTGTGGAGGAGGGAGAAAGAGGCAGGAATACAGACATCAACACAGAAGATTCTGATGTCTTGATTGAGTCCAGTGAGGTTATTGAACCCAAACCTGGAGTAGATACAAGTGTAGACAATAACCCTGAGGAAAATTTTGATTAATTGGCAATCTAGCAGATGTTTTGAAAGAGTTTGAATTAGTCTGTTAACGAATCATTTGTCTAATAGATCTAGTCAGAATTATTAGACCAAACCATTTCATTGTCCAATCCTTAACTAAAGAGTTGGGTATATTTTACCTTATTTCATTATGTTTTATTTCACTCATTTCTGCTGGTGTTATAAATAAAGTTCAGAGGCTTTAAATTAATGTGGAAATCCTTTTTTGTTTGTTTGACAGAGATTTTGATAACCAAGAGAAAACAGCCAATGTAATGGCCATTTTCAGTTGCATAGTTTTTTGCGGACATATTTATGTGCTCATTGATTATCAAGTGAGACATTTAATTGAAATACATCAGTTGAAAAAAGTTCTAAGTTGTTCTTGTTAGTACTTTTTTTACACAGATCTTTATGCTCATTAACAGAGACTTGTTGATAGGGCATTTATGGAAAAAGTAGACAATTGTTATTTTGTGATTTTAAAAAAGTTGGATTTAAAATGATGTTTAATAAGTTCTTTTGTTTACTGAGGATTTAATTTTTTTTCATAGTGTTTGTGACATTTTATGTGTTTGTAGATTATTAAATCTCACTCAGGTATTTCAGCTAATCTTATAATTTAGTTATTTCTGTATAGTGAATATTGATTGCAAGAAATCTCTACTGGTATAAAGACACTCGGATCATTGTTGCCATTTTTGTTAATATTGGTGTACACAAACACCTAATACAAAGCATAAATAACTGCTAAAGTAAATTTTTTCATAGCTTATTTGAAACAAAATTTGTTTAATAGTATATGTCATTTGGTGTGTTCTGTTTGTAAATTACTGTTTTATTCAGGAGTCTTTTCCTAGAAATATATGGCATATAAATGTGTAACTGACAGAATTCTAATTAAACTTCCATGTATAGTTAATTATCTTTGATGGAGGTATTTCGGAAACTCCATGTGTATGGCAGTGTCCATTTTATTTTCCAAATATTAATGAAGTGTTTGTTAGCAAGGTATAGATTTATTAGTCTTTCAGGGCAATTTTTTTTAATGGTAGGCAACTAAGGTGTTAGTAAAAGATGATACTGTGCAGGTTATCTCCCTTGGGATATTTATTCCATTGATGGCACTATTTAAAACAGTAGCATGAAATGCATTTTCAAGGAAATGAACATAATAATTATCCAAGTAATATTTCGGATGTTATTAAATGGTATAATACCATATATACTCGATTTTAAGTTGAGTCCAACTATAAACTGTACAAACTGAGACCTGCCATTGCATCATGTGCAGACAGATCAGGGTCTGTACAGTTTACAGTTGGACTAATCAGTAGAACAAACTACATAAACCCTAAAATGCAGACTGTGTCACAATCAGGATCTTTGTAGTTTGCAGTTTGACTCAACTTCTAATGAGTATATATGGTAAATTATCTGGTGATGTAAACAGCAGTCTGTTTATGATAGTGAAAAGGACCACAAATAGCAAAATGTCTTGAGTTGTGTTATTTCTAATTGGATGAAAATTAGTATCATTTCAGTCATTCAAGCCATTAGAAATTTCAACACTTTTATTCTTTTACAATTAAAGTACTGGGCCATAGCATGTTGTTGACTTTTTAGCAGACAGACCAAAAACATGGCAGTCAAATAGACTTTTTTATGGAATATTTCTTTGATTTTTATATTATGTCATGACAGATTTAAAATTCTAGAGAAACAGAGATAATGGTTGTTAGCTGAGCTATGTCAATCGGGAGAAATAGCTTTTTATTATGAAATATTGGACGTTTAAAGTGCATATTTTTTCTCTCTACTGTAAGTTACAATAATTGAGCCTCATTTAATTTTTTGGCTCATTTAATCGAGATGAATCTCTAATTTGAATCTATTAGTGACATGAAATTGACACTAATTACTGATCAGCATAAACAGTGATCATTTTACTATCTAAACAAAAAGCATTATAAAAGTAGTATAGGATGGTACACATGATGTAAAAATAGATGTAAGGAAGTTGGGGATCAGTGGTGATTCAGTGGTAAGCATGTAGGATGTACAACAGAGAGGGTGTGGGTTCAAACAGTTCCACTGCATCAAGGGCAAGGCACTTTACTACCTCGTGTATTATTTGCCTACTTGTTTGTTGTGCCGTAGCAGGTAGTATCAAATTGCACCTAGCATAAATTGGTGTAGATGTTGGAAGATTTTTCAGTTAAAAATATTATTCAAAATATGAATCTGAGGAGCTCTCTAAAGCTGTAAGTCTATCTGTTTCATATGCTGATATTGTATCCATAGTAACCAACAAAATACAATTTTATTGTAATCCCGGCACCTGCATCTTTTCCTCACAAAGCTGTAGCAGATGTAATGCAAATTTAACAAATTTTAGTTTCCTTAGTTAATTTTAAAGATTTTACATGCATCAAACCTGATAAAAAATATCAGAAGTAAAAAAAATTTATACATCTATGCAGTCTATTCATCAATTTAAAAAATATAATTTCAGAATGGTTGAGTGTTAAAATACAGTAATTAGATTTGGCAGCTGACAGGTTGTAAGGCAAAGAAAGATGATTTCATTCAAAGTTTTGTACATCAGCAAAATCCTGAAATGTAAGTTAAGTCAAACAGTGACACTATAATGAAAGATGGAAAAAGCTTTTATTGAAATCAGTGATATGGACACCATGATGGAAACTAGAAAATAGGATGGATTCCAAAATTAAGTTAGAGTCAAAAATGGCATATTGAAATAAACTGAAGTCTAGACATTAGGAATGTGGCATGAACTGACTCCAAAAGTCTGAATAATATTTTAACCATTATGGATTACATATTATATTAAAGTGGCATATAAAATATGAGTGCAGTGTTTGAGATGGGAATTTATGTATGACCAGGTAAGGTAGCTTGATATTTTTTCTGTTGTAGTGTGAACAGTGTAACTCAGATTCTGCTCAAAACGATATTTTATGGACAATTTTGTTATTGTTATTTTTAGGAGTAATTAAAGTGTTTTTTTAATAAAAAAAAATAGTTATGTTAGTAGAAATATGTTTTCTTGGTGATCTGCATAGAGTTATACTAGTACTAGATTAGTTTATTTGAATAGACCCTTTTTTCCTTCAAAATTCAACTGTATTTGTTTTTATTGCTCACTTAATGTATACATGGTGTATTTTGCATTTCATACGTGTGATCAAATATGTGTTGTGTGTTTGTGCATGCATGAAACGAGGAATACTGAAAATTAATTTTTACCCACTTAAGTTTGGTATGTCTGTCTACCCATTAGTATTTGCTTGTCTGGCCCAAACTTTGTAATATTTGGAGTGAATTTTATTAATCTTTTTCAAAGTATATATCAGAACTAAATAGTATGTTGTGTATCACAACCACACGAACAGCTATAAGATCATTACATAGGAAAAATGTATTTGTGTGACTTGCACCATTGTCTGGCCTATCATAGTCACCCCACCCCAGCCCTGCCCAATGATGAAGGTAGCATGAAGGATAAATGATGCTCCATTAACTTTGCCCAGAGTACAACTTTTAAACCACCAAAGATATTTTAAATCTTAAACCTGTTACATGCAATGACTTGACAATGTCCCATACCTTTGTACCTTTCCTCAAGGTCAAGGTCATAGAAAAGGGAAATATAAATCAGTGACTGTCGTTTGGTTTATATTTAAAAAATCACTTCTTATTTAAAGAACTTATCCCTTTTTTCCTTTATCTTGGTTTTGCATGCCTTGTTTGACAAAGCAAAAAGGGACACATTAAAAAATAAGTGTACATGAACAGTTTTCACTTTTTAACTAAAGAAAATATTTTTTAGAATCTTGAGCTGCAGATCTTAACAGTGTTGCACACAGTCATAACCCATATCTCAAGGTAAAGTCACAACAAGGGGTAGAGCAAGTCACTGTCAAGGTAAAGGTCTCGACAAGGGATAGGGCAAGCCAGTGGCCTATTTACTTATCCAGACCAACTCTTTAACCCTTACAGATATTTGATGAAATGTTTCCCAGGTCTGCTTAAAGGTTAAGGTCATCATTTTGGAAAATTTGGGTCATCATTTTGGTCAAGAGATGATAACATGTGCCTTTTGTGTTACTTTTGTTGTTGAACTCACATTAGTGGTAAGCAAGACAACAGTCACTTGCAAGACATTATTGGCAATATCGCCAGCATTGTCATCAATAGTCTGCTAAGGTTTTGGTAAAAGATTTTCATTTGTATCAATGTCCTAGACACATTCTGATCATACTTTGGCTGAACTGTTATGAAGCTAAGTCAGTTCATTCAGTGACATTTACCACACGTACCATGATGAGAGATCATAACACAATTTGGGTTTGGTGCAAATTATTTCCTTTGCTAAATTTGGATTATCTTAAAACTTGGAAAGTATCATTATGAATTTGAGACCATTCATTTTATGATATGCATACCTTTGACATTGAGGGCCAAGTTCACATAGAAAGTTTCTTCTTTGACTTGTTTCCTAAACATAAACCACATGATGGATTTATTCATATTTGTGATGAATTGTTAAAAACATAAGGAAAATTTGTTTGGTGCATGCACATGTATTTGACCGTTAGGCCAAAGTCTTGGTCATAGAAAATTTATATTTAGGTTATGGTTAAAGTTTGGCTTGTATTTGTTTGCTTGTTAACCCCATAATGGATAAAAGAAATTTCCTATTTGTGATGAATCAATTGGAAATTAATACAATTTATTCTGCAACATCTGCGGTCTGCCTTGATTTCTGGACAAGATCAGAGTCACAGAAAAGTCGCATTATTATTATGATTCAAGTTTTGTTCTCTTGTTCTATTTTCTAAACATTTCAAAGGATTTTGTTTGTACATTGGTTGCATTTTATGAAGCTGAGACAGTTAATTACATGATGTTCTTGCGCAGCCTTATGGCCTCTCTCACCGCCTTCATGCTATTTTTATTTTCGTTGTTCACCTAGCATGTAAATGCAGGTATGAGCACTGTTGCCTTCAATTGCATTTTATTGTCCCAAGTCAATTTGAACTTGTACACATAGACTCATTGTTCTAAAGTTAAGTGACAGTATCTTTTAAAATCATATAATTATATTTATTCTAGTAATGTGTTGCTTTGATGAGATTTAAAAATAATGAGAAACATGGAGTTCTAATTCTATTGTCGCGACAGGTATCTACAATATTCCGATTTTTTGATTCCCAGATCATTCAAAAGATAAAAAACTTAAATTAGAAGTTGTAATGTAATTGAGGCCTGGAATGATACAAAATGTTACACACACACACACAACATAAAGAAGGCAGTACAAGTTTCAAAATGCTAGGACAACTTGGTTTCATTTTAAAATCATGCAAACTCCAATATTTATTTTACAAATTTACACGTTAGTTATGATAGACTTTCAGAAATCAGTCATATTTGTTTTTATTCCATTGATAGAGATAACATCTAGAGCTGCAGAGGTTTCTTACATTGTACATGAACATATATTTGTACAAATTTCACATAGGCAATTAATTATTTTCAAAACCTGCCTTTAGCAGACAGGTAGACACAAATACAACAGTTTTTAGCAGTCATTATTAAATAAGTAGTAGAGTTTTCTTTTTATATTTGTAAAAGTAACTTAATGGCATGGAATAGAAGGGTGAGAGCATTCTACATAACCTTTATTAGTGTCATATTTTAACACTTAAATTTGAAACTTGTAAATATTTAGTGACTTCATGACTTTGCCTTGGCCGTTCCTATCTTTGAATGTATTACTATTATTCATAGACTTTTTATCTGATTTGAATGCAAAATTGTCATCTTGAGAGATATTTCAGTTTTTCACAGTTGCATAGGTGCATTTTAAGACTTGCAGTATTGTTCCAGTGGAGTTGATGATACAGTCAACCATGTTTGTGTCTGTTTGAAGTCTGATTGGTGAAGCAGTATGACTTGTGTACATCTATGTTGTCTATTTACATTGAATTTTTCACATTTGTACTTCTTTATTTAGCTTTTAGATTTGCTTTCTTACTGTTTTGAGGGGGAGCAGGAAAGCCCCATGTAAGATAATGTTTCTTGAATATATCTTTATTCATTGCATCAAAATAAATCATGGTGAAACAACATCTCCATTTGCCTTTTTATACACAACACCCCCACCCCACCTCCAGCGTTATGGACTAATCCTGACATTGCCCATTCTTCCATCTGGCATACTCTTGGTAGTCAGCTGTTGAAAGTAAACAGAAACAAATACCATATATAACGCGCTTGTAAGTCGAGTCCAATTACAAACTGTACAGACCCAGATCTGCTTGCATATAATGCACCAGCATATCGGGTCCTGTGCAGTTTGATAGGAGTAATCAGTAGAACAAACAACATAGACACTGATCTGCAAGCACATTATGCTGTGTAAATCATAATCTTTGGCTGCAGTTTGACTCCAGTTATAAGTAAGTACATATGGTAGACTAATTTGTCTTTCCATATATCTGTTCAGATTGCTTGCTTATTCTTATCAGGTTTAAGGTGCAGTAATATTTGTAACTAAAATAAGGCTTGAAATGGTTCTAAAAGGCAGGAAGAGTTTCAGGTGTGAATGGCAACTTGGATTCATTAAAAATACCATGCAAACTCCAACCTATCATATAAATTTAAGATTTACCACTCATTATGTGCTTGTTTTAGTAATGATATACTTTCAGAAATCATTGAAAAAAATTTTTTCATTCCTAATTGATATGCATGACATTTGGAGATGCATCTGTTGTACTCGTGTACCATATATACTCACTTGAAGCTCAATTGCATACAACATAGACCCTGATCTGTCATTACACAAAGTGCCAGCAGATTATATATTCTGTATTGCTGGTTATGTCAATTACTCCTAACAAACTGCATGGATTAAGCAAATTTTGCAATGACAGATCTGGGTCTGTGCAGTTTGCTGTTGGACTTGTAAGCAAGTATATATGGTGCATTTATTTGTAGGAATTTCACTTAGGTAATTATTGTCAAGCCTACAATTACCACTTTCATGGCAGTCTTGTCAAGCCTGTCTTTAGACATAAATACCACTTTTTTGGAAGTCATTATCAAGATTTTCTGCTTTATGTTACTACAAGTAAGTTATGTGAATTCTTCAATACAATGGCATAGAATGAGGTGTAAGACCAAGCATTCCATCAATACAATGGCATAGAATGAGGTGTAAGACCAAGCATTCCATCAATACAATGGCATAGAATGAGGTGTAAGACCAAGCATTCCATCAATACAATGGCATAGAATCAAGGGTAAGACCAAGCATTCCATCAATACAATGGCATAGAATGAAGGGTAAGACTAAGCATTCCATCAATACAATGGCATAGAATGAAGGGTAAGACCAAGCATTCCGTCAATACAATGTCATAGAATGAAGGGTAAGACTAAGCATTCCATCAATACAATGGCATAGAATGAAGGGTAAGACCAAGCATTCCATCAATACAGTGGCATAGAATCAAGGGTAAGACCAAGCATTCCATCAATACAATGGCATAGAATGAAGGCTAAGACCAAGCATTCCATCAATACAATGGCATAGAATGAGGTGTAAGACCAAGCATTCCATCAATACAATGGCATAGAATCAAGGGTAAGACCAAGCATTCCATCAATACAATGGCATAGAATCAAGGGTAAGACTAAGCATTCCATCAATACAATGGCATAGAATGAAGGGTAAGACCAAGCATTCCATCAATACAATGGCATAGAATGAAGGGTAAGACCAAGCATTCCATCAATACAATGGCATAGAATGAAGGGTAAGACTAAGCATTCCATCAATACAATGGCATAGAATGAAGGGTAAGACCAAGCATTCCATCAATACAGTGGCATAGAATGAAGGCTAAGACCAAGCATTCCATCAATACAATGGCATAGAATGAAGGGTAAGACCAAGCATTCCATCAATACAATGGCATAGAATAAAGAGTAAGACCAAGCATTCCAGCATTCCATCAATACAATGGCATAGAATGAAGGCTAAGACCAAGCATTCCATCAATACAATGGCATATAATGAAGGCTAAGACCAAGCATTCCATCAATACAATGGCATATAATGAAGGGTAAGACCAAGCATTCCATCAATACAATGGCATAGAATGAAGGCTAAGACCAAGCATTCCATCAATACAATGGCATAGAATGAAGGGTAAGACCAAGCATTCCATCAATACAATGGCATAGAATGAAAGGTAAGACTAAGCATTCCATCAATACAATGGCATAGAATGAAGGGTAAGACCAAGCATTCCATCAATACAATGGCATAGAATGAAGGGAAAGACCAAGCATTCCATCAATACAATGGCATTGAATGAAAGGTAAGACTAAGCATTCCATCAATACAATGGCATAGAATGAAGGGTAAGACTAAGCATTCCATCAATACAATGGCATAGAATGAAGAATAAGACCAAGCATTCCATCAATACAATGGCATAGAATGAAGGCTAAGACCAAGAATTCCATCAATACAATGGCCTAGAATGAAGGCTAAGACCAAGCATTCCATCAATACAATGGCATAGAATAAAGAGTAAGACCAAGCATTCCATCAATACAATGGCATAGAATGAAGGGTAAGACCAAGCATTCCATCAATACAATGGCATAGAATGAAGGTTAAGACCAATCATTCCATGAATACAATGGCATAGAATGATATGTAAGACCAAGCATTCCATCAATACAGTGGCATAGAATGAAGGGTAAGACCAAGCATTCCATATAAACCTTAATATATTATTTAGAACTCAAGACTTGTATATATTTAGTGGCTTCCTAATGTTGTATATTGGCCCTTTCTATTTTGTTTGACTATTATTATTATTATTATTATTATTATTATTATTATTATTATTATTATTATTATTATTATTACTATTTTTTATTAATATTATTAATATTTAATATTATTATTATTATTCACAGAGATTTTATCATTTGATTTGAGTGTGAAATTGTCATCTCAAGAATTATTTCAGTTCTTTTGTCCTTTGTGATTGGATGGATAAATTGGTGGGGGGATATTTGACTTTAACTGCTTGTAATATTGTTCCAGTGGAGTTGATGATGCAGTTGACACTGGAGTCTGATTGGTAAGGCAGTATGACTTGTGTATATCTAGTTGTATATTTACATTGATTTGCTCAAATTTGTGCTTCTTTATTTAGCTCTTAGATTTGCTTTCTTACTCTTTTGGGAGGAGCAGGTAAGTCCCGTTGCAATGTACATAATATTTTAGGGAGCAGGAAAGTCCTGTTGCAATGTACATAATCTTTTAGAACAGAAAAGTCCCATTGCAATGTACATAATATTTTAGGGAGCACGAAGGTTTCACTGCATGTACATAATATTTTAAAAAGGTCCCACTCACTGCAATGTACATAATATTTTAGGGAGCAGAAAAGTCCCACTGCAATGGACATAATATTTTAGGGAGCAGAAAAGTCCCACTGCAATGTATATAATATTTAAGAAGGTCCCACTGCAATGTAAAAAATATTTTAGAGAGCAGAATGTCACCCAACTTGTACATAATATTTTAGAAAGCAGGAAGGTTCCACTGCATGGTCATAATATTTTAGAGAGCAGGAAGGTCCCACTACATGTACATAATATTTTAGAAGGTCCCAATGCAATGTACATAATATTTTAGAGCAGAAAGGTCCCACTGCAATGTACATAATGTTTTAGGGAGCAGGAAGGTCCCACTGTAATGTACATAATATTTTAGAGCAGAAAAGTCCCATAGCAATGTACATAATATTTTAGGGAGCAGGAACGTCCCACTGCATGTACATAATATTTTAGGGAGCAGGAAGGCCCCAATGCAATGTACATAATATATTACAGAGCATTGCAATGAACATATAATTTTAGGGAGTGGGAAGATCCACTAAAGTGTATATAATGCTTTTGTGTTTGTCTTTAGTCATTGTCCCAAAATAAACCTCTCCATTTCCTTCTTCTATGAGTAATCCACATGTATGTCAATCTTTCCCTCCAGCCCACTCATCAGTGCAACTGGCTTGCAATGAAACATATTATGTTTATCTCATAAGATACAATTATTGACAAATCACTTTGCGTGAGCAACTTTTGTGAGTCATTGCCCATTTTGTCTTTGCAACTCAATGCATTGTTACACAATATTTTTAGCACTAGTTTTCCATTTTTTATGGATTTCCTTAAAACTGTGTTAATAATATTGTCCACACCAATAGAATAAATTTTATCCCACACTTTGTTTTAGGTGTTGCCCTGTTAATGTAATTTGTGACAATCTTGTTAGTGCAACTTATGCTGCAGTTTTTGATTGAATTGCATGAAATTTGATAGTATTATTGTCAGCATCTATTGATAGATCTATTTTGCTCCTGCATGCATTGTTAGAAGGTTTTTGCCATTTTTTTTGTCATACATATTAAACTGTCTTTGTCATCAGGAGTTTTTGCCCTTTTTATATTGTAACTTAATGCTTTATATGACCCAATTTTTGGCAGGAGTTATTGCCCTTTTTGTCATGTAAATTAATACAGCATATGACAGTCTTGTTAGCACAACTACTGATACAGTTTTTGGTGGATTGCCATAAAACATGGAAAATGTTATGGTCATCACCAGAAAATGTAAATACACACTTTTTTCCCACAATTTGGGGCCCCAAGTGGTCTCCTGGTCTAAAGCGATGACCGTTACAGATCACTGCCATCTCACCTCTGTGTGAGTTCGAGTTCAGACTCGGCTAACGTGGGTAAGTGAGAAAGCCTGCCAGTAGCTTATCGTGGGTCGGTGGTTCTTCCTGGGGTTTTCCAGGGTTCTTCCTCCACCATCAATACTGGCCGCCATGTATAGCCTATCTTGTGCTGAAAAATGGCATTAAATCCTACAACAACAACTCCCACAATTCTTGCTAAGAGTTATTGTCCATTTTGTTTCGCCACCTAATGCATTATGTACATGTATAACAAATTTTCATTAGCACATCTAGTTCAAAAGTTTCTGATGGATTGCCATGGAAATAGTTAATATTTGATTATCACCTGAAGATACACATATTGACAAATGATTTCACTCCAGCAATTTTCTTTAACTCAGTATACATTATTTCTTCCTGGTCATAGGCAACAGTTAAAAGTGGGTTTCATAATGCCTACCTCTTGATGAGGGGCTAAGATGCCTTTATAAGGTTGGATTTTTATGGCACAGCAAACCAGGGGGGTTATATAGTGCCAAGGCAAATGGAATAACAAAGGGCATGCTATGGTAGCCAAACTGGGCAGATCCAATCATACAATTTTAACCAACACTCTTTCTGTCAGGAGTCTAGTATGCTGACCATTGACCCACAATGGCTTAAAATGTTATATGATAATTGTTGGTCAAGTTTTTGTATCTTGCACCCAGTAATACATATCTGGAACCAGGGCCCCAAGTGGTCTAAAACGGACCACTACCATCTCACCTGTCTGCGTGGGTTCAAGTCAAAGAGTCCACACATGTGGATATGTGAGAAAGACTGCCAGTAGCTTCTTGTGGGTTGTTGATTCTTTCCGTGGATTTCCTGGGTTTTTTCCTCCACCATTAATACTGTCCGTCATGTATAGCCTATCTTGTGCTGAAAAATGGCATTAAGCCCCACAACAGCAACAACAACATATCTAGAACCAAAAGGGTAGCATCTTGTAAAGTACTACACTCCCATCACAAATGTGGGTCATGTTGATCCAAATTTCAGGTTTCAATGACTTTGGTTTCATTTTGCTTTAAGATTAACATCTCAAGCAAGAATTGGCCAATGTTCATCAAACAACATGATTGTAAACATCTCATAGTCCCACACAATTACAACCAAACCAGGTCACTAACCTACCTTTCCCAGTTTACTAGCTTAGGTAAAGTCTTTGTGTGTAGCTCATGACCTTTCAACCCTATGCATATCCATATTTTAAATCATAAAACTTTATGATGCATGACTAAAGACAAAATTAGATTGATGTAGCCCATATTTTATAGTTTACTTACATTGGGTAAATTCTGTTGTTGTTGTTATAGGGTTTAACGCCATTTTTCAGCACAAGATAAGATATATATGGCAACCAGTATTAATGGTAGAGGAAGAATCCTGGAAAACCCCAGGAAGAACCACCGACCCATGAGAAGCTACTGGCAGGCTTTCTCACTTACCCACGTTAGCCAAGTCTCGGTTTAGATGGCAGTGATCCATAACAGACAGCACTTTAGACCACTTGGCCACTCGGGGCTCCATGGTAAAATCTGTAGTTTTCAGTGTTCAACGTACTGTTTATGCTAGAATTATCAGATGGATGATTGTATGCATCTCAGTACACACTAACAAGAAAATATCATGATGACCTAACTTTCACATTTGTTCTGGCTCAATTTCTTTTTTAAATTGCCCCAAACCACAGGTATATGGAATGTGATGTATGTATGTATATGTATGGGGAGACATGCTGCATGCATGTAGCATTATGTTCCACCCAGTCACATTATCCTGACACCAGGCTGGCCAGTACTAACACTAACCTCTTATTGTTGAGGACCAAGCAAGGTAGCTGCTAGTATAATGTTTATAAGTTGCTGGTATTACTAGGCCGGGGTTCAAACCCATGACTTCCCAGATATGAGGCAGATGTTCTGACCATTTAGATCACTGAAGCAGTAATACTTAAGGAAGATAAAACCTTCCAAATGAATGCAAGTTTGTAGTACTACATAACAAAAGAAAAAGGTATAAATTCGGCTAAAAGTACATCAAATAAATGGTGTATGTTTGTGTGATTTGGATTTTAATGTAGCTTTTAAAAAAAATTCAGTCATATCACTACAATGTCTGCATTGTGGCAGTTTATAGTGGTGTCTAGCACTGGGACATCATGCTGCAGACATGTAACATGTCCCACCTAGTCACATTATCCTGACACCAAGCCGACCAGACCTAACACTAACCTGTTAGTGCTAAGCACCTAGTGAGGCAGCTGTTAGTACAATTTTAAAAGTCTTTGGTACAACTCAGCCAAGGTTCAACCCGTGACTTCCCACATCCATGGCGGTCTAATATTTTGTGTTTATCTTATAATGCTAATGCTGATGATTATATGAATCTCTCCTAGTACCATACCCTTACTATAAAAGCTCATAGTGACCAACATTTATGTTTCTGCAGTTAGCTCAAGACCACACTAGATTTTGACATGTAATCTTGAGACTTGGTGACAGAATGCATCTTGATACCTTAATATAAAACCCATGACGTATATTTCTTGCTTAAAACACTGTTAGTACCACACCCTTGAAAGGTCATTGTGACCTATATTTTATGCTCATGTAACATATTAAGTATTTGTTTAACGCATGAATAGGAATTTAAGATTAAATTTATGGATTTTTTCACCAGGTTACATGTGAATGAGTAGGAATTAAATAATGGACTGTGTGCATTTCATGCAATTCTTCAGCTGTAGTGTCTAATCAATCCATAAATACTGATGCATGAATTATGAGTTTAACTGTAAAGATATTTTCTGCAAGATAAATTTATAATGGGGGAGGGGTTGGGGTTTCCTTCAACATTATCAATTTTAAAACAGAACTTTTATTTGGTATTGAAATCTCAAGCTAGAAACAGGTGCATATAAGAATAACAATGTGGCCCTGCTATAACATGGTAGTTTGGGTCCATAGAACCTGACCATGTTATAGACTGAACCATGATATAACCAACGAAGTCAGTTAACTGATGAAAATGATGCATTTTCTTAAATTGTAGAGGGGTAGGGTGGGGGTAATAAAAGTGGGAGCAAAAATGTAATTTATGATTAAATGAAGGCAAGCTAGTTATTTTTCTTTTTTGAAGATTGTAGTTGGCTTTTTTTGATAAATTGTGCATGTGTTATTGAAGTTACCGGTAAAGGTAAAGGACAGCTTTGGAGGCAACATCAAGCAACTGTAGAACATTGGTTGAGATTGATTTTTTTCTCATTTGCTTAGTATTTATACAGAAAGATTGGTGCTTCAAAGGTGATTAGTTTTCTTTGAAGCTTCAGCAAAGCTATTTTTTCTGGATACATTTTAAAAACAAAAGGATATAGCTGTCATTTGGTAGAAGTTACTTTTCCTGCTTTCAAAAGTTGGAAAATTTGACCTAATTCTGGTAGCATAGACAGGCCAACAAGTAGATCTCCATTTTTGGTAGGGTTTTTTTTGGAGGGGGGTGACATTTCTGGTGGTAGAATGATACTACCTTTCATGCATGCTTCAGAATTTCTTTTAGAAAAAAGCCAATAGACGACGAATACACAAGTGTTCTGTTCTGATAGGGATTGCTACAGAAAATATGAGTGTTCTGAAGGATTTAATTCAATGAGCGAAAAGAAGAGTAATTTTACTTACCAACCATACACCAAGGTCAGTGAAAATAAATACATTAATTACTAGTGTGTGGCTGATAATCTGACACAATTTCATCCAAAAGATCCATTACGAGATAGTACTTTGTCCAGTTGATCTCCACTACCAGAAATGTTTAAAAAAAAAGAAAAAAATGCTGAAATCTTACAGCATACAGTACTCTGGCCTGATGTCAGAATATTAAGTCGATTATGATATAACTATGCACTGTTGAGATGGTTAGTTTATATTAACAATGAATTTGTTTATCTAACATAATATAAATTCCAGTACATTTTATATAAAGTTTGCAGCTTCCTTATGATGCCTTATGATGCCTCCAAACCCAAGTTATGTATACAAGTTTAGACAGCTAACAATGTCAGGGGAGGGAGAATGAAATTGCCAGATGGTACATTTTGTTGCCAGTAAGGAAAATAAATCGTAATGTTTGACATTGGCAAAGCTCAGCATGATCCCCGAATCAATTTTTTACTAATTATTTTTCATACTTTTACAAAGAAAAAAATATTTTTGTGTACAAGATAAATGCATGAAAATGATATTGCAGGAGTCACTGCACAATCTTCTTATATTAGAATTCTCTCTTTTTCCCAATAATGATAATTAATTTTTGACATGTTTATTTTCGTACTTTTAAGAAATAGAGAAAAAAAGTTCATGTATGAGAAAAGTACATATATATGAAATTTCAGGAGCCACAACTGTGCTATATCTGAATTTGTGTTATAATGGAGCTTTTCATAGCATGGTCACACTGTACACACTCACACACACATTCTCTTGTCTATGTATATACCTGTAATGCTTGTCATGTTTTTTTTAACACATTGGTTGTATCAATGGAAGGAAATGGGAGCAAAGTACCTTTCTCATTGAAAACCAAAACAGCACATAGGTATGGAGGCCATACAAATTGTCAACATATCCAAGAAGTTTGAAGGGGCCCCGAGTGGCCGAGTGGTCTAAAGCGCTGTCCGTTACGGATCACTGCCATCTCACCTCTATCTGCGTGGGTTCGAGTCTAAGATTCGGCGAATGTGGATATGTGAGAAAGCCTGCCAGTAGCTTCTCGTGGGTCGGTGGTTCTTTCCGGTGATTTCCCGGTTTCTTCCTCCACCATTAATACTGGCCGCCATGTATAGCCTTTCCTGTGCTGAAAAATGGCGTTAAACCCCACAACAACAACAACAACAACAAGTTTGATGCTGTTGAATAAAAAAATGACCATAATATTATGAAAAGTGATTGTTCTCAAACCATTATCATCTCCATATCTACTGTTCAAGACAACATTATTAACACGTTTGAAGTAGTCTTGACAAGACAAGAGTCTATTGCATTTCTAAATTCATGAATTTATTGTCTATCACTCAAAATGGCTTTCTGAACTATTTTGTGCAGTCACTAATATGTGTGGACATCTGTAAATAGAAAATTCTCATGCTGTACATAAGTGGTGCACAACAAACAAGGGGCAGTATCAAATGTGTTATAGTAGGAATGCCATAAAAAAAATGAGTCCAAAGAGGGCCATATAACACTCAGCTGGTTTACATAACAGTTGACAACTTCTCTAAATAGGAATATGCAGTAGTGTAAGAACACATGCATAATAAACTATTTCCCAAACTAAGCCATATTTGAAGTCATTCCAAATTTGTATGATAAGACACCCAATAGATCCAAATTTTGGCTTAAATAGTGGCAAGAAGCCCAACCAATCATATGCAAGATCACATCCTGGTGATAGAAGCATAAGCTCCAAGTATAGTTACCAGGGTGGTAATAAGAAAATTTACATTATTATTGTCTGTGGATCTTGAACTTACACAAGATCTTGATGATCTCACTGGAAAAAAAAAATCAGATCCGACATATGGCCTTTAGAGCAGTAGGAAGCAAAGCCAATCAGATGAAAGAAAACCTCATTAATATGTATGCCATCTCATAAAACCCATCCAGGATCTTAAGGATACGAGTTTGTATTTCAAGTCTGATCACAACTGAATGGAAATTATGGCTTACAGAGGGGTAACATAATCAGTCAATCAGATGCAAGATTACTTCATAAGTATTTGTGGATTTCATTCATTAATGAATTCATTGAATATGTTGGTGAGATAAGCATATATTCCAAGATTGATCAAAAATTGGATAAGAAATATTGCCTTAAGAGTGGTAACAAGCTCATAGAGCTGAAATATTAGATTATATCATTACTATGCATGGATCCTGCTCATTATTTAATCAGTCCAAGATCTTTGATATAAACCTACACTGCAAGTTTGATCAAGTGGAGCCTCCAGAATTGTGACATGGTTATTCAATCAGGTTTGAGATCACCTCATTATTACGCATGGATGTTTTGCATTGTCAGATTTTTCCAGGATTGGATGATGTAAAGCCATATTGCTGAATTCAGTCAGAAATCGGCTCCAGAGTGGCAGCAAGCAAATGATGATGTACAATGAATAAAAGACCATACCATGACCTCCCTCAGCTTCATGGACAGGTGAGCTAAAAATACTTAAAGATTGTAACTAATTTCTGAAGGACCATGCACAGAAGTCATTCTCTTTCAGCATCTTAAATACTAAGTGCAAAATATTTATCCTGTGTCAACTGTTGACTGAGAAAACCAAGAAAGAAATGAATGAAACTTTTATTTCACAATAGAAGCAAAACAATTATTTACAAAACATGACATGAAAAACTATTAACAACTAAGGTATTGTTTGCAAACTAGATCCTAATCAAGTGACCTGAAATGAGAATGGAAGGTGATAAAAGAGTCTTAATTAAATTTTTTAAGATTTTTAATCATTCATTTTAATGAAATATTGTGGATCCCCTCAAATTTATTCTGAGAAACTGGGCCTCTTTCTCCTTTTGTTTTTATATGGAGTTCAGGCAGCTTGAGTTTTAATATAAGCTGAGCCATGGTTAAATATTTAAACATGTTTTGCATCACTTTTTGACCATTTCTCTGTGAAAGAGACCCCTTAAGAAAGTTTGGTAGTCTGAGCTTCCATTCTATAACCCATATACCAGTAAGTGTGCACATTATGATAGTATACATGACTATTTTTAAACCAGCTTAATTATGTATTAAAACAGCAACTCTCTCTCTCTCTCTCTCTCTCTCTCTCTCTCTCTCTCTCTCTCTCTCTCTCTCTCTCTCTCTCTCTCTCTCTCTCTCTCTCACAATGATTTTGTGCAATTTTTACAATATTTTTGTGTAAGTTTTACAATATTTTCTAAAGAGTTTATTCTCATTCTCATTAAAAGTGGCCTGATTTGAGATTCTAAATTTAACCTCATAACCCTTCGGAATAGTGGACCCATTCTAAAACATTTTACACCTAAAACTTTCAAACTATACAAATTAAACCTGTACATGTCATATTTCTATTTTTAAACATATTACAAGCATTGCTGCTAATGAAAATTGAAACATTTGGCAATATTATGTCCAAATATTTGGAGCAGACCCATGACATTTTAATACAGACTTATATACACCATATTCACCCACTAAACATAGCAATGGTAGTTTAATACAGAACCATGGTTAATACCATATTCACTCACTAAATAGCAGTGTCAGTTTAATACAGAACCATGGTCAATACCATATTCATACACTAAACAGAGCAATGGCAGTTTAATATGGAACCATTTATGATTAATACCATATTTACTCATTAAACAATGCAGTGGCAGTTTAATACAGAACAATTAATACCATATTCATCCACTAAACAGAGCAGTGTCAGTTTAATACAAAACCATGGTCAATACCATATTCACCTACTAAACAGAGCAGTGGAAGATTAATACAAAACCATAATCAATGCCATATTCATCCACTAAACAGAGCAATGGCAGTGTAATACAGAACCATAATAAACAGAGCAGTGGCAAATTAATACAGAACAATAATTAATACCATATTCATCAACTAAACAGAGCAATGGCAGTTTAATATGGAACCATCTATGATTAATATCATTCACTCATTTAACAATGCAGTGGCATTTTTATTACAGAACAATAATTAATACCATATTCATCAACTAAACAGAACAATGGCAGTTTAATAGAGAAACATGGTTAATACCATATCCACCCACTAAACAGAGCAGTGGCAGTTTAATATGGAACCATCTATGATTAATACCATATTGACCCACTAAACAGCAATGGCAGTTTAATACAGAATCATGATTAATACAGAAGTTGTTCTTAACCCCTTTGTTCAATCATTTTGGAGTCGGAACACAGCAATGGCAGTTCAATAGTGTCATGGTTTAATGTTTCAAAATACAGTTGGATGTATCCACAATGACAATTTTAAAATCTTTTGTAAAATCATACTGCTACAGTATTTATGTACTTTGCTTTATGCTATAAAACAGTGATTAGATACTTTGCATTAAGTCATGTTACAGTTTTTAGGTCCTTTGCATGATACTGTGATACACTGTTTAGGTACTTTGTGTAATGCTGTGATACGCTGCTTAGGTACTTTGTGTAATGCTATGATATAATGTTTAGGTACTTTGCATTATGTCATAATACATGTTTAGATACTTTGCATTAAGTCATGATATGGGTTTTAGGTCCTTGCTATGTTGGTTTGATATATTATTTGGGTGATGCTGTAATATAGTATTTAGGTCCTTTGCATGATGCTGTGACATTATTTATGTACTTTGTGTTATGCCATGATATAATAGTTAGGTACCTTGATTTATGCTCAAAGACAGTATTTAGATATTTCATGAAGTCATGATATGGTTTTTTGGTTGTTAGCAAGGTTCTGTGATACATTATTTAGGTATGTGTTAATATACAGCATTAATGTACCTTATGTAATGTCATTTTGAGTATTAAGGTACTTTGTATGATGGTATAACACAATATTTAGGCACTTTGCATGATGCTTTGATACAGTATTGTGTGATGCTATCATACAGTATTCAAGTACTTTGTATGATGCCATGATACAACATTTACATACTTTGCATGATGCCATGATACAACATTAAAGTACTTTACCTGATGCCATTATACAACATTAAAGTACTTTGCATGATGTCATGATACAACATTTAAGTACTTCACATGATGCCATGATACAATATTAAAGTACTTTGCATGATGCCATGATACAACATTAAAGTACTTTGCATGATGCCATGATACAACATTAAAGTACTTTGCATGATGCCATTATACAACATTAAAGTACTTTGCATGATGCCATGATACAACATTAAAGTACTTTGCATGATGCCATGATACAACATTAAAGTACTTTGCATGATGCCATGATACAACATTAAAGTACTTTGCATGATGTCATGATACAACATTTAAGTACTTTGCATGATGCCATGATACAACATTAAAGTGCTTTGCCTGATGCCATGATACAACATTAAAGTACTTTGCATGATGCCATGATACAACACTAATGTACGTAGCATGATGTCATGATACAACATTTAAGAACTTTGCATGATGTCATGATACAACATTTAAGTACTTTGCATGATGTCATGATACAACAATTAAGTACTCTGTGATGACATAATACACTATTTATGTACTTCATGCAATGATGTCATACAGTATTTAGGTACTTTGTGTGATTCCATGATACAATATTTAGGTACTATGAAATGCCATCATACAGTATTTAGGTACTTTGTGTGATTCCATGATACAATATTTAGGTACTATGACATGCCATCATACAGTATTTAGGTACTTTGTGTGATTCCATGATACAATATTTAGGTACTATGAAATGCCATCACACAGTATTTAGGTACTTTACATGATGACATGATACAGTACTTATGCCATAATACAGTATTTTGGTACTTTGTGAAATATAAAAACATGAAATAGACTTAACAGTTATTTACTCTACCATATATATACCCATGTAAAACACATCTAGTGTAATCAAGCAAATCAGTTTGTGCCATTCATTATGTAATTTCATGTCAGTGGCACAAAATCCTGAACTTCTGGCACAGTACCCAAGGATGGGATGACCAATCTGAGTGCACCACAAGTTCTTACAATCTTGATTTTCTAAGAGATTAAGGGAAAAAAAATGGTTACCATATATGCTCACCTATAAGTCAAGCCCAACTGCAAACTGCACAGACCCAGATCATGTGCTGGCAGATTTTGGTCTGTGCAGTTTTTAAGGAATAATCAGTACAGCAAACAAAACAACACAGAGTTGTTGGTACGTTATCTCTTTACAAGCACCTTTGTACACCTCTACTCCATTCACATGGAAACACCTTTGGACATCTCTACCCGATTCGCATGTAAGCACCTTTTGATACCTCTATACCATTCTCATACAAGTGCCTTTTGATGCATGCTGTAAATATCAGTCATTTTGAGTGGGTTTTCATAGTGCCACATTAACGGAAAACCCCATATTAGATGCTACATTCATTGGTGTGAATGACCATTACATCAGATCATGTGGTCACTGTTTATGCTCTGGTCAAAATCTGTTATTTGAAGTAACAGGGTTGTATTCTCGACTCTCCAAAATGGTGGTCATAGATTTTGTTCAGTACTTACTAGAGTTTTTATGATTAGAATCACAACTATGAAAGCTTCAATAACTTAGGTAAAGGCTCTGATACTGATGTAGGAAGTTATTAGTTTTTATAAATTATCAAATTCAGCTGATTTAGTGATGTATACCCAAAGAACTTGTCAATTTCGAGTATGAGAAATGACAGCTATGGTTGGTCATGCGTCTACAATGACTTGATGGTGAACAAGTTCTCTTAAGAGTTTCAAGCACATAACAATTCTTCTGTGACAAATAATCATACAGCTATAACAATCAGATTTTACTCTTAAATCTTTCCATACATAATATAGGTGTACCAAACAAGTAAAATAGTTAAAATTGCAGTTAAACGTAACATACACTTGACTGCTTAACAGGCCTATGTGTATGGAGTAGACGAGGTAACAGGTGTTCAGTTTATAGCGCACTGCACCGGGTAACTTTGCTACATGCATATCGAAGGGCTAAAAAGCCATACACTTTATGAGGTAAAGGGTTATGCTATGGCAGATTTATATGTAACTTTATTGTTTGCATTCTGAATCAACTTATAAGTGTGTATATATGGTATATGTTTCTGTTAGTACTAAATGTAGAATTTGTCATCATCCTGATTTTTAACTCCAGCAAATATGAGGTGCAGTATGTATTGATCTGTGTAAAGAACTAAACCAAAAATGAATATGTTTACACATTCAAAATGATACTCTATGTACAAAATATATACATAGTTGTTTTCTCAGACTCATGCACCAATGGTAAAAATTTTACAGTGAAACACACATATGGTTAAATATTTTTAAGATCAACAATTATAACTAGGCATTTCTCAAGTTTACAGTCAAGCTAAGGCCAATATTTGAAGAAAGCACTATGTGATAAAAACTGCAAAATATAGTTTCCTCTCTTGAAAATAAATCATTCGTTGATGAGAACTCCATAGTATCTTAGCCATTTCTTTAATTTATCCCTATACTAAAGCTTTTACTGCATGCAGGCATGTAAATTAGGACAAAGGGGTGTTCAGGAAATAACTTCTACATGTTGGGATACAAATCAGGACAATGGGGTCTTCAGTTACGTTTTTTACATGGCGACATGTAAATTAGGATGAAGGGATGTTCAGTGTGCCTTTCACACATGAAACGTAAGACAAAGGGGTGTTCAGTGTGCCTTTCCCACATGAAACTTAGGACAAAGGGGAATTCAGGAAATCACTCCTACATGTTGGGATGCAAATCAGGACAATGGGGTCTTCAGTTAATTTTTTTACATGGAGGCATGGAAATGAGAATGAAGGGATGTTTAGTGTGCCTTTCCCATATGAAACTTAGGACAAAGGGGTGTTTAGTGAAGTTTTCTTACATGCAGGCATGGAAATGAGGACAGAGGGGTATTCATTGATGTTTTCCTTCATGCAGGCATGGAAATGAGGACAGAGGGGTGTTCAGTGAAGTTTTCCTTCATGCAGGCATGGAAATGAGGACAGAAGGGTGTTCAGTGAAGTTTTCCTTCATGCAGGCATGGAAATGAGGACAGGGGTATTCAGTGAAGTTTTCCTTCATGCAGGCATGGAAATGAGGACAGGGGTGTTCAGTGATGTTTTCCTTCATGCAGGCATGAAAATGAGGACAGAGGGGTGTTCAGTGAAGTTTTCCTTCATGCAGGCATGGAAATGAGGACAGGGGTGTTCAGTGAAGTTTTCCTTCATGCAGGCATGGAAACGAGGACAGAGGGTGTTCAGTGATGTTTTCTTTCATGCAGGCATGGAAATGAGGACAGGGGTGTTCAGTGATGTTTTCCTTCATGCAGGCATGGAAATGAGGACAGAGGGGTGTTCAGTGATGTTTTCCTTCATGCAGGCATGGAAATGAGGACAGAGGGGTGTTCAGTGATGTTTTCCTTCATGCAGGCATGGAAATGAGGACAGAGGGGTGTTCAGTGATGTTTTCTTTCATGCAGGCATGGAAATGAGGACAGGGGTGTTCAGTGATGTTTTCCTTCATGCAGGCATGGAAATAGAGACAAAAGGGGTGTTCAGTGAAGTTTTCCTTCATGCAGGCATGGAAATGAGGACAGAGGGGTGTTCAGTGATGTTTTCCTTCATGCAGGCATGGAAATGAGGACAGAGGGGTGTTCAGTGATGTTTTCTTTCATGCAGGCATAGAAATGAGGACAGGGGTGTTCAGTGATGTTTTCCTTCATGCAGGCATGGAAATAGAGACAAAAGGGTATTAGTCATCAGTATTATAGTGCTGTACTCCAAAATGATATACCTAAGCACATAACTGAAGTGAAATCCTGCATAAAACAAGAGACCTTGGATCAATTGTCTGGCTAGTGTCAGGACCAAGTACAATAGACATTTGTCCAGAGGTCAAGGATGAATGACCGTTTTCAAATTGTTGCAATGAAAGACAATTATAATTTCATTAGCTAAATAAGACAACACCATATCAAGATGCCAAAAAAAGATTTTTCACCTGGTAGCAATTGAAGCCAAATGATTACTAGGGAGACCACCAAAACTGAGGGCATCAAAAACACAACTTTGGAGAAGCATGTCAAAAGGAACATTTCCAAACAGATAAAAAAAAGAATATGTGGTTTTAAAGAAAATTTCAATTCCATCTGTCCAAGTGGCTGTTAGGAAGACCAAAAAAACATTTTTTTGGTAAAATAAGTCATAAAAACATTGTATATTCAGCTTGATCTTAACTGGCTCGGTGGTTTTGGAAAGAACACATATTCCACCTGGTGGTTTTAAAAGTCAGCTCAAAATGCAGTAAGAAACATTTCATACCATGTTTGATAAAACTTGGCAATGTGATCTTGTTGGAGATATAAAAAAATGTGGCTACGTGGTCTTGATAGAGATATAAAAATAAATGTGGTGATGTGGTCATGTTGGAGATATCAAAAACTGGCTATGTGGTCATGTTGGAGATATCAAAAGCTGGCTATGTGGTCTTGATGGAGATATCAAAACTGTGGCTATGTGGTCTTGCTGGAGATATAAAAAAACTGGCTATGTGGTCTTGGAGATTTAAAAACTGGCTATGTGATCTTGTTGGAGATATAAAGACTGTGGTGATGTCGTCTTGCTGGAGATATAAAAAATATGGCAATGTGGTTTAGAAGGATAATGCACAAGTACAATGGATGTAAGGTTACACCATTTGCTCAATATGCCTTTGGTCAGATGAAAAAAGTAATCTTGTCCATGAAGCATGAAATATTATAACAGTGACTTATTTTTTTGCAATGTGATATTATATTGTTCAAAAATATGATACTCCCAAATTGCAACTGGGAAAGCAGTGTTGCTTGTGAAAAACAACACAAACACTATATTGACAACTATGATGCTGTGACTATAGAGCAACCTTTTGTGCAGATTTAAAAAGGCAAGTCTAAAGCAGAATTCTTATCCTGAGGCACTGAAAATTGGCATTTAAAACATATTACCACACATCCCACTGACCATCAATCATCACTCAACACTAATAGTAGCTGCAAATGAGGGCATGGAAATTCACTTAGCAATTTTGTATTATTTGCTTTTTGATATGGTGGTTCTGAACATCTGAAGCGCACTATCACATACTTGTTTGCCACTGTATGTCCTTTTTCAGAGAGTGTATTTGCCCATGACCACAACTGTAAATAGCACGGACTTTGATCTGCTGCTTTATGATGCACTGACAGATCAGGGTATTTGCTGTCAGTTACTGAACAATATTACAATTGAGGAGATTAAATATTTAGGAGGGGGGACAAGCAAACTTTAAAAAAACTTACCACCATCTTTGCAGTTTGCTTAATGATATTTCTTGACAGAATTAGAAGGATTTGAGCAATTCAGCTGAAGCCCTCCTTTTCATTCATAAACATATAAAGATGTCTTTCTGAAAAAAAAGAACCATCCCTCTTCCCAAAATTGAGTCTCTAGAAACATATCCATCCTAGATTTGCCAATTTTGTAATGCCAGAAGACTTCAATATTGTTCATTTCTGAATACTACTTAAATTTTGCTGGTTTCTAAAAAAACTCTTTCCTCCAAAATCTTTCAGAAACAGCCATAAGTTGAAGTAGGTTTGTACCACTTACATAATTTCCAAGTTTTTGAACCTCTTGGATGCTAATTTATTGTGACTTAAGTTGTCTCCCTTTTTCTTCCCCAAAAAAAAAAAAAAAAAAAAAAAAAAATGATTAGAAAGCCAATAGAGCCAATCAATGTAATCCCACAAATTAATGAATTTAAAATGTTTGCAAACTCCATATTCCCATTGCAATAAGACTGATATACAGCTGATATTCTATAAAAGCAAACTTTATTTGGTGGTGGTGGTGGAGAAACATAAAAAAATTCATACTTCTCTGAAGTTTTCATATTTTGCTCATACACATATTAAAATTTTTTATCAATACTTTTATTGCTGTTCCATGAAAAGAAAATAATCTTTTGTCATGGATTCTTGGTGTTTAATTAAAAAAACTTTTCCACTAAAGGGATAATGTTAGAAAAAAAATTCTGGGTGAAGTAGTTTAGAGGACACTGAAAGTTACTAAATTAAAACAAAAGATTATTTGAATTAAAGTCATTTTAAACTATTTCTTGCTAACTGCAAATTGCTTGACTGTTTAAATGAGATGAGAATGTTCATATATGAAATAACTTACTATAGAGTAATTAATAACTGTACTATGCAGTAATCAATTATTGTTTTACAGTAATCAGTTATTGTGTTATACAGTTAATAATTCCACTATTGTGATCAATTAATGCACTATACAGTTAATAATTATTGCACTATATGGTGATCAATTACTACACTATAATCAATTACTGCACTATAGAGTAATCAATTATTGCACTATATAGTAATCAATTTCTGCACTAAACAGTAATCAACTACTACACTATACAGTGATCAACTACTGCACTATACAGTAATCTATTATTGCACTATACAGTAGTGAAGAGAAGATACTTCTGCATATAATGCATGTCAGTTAAGACATCAAAATATAACTTTATGTAACTTTTAAACTCTTTATCTTTCTTTATCTTTTCTTGTTATGAAAATAAAGTCAATTAAAACAATGGACATAGCACATACTAAAATATATTAATTTTATTATGCTTGCAAAACTTTATGCCTGCATTGTATAATTAATTACAAGCTACATTTGTATCAAGCATATGTACATATGTACCCACTTAACTGCAAGCAAAATATCTCCTGATCTGACATGGCATTATGCACCTGCAGATCAGGGTGTTTGCTGTTTGTTCTATTGATTACTCCCAATAAACTGCATAGACCCAGTTTGGCAGGCACATTACAAAACAGCAGATCTTGGTCTGTGCGGTTTGCTGTTGAACTCATAAGGAAGTATATATGGTATATTTGCCCCAAGAATCCATAATATATACAAATATCAAAAGAACAATGTTGCAGCTTTCATTAGTACTTTTAATTTTCATTAATATTAAAAATCACTAGTCAAAATCATAGATATCCACTTGTACACTAATAATAACTGCTGCACATTTTTAATTCTGTATTCTACAAGAATTGACAAATATGAACTGATGATTGTAAATTTTGTTGACACTCAGAAACAAGGTCAAGTTATTTTTACCATATTTATCTGATGATAGAATCTATTTTATTATAGAATCTATGTTTAATAATAAAATCTATGTTTAATGATAGAATCTATGTTTAATGGTAGAATCCATGTTTAATGATATAATCCATGTTTAATGATAGAATCTATGTTTGATAATAAAATTTACGTCTAATGATAAGGCCAATCCACTCTTAATTTTATCTGCTAGCAACAGCTTCAAAATGTCAGCCATGGTGGCCATATTGGATGTTAGATCAGCACCATTTTCATTTAGGACCAACAGACATCACAAGAATACTTTTAGTGAAAATCAAATGTTGATAAGACTATCCATCTAGTAGAAATAGCAATAACAATATTTTCGAAATCAAAACTATTTTAGGGGAACCAATTTGACATTATAAAAGTCTTTGTTGAAAATTCCATATCAATACGACTCCATTCAGTAGGAGCAGCAATAACAAGATTTTAAAGATGGCTGCCACTGTGGCCATATTGGATGTAAGATCAAGATAAAAACTGTTCTGATAAAAACCCTATGTTGATATGACTTTCTATTCTGGAGGAATAGTAATAACAAGTTTCAAGATGGCTGTCATAGCATTTATATTGGACACCAGATCAGGGTTGTTTTCATTTTGGACCAACAAAATATCATAAAACATCTTTCAGTGAAAACTCCATAGTGATGTAACAATCTGTTGAGGAAAAGGAGTGAAAACAAAATTGTCAATATGGCCAATATAGCAGCCATGCTGGAAGTCTGAGCAGCCATACTGGAAGTCTGAGCAGAACCATTTCCATTGAGGACCAACTTTGAGTGAATGTGTGTGTAAAGTCTCATGGCAATTCTTGAAGAAGTACTGATAACCAAATTGTGCTAATGTATGGATGGATGGATGGATTTTGGACAACAGACAAAGAACAATAGGCTATCCCATAAGCCCTTCTGGTCTATGACTATTACAGTGAACTAAATGAGGTCAAGAATAACATATCCTCCTTTCCTACACAAGGCTGGCTTGAACCATATCATAACCTGACAGAATATCAGTGTTTTCTGGATACACTTGTGCCTTGGACCTGCCCACATTCATGTATTCCAAATGAGGTTTTGACTCATGATTCAAAGAGTTTTTTTTATACTGGATACTTGTGTTGTTATTGGTCCAAAGTTGGTATCCACTTGTGAAATCTGAATGGATGGGGAAATGATGAGAAACATTGGCCACAGAATAGTTTGAATGTGGTAAGATTGTAGAGTACAGCACATTTCTAGAGTCACAATCTGAGCAAATGTTAGGAGGTTCTGTTTGAGCAGAGTCTATTGACAAGCAGGAAGTATTAGAACCAAGACGAATTTTTCTCCCACAGAGGGTGTAATTATCTTCAAAGCCTCTAGAATGTGTACTGATAGTTTGAGCATCTCTGACACTACCTATGGCCAGCCAATTTGGGCTTATACAGTCTACCATGTCTACATTATCCTCACTAATACTACCAAGACGACTGGAACTATCATTGGATAGAACAACTCTGCTGTCATTTTCATCTGGAACGCCATTAGTTTTACACATATACTTCTCTGCATATGTATTAAAATTTTCACAAACTGTTGTCTGTACATATGAAGGTCTTTTAGGTTTCACAGATGTGGCAACACAATCACTGGGGACAAGATTGTCTCCCTTATCTCTAATTCTTTCCCCACTGGAACTGTACATGTAGAGATCTGCCTTAGAATCTGGAATAAGTTCAAGATACACAGGCATGCCATTTATCTCTGGTTCTAGATAATTCGAAGCATGTGAATTTATTTCCTCTGTTGCATCTTTAGGTTCTGGTGAATCAAATGAAGTAGCTCTTTTTATTTGTCCGTGTGGTCTAATACTTCCATAGTTTGCCTGAAAAAAAAAGATCAGTGATAAAGTTATTCTAAATGGATGTAATATGTAAATCTACGTATAGGGTTTATGATGTCAAAACAATTTTTCTTCAATTATTGTCCATTCTATCACTAAGAATGCAGACAGATATGAATATCATCTGTACTTGCTCATAAGATGATCCAACTGCAAACTGCAGAGACCAAGATCTGCTGGCACATAATGAACCAGCAAATCTGGATCTCTGCAGTTTGTTAGGTGCAATTAGCAGAATAAACAACATTGACCCTAATCTGCAGATGCATTATGCTACAGCAGATCAGGATCTTTTTGTTGTTTGCAGTTTGACTAATTTTATAAGCGACTATATATGGTGTTTCATATAGTTCAAAGTGCCAAAGTTAGGAATGCTTTGATGGAGTGGAGTAATATTAAAGATAATAAGTATAGTGATGAAACTTGGGCTGTGGGCATGATAGAACTAAGGGTAATAGTAGGTAGGGCTGATCACCTAAACTCATTTGAAGGAAATGGATTGTGTATCCTTCTGGATCAATGATAATTAACACATAGTTTAATAAATGATTGGCACATAAGCACTTGTTGGGATGAAGGAGAGTATTAATAACAATAAGATCTTACCCATTGTGTGCTCTGATACTCAGGTCCATTGGATGAGGTCAATGTCTGCCTCGGCCTTGTTGTTCTCAGGTACTTGTAACCATCCACTAAAAAATAGTGCACAACATACTGAATCAAAATTTGCCTTTGAAAAGGTTTATAAAATTTTTAATCTCAAAATAACATCTAAATAAATCTTTGAAACAAATTATTAAATTACTAAATTAAGATACCTGTAAGTAATGATGTGCCTCCAATGTATCTTTGATTTTCTTTATTATAGTAATTTTGAAATAAATCTTTTTTACATGAGCATACTTTTTGAAGTTGCAAAACAAATTCTCAACTATCTCATTAAAACTGAGATAAAATACATGAGGAAATATTGCTACTGAAATAAATATAATCAAATGAAAACAGGCTTAAATATAAATTTGAAGAAAAACATTTTCTACTAAAATGACACAGTTAACTAATCCATCTGTGTCAAAGTTAGCAATAAAGATAACATGCTGAAAATTAAGTCACACAGGTGTAGATTTATCAGCCCATTATTTTCATATATTTACTAATGTTAAAATGTGTGCTAAAGAGAGCAATTACAGCACTCCATCATTATAACTCTGTCAATGTCAGACATTCTGTGTACTGCCCTGAAGGAAGACTGCCTTATAATTACTTATAGTACTCCCTCATTATAATACTGTCAGAGTATATTACCTTGTAGTGAGACACTTTATAATGATAGTAATCCCTCATAAATGTGTTGTTGAGTATACTACCTTGTAGTGAGACACTTTATAATAAATGACAGTATTCCCTCATTATAAACGTGTTGTTGAGTATACTATCTTGTAGTGAGACACTTTATAATGACAGTACTCCCCCATTATAATGCTGTCAGAGTATACTACCTTGTAGTAAGACAATTTATAATAAATGACAGTACTCCCTCATTATAATGGTATTGTGTATACTACCTTGTAATGAGACATTTTATAATGAATAACAATACACCATCATTATAAAGGTATCATTGAGTATAATACCTTGTAGTGAGACACTATAATGAATGACAGTACTCCCTCATTATAAAGGTGTCATATATAATACCTTGTAGTAAGACACTTTATAATGAATGCCAGTATTCCCCCATTATAAAGGTGGTGTTTAGTATAATACCTTGTAGTGAGACACTTTGTAATGAATAACAGTACTCCATGATTATAAAGGTATTGTTGAGTATACAACCTTGTAGTGAGACACTTAATAATGAATGACTACTCCATCATTATAAAGGTGTTGTTGAGTATACTACCTTGTAGTGAGACCACCTTATAATTAAGCACATTGTGCTTCTATAATTACATTATGATATGTGATCTATGGTTATAACCAACTGGACAGTGTCAGAACGATGGTGCTTTAGTGAGGGAGTGCTGTATCAAGGTTAAAACTAAGAGAATTTGGGATGATAATGAGAGCATAGTGATATAAATATGCTATTATAATTAGAGATCATTGTGATGAGCCATTACCAGTAAATTAAGAACAAGATAATGACAAACATAAATTCTCCATTGAATGTTGTCTCCTTAACATGTGTCAGGGGTATCAGAACACAGCCATTTTGTGAGTATATGCATGCTACATGGAATCTATGGCCTTATGATATATAATCATGCATTTTTTTATCATCTCTGTAATGCTACATTTCAATTAGCTATAGACGTCTTAAAACTTCATTACTGTCTGAAAAATATGTTAATTGAAATAATATAACTGTCATTTTCTTAATAAAGAATAATTAAAAATACTCTGCAAACATCTATGCAGAGCTGACATTTATACAAAAGAGAATCTAATGGGGGAGTCATGCTATCAAGCAGAAAAGGTAAATAAGTTATGGTGATTTCCAGAATTTTGTTCGTCACACAAGTGTCATAGAGTAAACCAGCAGACAAAGTAAAGTGTGGAATACAGAGTATCACAGTCACAGAGCTACACTGGAAAATTGGGAATGTTTATAATCTGGGAATAGCAAGTTTCATTTGCCCAAACTCTACCTCTCTAAATGTACAGGATAGGCACTCCAATTTCACCAGTTGTTGACTCCAAGGATAAACGTTTTGCATCTGGCTTAAGTGTTGGCAATCTCCCTAGGTATGTAGATAGTCAGTGAAGGTGACTGAGCTCAATTACCACAATTGTAAAGATGTCTGAACATGAATTATGCTTGATAGATAGCATGGGTGGCAGGTAAAAATGGTATTAAAGAACAAAATAACTATGACATGACAATTTATTGGCAAGAAATGAAAGGCAATTAATCTGTGAGCACTGTATTTTTTTTGTTGAAATGAATAATCATTCACCAACACCCCCCTTAAGAAGAGGCCTAAGATGGTCTGATATTGCTCATCTGGAATTCTGATATATGGAAGCATGTGAAAGCAAATTCTGTTCAAAATGAGAATAGGTAAGAACATTTTGGAGCAGTTAGTTACTATACTTTCTTTTAGGCATAAAAACATAACATATAATTAGGTCTCATGCTAAAAAAATCTGGTTGATCAATTGGAATAAGATTTCTTGTTTACACACTTTTCCCCCTTTGTTAAATAAAAGTGAACCATGTTGTATTGACCCAATTTTATATTTTTGATAAAAGACTGTTACTATTACTCATCAACAATACATGTTATACACTACTATATAATTGCCATGTTATACACTACAATATAATTGTCATGTTATACACTACTATATAATTGCCATGTTATACACTACTATATAATTGCCATGTTATACACTACAATATAATTGTCATGTTATACACTACTATATAATTGCCATGTTATACACTACTATATAATTGTCATGTTATACACTACTATATAATTGCCATGTTATACACTACTATATAATTGCCATGTAATACACTACTATATAATTGCCATGTGATACACTACTATATAATTGCCATGTTATACACTACTATATAATTGCCATGTTATACACTACTATATAATTACCATGTTATACACTACTATATAATTACCATGTTATACACTACTATATAATTGCCATATTATACACTACTATATAATTGCCATGTTATACACTATACAATTGTCATGTTATACACTACTATATAATTGTCATGTTATACACTACTATATAATTGCCATGTAATACACTACTATATAATTGTCATGTTATACACCACTATATAATTGCCATGTAATACACTACTATATAATTGCCATGTTATACACTACTATATAATTGTCATGTTATACACTACTATATAATTGCCATGTTATACACTACTATATAATTGCCATGTTATACACTACTATATAATTGCCATGTTATACACTACTATATAATTGCCAAAATAATTTATGTTTCATATAACATGCATTAAATCTAAGCCAATTACAATTAGGAACAGTGGCTATTACTAACTTGTGCTTTCTAGTCCATGTCCAGTACACACTAAACAATAATTGGTGAAATAATAAATCCCTATGTTTATTTGACTTTCCATTTAGGAGAAGCAGTGATGAGAAGGTTTTCAGAATGGTGACCATTTTGGATGTCAGATCAGCACCATTTTTATTTAGGTCCAACAAGAAGTCTTTTGGTGAAAGCTCTATGTCAACATGACCATCCATTCAAGAGGAACAGCTATAACAAGATTTTCAAGACGGCCAACATGGCAGGCATATTAGAATTCAGACCATTCTCATTTAGGATGAACTAGATATTGTAGAGTGCCATCTGGTGTCAATATGACTTTCTGTTCAGAAGTAGTAGCTTTAATAAGATTTTCAATATGTCATTTTGGCAACATTTTCATTTAGGTTCAACTAGACATCATAAGTTGTTACATTTGATATGAACAATTCTGAAGCATTAGTGATAACAAGATTTTCAAGATGGCTAATGCAGTGGTGGTCATATCTGGATGTCTGAAAGACATTTTCATTTAGAACCACAAGACAAATGTGTGTATAAAAGTTTAATGGCAATCCACAAAGTAGTTTATCAGGAGCATCAATAATAATTGTATCCATTGATAGTGTTATAATGTATTATTTAATCTCATAGCACATCATAGAATGTATTACAATGTAGTGTGTCATTTCATAGCATATCATAGAATGTATTACAATGTAGTGTGTCATTTCATAGCATATCATAGAATGTATTACAATGTAGTGTGTCATTTCATAGCATATCATAGAATGTATTACAATGTAGTGTGTCATTTCATAGCATATCATAGACTGTGTTACAAAGTATTATGTCATCTCATAGCATATCATAGACTTTATTACAATGTAGTGTGACTTTTCATAGCATATCATAGACTATGATACAATGTATTATCTCGTCTCATAGCATATCACAGACTGTGTTACAATGTAGTATGTTATCTCAGCATATCATAGACTGTACTACAATGTATTATCTCAGCATATGATAGACTGTTACAATCTATTATGTCATCTTATGGCATATCATAGTGTGTTACAATGTAGTTTGTCATCTCATGGCATATCATAGTCTGTGTTACAATCTATTATGTCATCTTATAATGTATCATAGTCTGTGTTACAATGCAGAATGTCATCTCATAGCATATCACAGACTGTGTTACAATGTATTATCTGATCTCATAGCATATCATTGACTGTTAAAATGTATTATCTCATAGCATATAACAGACTGTGTTACAATGTATTATGTCACCTTATAACATATTATAGACTGTGTTATAATGTAAATAATCATGCTAAAAACAAATGAATAATCATTCACTTCTGCTAACCAATCATTGAATTATAACTACAGTAATCAATTTGTTCACATGTCTGCCAAAACTTGGGCTATTTTTCAAAAAGCCTAGTCTAAAATAGTTGGAATTGTGTAAAAGCAAATCTCTACAAAACTTATTACAGAAATTGCATTCATTTGTTCAGTTGCTCATTTCAGTGAGAGCTGTTTGACCAAATCAGTTAACTAAATCATTCTTGTTTTTATTATATAAATTTATCTTGAACACCTCACATGCTATGTTCGTGAGTCATGAGACTGTAACCCACTTCTAAGCCCTGCAATATCAACATCATATAAGATAGCTGGTTGGTATTACAGAGAAGGAGAAAATATACAGTTCTGCAATGATATCAAACAATGTAGATTTTCTACTTACATTAAAAAATACAGTGTAAAACACAGATTTTTTTTAACCTTGAAAAGTGCAGGTTTGGAACCAGAGTTTGTACATTGATTTTAGACTTTGTGACCTTAGATCTAAAGCAGACTGGTTTAAACTGCACACAGACAGATGAACATTTGCAAATAAATATAAGTTCAAGATTCAAGCAAAAAGGGGTCAGGACATGAAAATCAGTCCAATTTTCACCCTTTTGCACATAGCCAATCAAAACCAGCATCTTTTATACCCCAAGTATCTAGCTAAATGAAAATCTCTCAGTATCAGGTATGTTTGAATGCATTGAAAAGTAACCCCCAAAATGCGTTTCTTGCCCAATTTCAGGCGAAAATGAAAAAAAATTACCAGCGGTTAAAGGAGTTAATAATATGATCCCTCATTTCCCAAGTCTGGAGTTAGCTAGCTATATATTAGACATTATGTTGTGATATGAATAAAATATGAATGTTATGTAATTAATCCAATAATGTTATTTATTCTCCATAGCATGTTAGTTCTCACTACAGGTGATTACCTTCCTTCTGACATTTTTTGTTGTGATGGGTGGACATCTCTTCCTCTCCATGACTTATGGTTAGGTTCAGCACCTGACCCTTGAACTCCGACCCATGGCTGACCTCTGATTGCTCCTCCTTCTCAACATTACCAGATGCATCATTGTTAATGCTTTCAGGGAGGTCCACTACCATGCAACAATATCACACCAACAGGCCATGCAAACATGCATGCATACAAAATTATAAAGCAAATGCAGAAGAAAACAAAATTAATTCAACACTTCAACTAAATGAGAAATAAGGGCTGTTCCATCCAAGCATCCATGGTACCTATACAGATTTTGTTTTTAAAATATATCCCAGGGTACTCTAATTACTCCAAGACTCTCATGGAAATAATAATACAAAATTCTAAACTGCATCTGTCAGCGATTACTTCATCTTAAAAGTGGATTCCCTAGGTCCCAAATATGTTTTAATGGAACAGACCTATTAAATAAAGCACACTAAGTTAATCAATATGGGTATTTGGGGATAAAGTTCCCGAAAAGGAAGAAAAATGTACTGAAAGACAACAAGCTGACCAGGTGTATATTTTTTAAAATTCATTTAAAAATCCATCTCAGATAAGGTATAATTTGATAACAAACTGTAAGTTAAATTATGATTGTCCTTGAAACAAAACCCATCAAATGTAAAATTTTAAAAATGTTGTTTCCAATATTCATTGATAATATTCCTTCTGTGCTCATTAACTATTTTGATGTCTCTTATAATAGCCAAAAACTGAATACAAAAAGAATCTTGCAGAAAGGAGTATAATTTCTAAAGTTTTTATAGAGCAGAGTGGAATAATCCTTAAGAATGATATTTATAATTAGATATTTTCCAGCGTCACTATGAGTGGCTAAAATTATCCTCATAAATATTTTTCCTGATAGACGAGTTCCTTATAATTATTTTTTTTTTAAATTCTGAGATACCTGTGTCTTATAATTAATAAGAAATTTTTCTTATATACTTGTTTCATAAAATTAATTTTTTTTAAAATTGATATACCTGTTTCTTATAATTAATAAGAAATTTTTCTGATATACTTGTTTCTAAAAATTATTTTTTTAAAAGTTTGATATACCTGTTTCTTATAAAAATAAGAAATGTTTCTGATATACTTGTTTCTAAAAATTAATTTTTTAAAAATTTGATATACCTGTTTCTTATAATTAATAAGAAATTTTTCTTATATACTTGTTTCTTAAAATTAATTTTTTTAAAATTTGATATACCTGATTCTTATAATTGATAAGAAATTTTTCTGATATACTTGTTTCTTAAAATTAATTTTTTCAAATTTTGATATACCTGTTTCTTATAATTAATAAGAAATTTTTCTAATATACTTGTTTCTTAAAATTAATTTTTAAAACATTTGATATACCTGTTTCTTATAATTAATAAACAAAATTCTGATATACATGTTTCTTATGATTACTAAAGTTTTTATTAAAAAATTAAGAATGACTACTAAAAGATTTTTTAAAAAAAAATTTCAAATACACTGGAACCACAAAAGTACCTTTTTTTTCTGAAATAAAAATGATCTACTTTAGAAGAAATGAATAAGAAATAACTGACCAAGAAACAAAATTTTTTTTACCTGTTAGAACAGTGGCTAGACCTTGAAATAATAAATGTGTCTAAACATGAGTAAAACTCAAATTCATAATAAAAAATTGCATGCATAATGCAACCATGGAGCAAAATATGTGTCTTAAATTTGACTCAGATTCTGACCTTTATATGCATTGTAACAATACAGACCAACAAGGTCCTTAGTTCTCTGTCATTATGCAAGATAAACTCAACATAAATTAATGTTCAATGACATTTAATGGTTAATTTGTGTTATTATCACACAGTGAGCACAATGAAGGCACATCAAAACTTGTTCAGGTATGAATAAATAACAATCTCAAAAAGTCAATAAAAGAAAACAAATTTTTTCCTCAAATGCAAAAACCAGATAGAAATGAATAAAAGGCTAAGGTCTGACAAAAATGGTCAAGCTCTGTTATCGCTGAATACTCTGACCTCTGCTCTCAAACTACTCTGACCTCTGCTAACAAACTACTCTGACCTCTGTTCATGAACAAATGAAATCTAGAATTCATTTTTTGAAGGGAATGGGGTGGGTAAATTAATTATTCTTCTTATTCACTGAAAATCAGTGATTTAAAATTTCATAATTTTGGATTAATAATGGTAATAAAATCTGAAGTGTTTTAGGATGAGTTACTGTGGGTTTTGTTGGGGTGGGTGGATTGAAGTCTGATCTGATATTGCTGACTTCTCTGACCTCTGCCTAACAGCACACTGGAGATGTAAGTTGGCCAAGAAATCTAGGTCAGTAGAATGCTTCTCTATACATATCTTCCAATGATATTGATTGCATATGAAAACAACTGTTTCAGTGGTTTTAAAAATGAATGTCACTTCAAGGACGTTGAGTTTATTAGAATAGTGACCATATTCAATGGCAGATCAGCCTCATTTGTGAAAACAATGTAATGCCCTGAATATCAGGAGGTGTTGTATAAACTTCTGTTGAATAGTTTTTGAGAAATCATTTCATGAGGGATTTTTTTTCTTTTTAGTATTGGCAGGCATATTTTTTAAAAATCAGTATCCGTTATGCAAACTTAAAAGCCCTTCATGCAAGGATGTTTTCTGCAAAGTTGGACTGAAATTGTTCTAGTGGTTTTTGAGGAGTAATTTACAATAGTTTTAATGTTGATGGAACCAAGACCATACCATAAGCTTACTTGACCTAAAATCAAAACACAGTGAAACTGATTTAAAACAAACAACAAAAAGTTAAAGAAATGCACTTAGCAAAGAAAACTGTAATGCAAAATACAACAGTGAAAAAGCAGCACTGATTGTACAAAATCATATCAATTCTTGTGTTTATAAAGACACAACAAATATAAAATACTGGTTTTGTTGAACAAAATCAAATTCTATACAATTGGAAAGTATATTTCTTTCAATTACTTATTTCTGAAAGATTTTGTAAAATATTTTTAGAAGTCCTTTCTCATATGTTAGGAATTGTAAAGACTCAAATACAGGGAAAAAAGGTTAGGGTTGATTATTTCTCACTGCATTCATTATTCTCTTTTATTAATCTGTTTACAAAGGCAATAAATTAAATCATTAAAATAGTCTAAGCATTAAAAAAGAAAATTAACATGACTAAAACAAATTTTCTATTTCCACAGTTCCAAATTTCATATTAGTGAATCAAAAATATTAGTAAATTAATGCAACATTGCAGTAAATTCATGAAATAAAAATAAAATAAATAAAATAAATAAAATAAAATGTAAACAAACAAAACTCATCCATGTGATTATTCTTTACAGAGATTGTATATTTTTTTTTTAAAATATGAAATTAAAAATTGAAATCTGAGGGGACACATCAGGAATATCTAATCAAATTATCACAAATGAAATTTTTACAAAAAAAGGTCAATTCAAAATAAGTAATTGCTCTGCTATGACCTAAATGAATATTAAAATTAAAAAAATACCAACTAAATGACATTTTGTAGCATTTAAACTATTACTATATTCCCAAAAGATTCTATTGCCAAAAAATAAATGAATAATTTATATGTCTCGAACAAGAATTTATTAAATTAATAAACATTTGTTTTGTTACCATAAGAAGTAGAAAGCAACTCATAATGTAACTTAAGAATAAAAGTAATTATTTAGGTTTGTATTTATTTCAACTTTTACATTTGATGATTAAAAGCTTTTAATTATAAAATATTTACCATCTGCCATGGGTGAATTGGTAGATCGTATTGGCACAAGATACTCAGATATGCTTCGACAATTGGACTCGAACTGTTCTAACTGTTGTAAAAGATAGAAAAATGCTGGTCTATCCTCTGAGGCAAAATTCCAACATTTACACATTAATGTATACCTGTGGAAAGAAGGAAAAACACCAGTTGGATTGGTATGCTGCAAAAGATGTAACTTCTATGAACTCATTTACAAAAATCTGGGTTACAAGCTATCTTTTAAAATTTGATATCCATTGTCCTACCTGAAGATCTTATGTTCTGGTGGATTTTTGAATTAGCAAATGGAAATTCAGCTTTCAAAAATATTAAAGTGGATCAAGTCATTTATTACACGCTGATGCTCTTCAGCCATACTGCTCAGTCTCCCAAACATAAGATATGACTTCATGTGCTGATAAAATTTGTGATTATAGCAATAATATAAATCATCAGAACCATGACTCCTATGCAGTCACTGTCAGATCATCACATAGGACAGTGGAGATTTGAATCAGATTGGGATGCAAGAACATGACAATCATCCTGAACAACATATACCATGTAGTCAGTGGTGTCAGTCGTAACATTCTATACACTGTAAGTCAATGGTGTCAGTTATATCATTCCATACACAAGTCAATAGTGTCAGTCATAACATACCATACACCATGAGTCAATGATGTCAATCATAACATTTTCTACACAAGTCACAATATTCTAAACACAATGGTATCATTCATAACATTTCCTACACAAGTCACAATATTCTAAACACAATGGTATCATTCATAACATTCCATATTTTACAAGTCAATGGTGTCAGAAATAATATTCTATACACAAGTTAATGTTGTCAATCATAACATTCCATACACCCCAAGTCAGTGGTGTCAGTCATAACATTTCATGCACAAGTCAGTGGTATCATTCATTACATCCCATACACAGTTCAGTGGTGTCTAGTGTCAGTCATAATATTCCATACACCTTGAGTCAATGGTGTGGGGTTTAATGTCACTCATAACATTCCATACATCCTGAGTCATTTCATACCCAAATAAATTAACCTGTCCCTAACTGCACAGAAATGTATGCAGAACAAAATATAACAGCTACACTAAGAACAGAAAAATATGTTAAACATGATATAAATAAGCTTGTAAAAAAAGAAGAAAAAATATTGCTGAATTACACATCTACATGCTTTCTTCAATTAAACATGCTTCTTCTACATGAATGGGTTGAATCACAAAGAAACTTGACATGATGCCATTGTCAAAGGTGCCATCACTTTTGTCCCACTAATATCATAAAAAGGGGTTTAGGGTCTAAATTAAAATTAAAGAAATATTTCAATTACATCTGTTGACTGCTTTAAGCATAAATTTTGCAACAAGTCTCTTGTAGAAAACCCTATGTGAATATGAATCCAGTCAAGGGGGCCCCGAGTGGCCAAGTTGTCTAAAGTGGATCACTGCCATCTCACCTCTGTCTGCATAAGTTTGAGTACAGACTCGGCTAACGTGGGTAAGTGAGAAAGCCTGCCAGTAGCTTCTCGTGGGTCGGTGGATCTTCCCAGGGTTCTTCTTCCACCATTAATACTGGCCACCATGTATAGCCTATCTTGTGCTAAAAAATGGCGTTAAACCCAACAACAGCAGCAACAATCCATTCAAGAGGATTAGCAATAACAAGGTTGTTAAGATGACTGCCATGGTGGCCATGCTGAATGTCAGTCCATTTTCATTTGGGTCCAACTAAACATCCTAGTAAGTCCTTTTTCAAAAACCCATGTCAATATAACCATCTACAATGTATATACGAGGAGTAGCAATAACAAGATTTGTAAGAAGTTGTTGTCATGGCCATATTGGATTTGAGATCAGTACCATTTTCATTTCTGATCAAGTAGACATCACCAAAAAAAATCTACTGGTGAAACCCCCATTTCATTTCAGGAGGAATAGCAATGATATCCATTTTACAAGATGACTGCTATGTTGGCCTTATTGAATGTCCAATTGTGTCTATTACAGTTTATTATAACTAGTTTCATAATAAATGTAAATTAAGTTCAAATTTTTGGGTGTCACTTTGCTTATGATCAGGAAATTCTGTACTTACAGTTCCTCAGGGCAGTTGTCGGGTCGGTCCAGACAGCCTCCAGATCTCACGTAATGCAATACTTCGATGTTTGTTCTGGCTGGGTATGGCTGCTGGCCAAATGTTACAACCTCCCACATTAAAACTCCAAAGGCCCTGTAAAAATTAAAAGAATATATTATAGATAATGAAACATTAACTTCAACAAATTAAACTGTAGCACAGTACCTACAGAATGTTTTATGCCACATATCAACAAATGTACAAACCAGCACTCAGTACTATCTATAATCAATTAATTACAAGTTGAATCTAAGTGCAAACTGCACAAACTCGAAATGTCTCTACAGAATGCCCTAAACAAACTGGACAACTGGTGCATATGCAATGGCATGGTGGTTAGTAATGGTAAAACTAAAATATTACTTATCTCAACATGGAACAAAAGAACAAAACTGAAGAACTATGTCTGACATGGAAGGATAAAAGGTTGCAAATGGTATGTCACGATAGTCTACTTGGTGTTTTGGTAGATAATAACCTATTATGGACTGAACATATCAAAATATATCAGTAAAAAAGTCAATTCAAGTTTATGGTTTCTCAGTCGGATAAGACACTTTTTCCTCTAAAAGCACAGAAAACTATTTTATAACAGTTACATACAACCCTATTTAGACTACTGTAATACAGTATGGGGTAATTCAAATGATAAAAACTTAGCAAAGCTGGCACAGCTCCAAAAAAGAGCTTTTGAGATAATATCAATCCAAAAGATAGCAAGGAAAATTTAGCTGGTAAGTTAAAAATACTACCTATTAAAGACCGAATCTGTTTAAGAAAAGCCAAATTAATGTACAGGATAGCCAAAAATAGTGTTCCTAAATATTTACAATCACTATTCAAGTATATGCTACCTGGAAATACTCCCCACCTGTGATCAATGTCTACCAAACATTACAAAATTCCCAAACCAAATAAGGAATTATTTTTAAAAAAGTTTCCAATACTCTGGAACTTTGCTCTGGAATAGTATTCCAGTTGAGATTAAAAATGCCCACTCTATTTCCTTTTTCCAAACCCAGTATAGACAGTGGCTTCAGAGATGCAGCAAAAATAAGTAAATTCCTTTGAATGAGGGCCTCAAGGTAGATTAGTTCTTAGCTACTTGAGTTATCCTCTTTAAATAAAGTCATAATAATAATAATAATAATAATAATAATAATAATAATAATAATAATAATAATAATAATAATAATAATAATAATAACAGATCCAGATCTGCCCATGTCTAATGTGCCAGCAGATCCGGGTCTGTGCAGTTTGTTAGGAGCAGTCAGTAGAACAAACAACATATACCCTGGTCAGCAGTAATGTCATGCTATGGCAGTTCAGAATCTTTGTTGTTTGCAGTTTGACTCGACTTATAATCAAGTATAGATGGGAAATTTTATGCTTCAGGTGCATGGCTTTTTCATGTTGTCTGTTTAAAGTATTGAAATTTCAAGCATCTTTGAGAATGATTCCTATTCTGCACCTGCTTATTTAAATTGCCATATAAGCAACCATCAAATCTAGGATCAGACAGGTGCACACTATGATTTAGCTTCATATATTTAAGCAAAAACTGATCACTCTAAACATTTGTAAATCTACCTAATGCATTAAACTGCAAAAGAAAACAACGATTTCTGAAATATTTTCTTTCCAAGTTACTCATGAAGTTGATAAATGATGTAAGCATAGCAATTTTACCTCTTTTGCAACATTTTTTCTAATGGCAGTAAAATATGGCACCCTCAGGCTTGACTTTTAGATTTAAAATCAGGTAAAGGGAAATGTTAAAACATTGCAAACTGTGACAATTCCTTTATTATAACACTACTCCTCCCTGTACTAGCTTTGGCAGACTGTACAAATTACAACTCATTGCCTGGGTTGTTTATTATATTAAATGAAAAGACATGAAGAGAAAAAAAAATGGCTTGCACCAAAAAATCTCCCAAATACAAGCAATCAAATTGGTAAAGTCAAAATGATGGTAAAAAAGTCTCTCACCAAATATCAGACTGTGTAGTAAAAACTCCATCTACAAGAGACTCAGGGGACATCCATCGGACTGGTAGCAACCCCTCTCCCTCCTTTCTGTAGTAATCATTCTTATAGATATCCCGTGCTAAGCCAAAATCTCCAATCTTCACCACCATGTTGTTTGGACTCTTACACGATACAAGGCAATTTCTGGCAGCTAAATCTCTGTATACAGAAAGAAAACAAGATCTTACTATGATCTCTATTCTAATTCTACGGCTTCTCAGTTATATAAAGCAGCACAAAATGTATTTGGATTATTTCGATAGAATCAAACTATAAAAATGTAATTATTTTCAAAATTAAGTTGCTTATCTGTATGTGTGCATGCTTGCATGTGTGTGTCTGTGTGTGATACTATCCATCTGGATGTGTTATGTGTGTTTATGTGACTACCCCGGTAGACCTATTTGTGTGTATTTATAAGATCCTGCCTAAGCGAACCTGCATTTGTGTTTTTATTATCTTGTCCATATGGATGTACTGGTGTGAGTGTTTACATGATTCTGTTCCTCTGGATGTGTATGTGTTTATTTGATCCTGCCTATGTGGACCTGTGTGTATTTATGTAATCCCATACCTGTCAACCAGTTGAAATGAAAATCTGTATGACAGACCAATAAAAACCTTACAAAGACCAATAAAAACCTTACATGAAACAATGTATTCATACATTATATATGATCAACAGTTTTAAAACAATCAGTGTTATAAACAAATTTTACACACATTTACATAATTTTTAACAGCTTTGAAACTTTATTTCATTTTATTTATTTGATTTTCAGTGTGTTGTAACACACTCACACACACACACACACACACACACACACACACACACACACACACTTTATTATATGCAACACATGCACCCTTGGCACTTTCCAAAATGTAACCTGAGGTTTTAAAGTCTATGCAACAGGTCCCAGTGTTAATTTTATACTGTGAAACTGATGTTAGTGTGTCTGCATTCAGGACATCCAACAATCTGTATGTATTTTTTTATCATAGAAAAAGATCTCTCACAGCCATTATTGTGAGGCAAAGTAAGTAGTTGCTGATTAACTAATTTCAGATTTGGGAAGAGGATGCCACCAGTACTAATCGTCTGGTTGATAAAAGCTCTTTTTTTGGTGATCATGTTGATACATGCACACAATCATCAGACAGCGTGCAATAATCCTCAGACTCATCTTTAAGCAATTCATCATAAGTTATTGATCCAGGTGTGGAGCAACTCAAAAACAAAAGTGTCACAACTAGTAAAAAAACTAATTTTATGTGCAAGGTATTTTAAAAATGAATTTTCAAGGTGTAATATTAACTTTTTGATTTATCATGGTCTTATTATTACATATTTATATTTGCCCCACATTGATTAACTTTGGAATAATAAGTCAATTTTCTGGAATATTTCACACACTTAGCATCCCATATCAGTGCTTTTCTACAAATTAAAGTTATAATGTTTTATTCAGACTTACAATGTCTTTTTCCTAATAATATCAAAATTCCTACACAAGAAAATGGACACATTTTCAAGTTCAGCTAAGAATACCAATATCAGTTAAAAGGTTCCATCTGTAGGAATCTTAAACGAAATGAAGCTATCTAAACAATTTCAATATTAATATATTTGTAATCTTTTCATTTAAGAAGGATACTTCAACTTAACCTAATTTAGGTACAAAGTCCAGAGATTCATCCTCAGTACTGATAAAGTTCTGAATTCCACTATCTTCATCTAGTACATCATCATCATCTAGTCATCATCTTCATCTAGTACATCATCATCATCTAGTCATCATTAATATTATCTGATACCCTTTCCATGGCCTACCTGTCATGTACAGAATCTAAATTAAGGACTGAGCTTGACATCTGTAACACTTGATCCTACAATTTGTAAAATTGATTCAAGGTTGCAACTGAACACATCGGCTGTACAGTAAGATCAAATAAATACTGTTACTTGCCACTGTACCACACTAGTCGTTCAATCAAAGACTATCATATCAGAAGACAAGCTATGGGATGGAAATCAATTATTTACTGACTCAGTCAGTATTTGTGACTCAGTCAAAACAAAGTGAGTGCTGCTTTTACAAGCACTGGCAGAAAACTTGTATATGGTAAATACAAATGGGTAAACAGGTAAATGGGTAAATAGGAAATAGGTACCCTATGCCTCATTTTATTGCCAGGTTATTAGCTAAGTAGTCAAAACAAAGTGAGTGCTGCTTTTACAAGCACTGGCAGAAAACATATATGGTAAATACAAATGGGTAAACAGGTAAATGGGTAAATAGGTACCCTATGCCTCATTTTATTACCAGGTTATTAGCAGAGTACCCAGATACCCACTGACATTTTTAGGTGTAATACTGCATTTCAGCAGACTTCATGATTTGTTCTGACTCCAAGATAAATTTGCTAAAACTCCAGATAGAAGGGGCTGTCACACTACTGTCTGAAACATATTTCCATTTCTTCTTTTTAAACTGCAGAGTTTTTGAAACCATTTCTATTATTTTTAAGCAATCAAGAAATTTTTGGATCAGCCAATGCAGTTGCCATACTGGACGATCCTTCATTGAAGACTAACTAAACACTGTTTTATGTCCTCTGGTGAAAATCCCATACAAAATGACCATCCATTCAGGACATGCAATGAGTTGATTTTCAAGACAATAATTGTGTCAGACAAATTTGATAAAAGATATTCGTCATTTTCATTTAGAACTAAGTAGATATCATCACTAGAAGTCTTAAGGTAAAAACCCTATGTAGATGTCACTAGAAATATTAAGGTAAAAAAACCCATGTAGAGGTCACTAGAAACCTTAAGGTAAAAAACCCCCATGTAGATGTCACTAGAAATCATAAGGTAAAAACCCTATGTAGATGTCACTAGAAGTCTTAGGGTAAAAAAAACCCATGTAGATGTCACTAGAAATTTTAAGGTAAAAATCCCATGTAGTTGTCACTAGAAGTCTTAAGGTAAAAACCCTCATGTAGATGTCACTAGAAATCTTAAGGAAAATTCCCATGTAGTTGTCACTAGAAATCTAAAGGTAAAAACTTTATGTAGATGTCTCTAGAAATCTTAAGGTAAAAATCCCTGTAGTGGTCACCTTCAATTCATTAGAAGTAGTCATAGCAAGATTTTCAAGATGACCATCATGGTGGCAATATTGGATGCCAGATCAGCACCATTTACATATAGAATCCACTAGACATGATAAGAAGTCTTCAGATCAAATTTCTATATAAATAGTACTTTCCATTTGTGAAGAGTTAGTGATTTACAAGCTTTTAAAAATGGTTGCCATGAAGACCATACTGGATGTTATATCAGAACCATTTTCTTTGTACTACCTCAACACCACAAGCTCTCTACCAGTGAAAACCACATGCCAATATCTTTTCCATTTAAAAAGAATGGCAATATCAAAATGATGTTGTGGATGCCAAATAAAATGTCATATAAACAATTTTTCTTTAAGACTGTTTGATTATCATAAAAAGTAAATAATACCATTCATTCAGAAGCAGTAACCAAGATACAATTTTCAAGATGGCAGCTGTGTTGGCCATAAAAAATGTTCTTTTGGACTAAGTAGACATCACAAAAAGTCTTCTGGTGAAAACCCTATTGCAATATAAATTTATGTTCAGGAGGAATAATGATAACAAGATTTTCATTATGGCTGCCATTATAGCCAAACTGTATGCCTAATAATTTTTTTTTGATCAACTAAACATCCAAAGCCTTTATGAGAAAACCACATGCTGACCTTGACTTGAGGAGTACCAAAAGAAAGATTTTCAAGATGGTCACTGAAACAGATGCAATCAGTGGAATTCCAAGCAATACCCAACAATATTTACAAGAACTTTGTTGTGAAAGCCCATCCCCACCCACCACCCATCAATAGGAGTTTCCATTCAGAAGTAGCATTAATAGGGTATTTAAGACAACCACTGTGATGGCTACATTTGATTTCAGAGTAATGGCACTGTTTAACCATTTTTGTTTAAAACTAACTAAACATCATAAGAAGTCTTCCAGTGAAAGCCTCAATATCATTTTCTATTCAGGAGTAGTAACAAGAAGATTTTCAAAAGGATCATTCAGACCACCATCCTGGTTCTTCAAGCAGCACCATTTTCATTTAGGTCATGTGATAAATGTGTGCATGTACAGTTTCAAGGCAATCTTTGAAATAGTTTACAAGAGAAGTGACAAAAGGTTTGTTTCACCAGATGGATGGATGATGTACCACATGTGATCCCATAAGCTTTTCTGGTCTAAGACCCTTAAAATTATAAAGCTGGGATATGTTCTGAAATCAGTCCAATCTGACAACTTTGTGACCAGAGTGAGTACAAAAAGTTCAAACCTCTGGTCAGATACATTTCCAACAGATTTCTTTTTTATTTTAATGACTGATAGCAAAATTTTTACCTCCTCATCTGCAATCTTTGGAGGGAATGAGTAAAGGATCTGTATATTGCAACCAAACTTTTATATTAAATCATAAATTTTATGATGTTTTGAGGAATATTTTATCTTCCTCAACTTGTCAACTATTATATGAATCTGAATACTGGCAAAAAAAATTCACACTTTATTAAACATACAAACAAATAATTACACTAGCTATGACACAGGCTTAACTTTATCTTACACATGAACAAAATACTGTATGTACACTACGAATGATACTTTATTAATTTCAGATTACCTGTGAACAAAATACAACATGTACACCAAAAATGAAACCAGATTATTTTCAGATTACCTGTGAACAAAATACAGTATGTACACCAAAAATGAAACCAGATTAATTTCAGATTACCTGTGAACAAAATACAGTATGTGCACCAAAAATGAAACTGGATTATTTTCAGATAACCTGTGAACAAAATACAGTATGTACACTAAAAATGAAACCAGATTATTTTCAGATTACCTGTGAACAAAATGCATGTCTTCTAAATATTTACATCCTCTGGACACATCAACACAAATTTTAACAAGGTCAGTGAGGCAAAGTTCTGCTGGATTATTCTGAAAGACAGACCAGGAACAGTCATCAATTTGATGATGCAAAAGAAAATGTTGATTGTTTAGATTTTAGATGCAATTACTATTTTCATATCCTCTACCATACAGAAATAACTTTGAACAAAAGTTACATTCTATCCCATCATTATTACCATAATACACCATATATAGTCATGCAAGTCAAGTCCAGCTATAAACAATATCAGACCTGTTAAAACGGGAGCTATTAAGAAAAGCTGTAAATTTCCAGGTACTTTTGTTTTAAACAAAATTCTTTATGGTATTGAAATCAGTTTCCATATCTCTTCCATTCATATCAATTGTGTGTATAACAGGTGTATCCAAATTAGGTGTGTTAGATGGAGGAAATCCAACATAATACACCTCTCTCTTGATAACTTGTACACTACATGGCCTAAAACCTGCAGTGTAAGTAAGGGCTTGAGTTACCAATTCACCTGTATAATAGGATACAATCTCAGCTGGACATTGGCAGTGACAAGATGGGGGCAGGATTTGCTGTTCAATACTCACTTTATAATTCCATTGAAAATTATTGCCAATAAAATCCTGTTCCTAATGAAGTTGATTGCTTTTCTGTATAAATTTCCTTTATTTTTAAGAAACCAAACTTTGAAAAATGATTTAAAACACTACTCCAGGAGGTTTCAACTCACTCAACTGTACATCTGCAAAATTACTATTTATTCAATTGCTTTTTTATGTTAATTTGGATATATTTGAGTGTTATTTTATTGTTTATTCACAATATAAAAAGAATTCCTTTTTCAAAAACCAGGGTCATTTAATTCATGAAACAACAGCCATCAATATCAAAAATTAATATTTTTATTGTTCCAAAATAATGATGCCATGATTTCATTTGCCAGCAACAGTAAAATTATTTTCATCCTTGAGCAAACCTCTGAGTGTCAATTCGAGATTTTGAAGTTTAGTACATTCCCGATTTTTCATGCTGAACCCTATTTTGAAAGCTTTCATGCAGTGACTATTTATTTAACTTCTCTTCCTCTCGTTGATCACATTTGCTAGTGAAATATGATAAACCACTGATTACTGTTAGATACTTTCATTATGTTACCTGCATAATGGTATTAAGAAGAGTATCGAATTGTTAAAGTTAAACGAGTTCATCCGATATAACACCATGACTGCAAGCTCTAATGTGGAAAGATTTGCATGCCCTTCAACATTTTTTAATCCAAAAGACATAATTAATTTGATAGTATCAAAAAGGTCTACTTTTCATTGTTTGAATAATACAACACTTCCACAAATCAGTCAGCACTTAATTAGCATACATGCCAACCCAGAGAGATCTATAAGCATAATTTTTACTAATATACGTGGCAAAAAACCATAATCTGAGCATAAAAACCTTAATCTGAGCATAGAAAGTATAATATATATATGTGTGTGTATATATATGTATATGTGTGTATATATGTGTGTGTATATATATATATATATATATATATATATATATATATATATATATATATATATATATATATGTATATGTATGTGTATATATATGTATATATGTATATATATATGTGTGTGTGTATATGTGTATGTGTGTATATGTATATATATGTATATGTGTATGTATATATGTATGTATGTGTATGTGTGTATGTATGTGTATATTTATATGTATGTATGTGTGTATGTGTATATGTTTGTGTGTGTATATGTATATATATATGTATATGTATATATATGTATATGTTTATAGATATATATGTATATATATATGTATTTGTATGTATGTATATATATATATATATATATGTATATATGTTCTTTTATGTTTACAATGTTTTACTCTATATCCGTATTTTAATTTAGATGTATGGACTATGCAGTCTGAAATAAAGAATTCTTATCTTATCATCTTATCTTATAATCTATATATTACTAACATTAGAACCCCTATTTTGTTGAGGCTAAGACTTCGTAGATAATATATTATATTCCAGTAATACAATACACTGTAAGAAAAATTAATTTATATTTACTACTAACATGGATCTGCAGGTCAAAATACTTGGCACAAATAGACAAAATCATTGTGGATTGGAACCAAATTACAAGCACAAAATATACTGAAAAATTATTTATATTCAGCACTCACTTTAACTGATCTACATGTCTAAATGTTTGCCAAATGATTGTGAATTCCCCAGATTCTGTCCTCAGCCCAATTGCTGTATTGTACGACTCTCATATTCCTCTTTACAAATTTCTAAAGCGGTATTGAATTGTCCTTTTCTAATTGGATATGTTTATTAGTTTAATAAGACCCATATGTTCTAAGAATTTTCATCCAATCTTCAACCAATTTCACATAACATCTTGCTCCAGTTTCTTTAAAAACAGACAAGCTCACTACCAAAATGCGTTATCAATACAAACAATCTACAAAGTAAAGTTTCAAAGTAAAGTAATCCATCTGTTTTCTTGAAAATGGGTCATGTAGTTACTATAAATAGAGAACAAGGAAAGTACATAGCTCTTGTGCTATTCTTAGGCAGTAAGTCTTTCATTTTTAGAATAATCTCAATATTTTATGATGAATGGAATTAAAGAGATGATAATATAAATATAATAATAATATAATATAATAATGATAATGTTAATATAAACACAAGTTTTATTGCTTCACTTTTTTTAGCATACTGGAAAAGCATAGTCCATATGCAGTACAGGCAAGAATAGATGTAATTTGGTGCAAAATAGCATAATGATTATGCCAAACTCATCGTGGCTGGCATATATGAATTAGGTTTGATAGTAGATTGACTCTTTTCATCTATGAATACAAGAGGGCATATTTCATTGGTGATGATTACACTGGAAGTTAATCAAATGAAAGAACAATTCACGTGCCAATAACCTTTTTAGTTGGTAGGCATTGCTCACATTTTTATGAATCAAAATATTGTCAGATATTATTATTTACATTGTTCTAAGAACTTTTTGTAAAGTAAATTTAAGAAACTATATAACCTTTTAATAGTATATTAAAAACTTTTTGTAAAGGAAATTTAACAAAAACTATACTATTAATTTAATTATCTTATTAATTAAAAGTTGCAAATTTCATGATGCTAATTAAAATTACCTAAATACAAAACTGTATATATGTTCTGTACAGAGTCAGTGGAAAGAAATTGGTTTGATATGGCATACATGTATGTCTCGGCTTGACTTTTACGTATCACTACAAAATATCAAATGTTTTTTTCCTCCAACTCAAAACAAAAACACATGAAGTTAGTGTATTTATTACTTTACTCAGCTTAAACATAAGTCATAACTCTGTAGAGAATCTGGTCCACTTGACATCTCAAATTTTCTTTCTCAAACGGAGATTTATGAATACATCTTGTTTTGGGAGGTTTTGAATTATAAATTTTTCATTAGACATTAAGGATTAAATATAGTCATAATAACCCCCATTTTCCTGAAATTATTGGATTTTTTTGTCTTTTTTTAAAACATTTAATTGAGTAGAAAAACTGATGCCCTCAAATTTGGATAATTCATCAGCTTGTTTTTTAAGAATATAAGGGCTACCAAGTTTCAAAATTACAAAGTAAAGAGTTTTTTTCATCCTTTATATCATCTCACTATTTTTAACTGCTAAAAGCATTATAATGCAAAATCCCAATTTGAGGAAACACTTTGAACAATATAGTGCATTTATTATCCAGATGCCATCTGGTTCTAATTCATCTCTTGAGTTTTGACTGGTTTTTCAATTTATCTTTTTATGTATGACTCTTACAGTACAACTTACAGCTGAGGGTCTACAGGAGCGAAGAAAAGAAAGCAAGTCCCCTCCTTCCATCAACTCCAAGATGATGAATTGTGGATCATTGTCGAGACACACACCCAGGAGACTAAGAATGTTGCTGTGGTGAAAGTTACTCATCAGCAGGGCTTCTTTAAGGAATTCTTCTTTCTCCTGGTCTGAAGCACTCTTTCTGAGGGTCTTGAAGAATGAAAATCAAAAAATCAAGATGCTGATTTTAATGTTTTTTTTGGCATTAAAAAACTACTGCAATAAAAAGATGGTACTGCTTTTCACGGTTCATTACTATTGGGCTACTTAAATATCAAGATGGTACTGCTTTACACAGTTAATTACTACTGGGTACCTTAAATATTAAGACAGTACTGCTTTACACAGTTAACTACTACTGAGTTACTTAAATATAAAGATGGTACTGCTTTACACAGTTAATTACTACTGAGTTACATAAATATTAAGACTACTGCTTTATACAGTTAATTACTACTGAGTTACTTAAATATTAAGATGGTACTGCTTTACACAGTTAATTACTACCGGGTTACTTAAATATTAAGACAGTACTGCTTTAGACAATTAATTACTACTGAGTTACATAAATATTAAGACTGTTTTACACAGTTAATTACTACTGAGTTACTTAAATATTAAGACAGTACTGCTTTACACAGTTAATTACAATTGGGTTACTTAAATATTAAGATGGTACTGCTTTACAAAGTTCATTACTATCTGGTTATTTAAATATTAGGACAGTACTTCCTTACACATTTAATTACTATCAGGTTACTTAAGGTCACCAGCCACACTCCAACATTTTTTCTGTTTCAATCAGATTTGCATTACATGATTAAAAGTGGATACACTTGCACTAAATGAACAAAACAAATTATCGAGTGCAAAGAAGAAATAATAATTTAATTACTCGAAAAGATGTATACAACGCAGGTACTACCCATTCACATTTCAAACCTATAGAGGAGGCTCATCAGAAATGATGTACATTTATCCCCACAAAACAAAGTACATGCTTCTCATAGTTGAACAATAAAACATTAAAAACCATGGATGGGAAACATTTAGATGAAACTACTGGAAACTAATTTACTGTTCAGCTTTATATCAAAATGCATGTGCAACACACTAGATTGTGTCGCTTTCAAAACTGTTCCATTGCTTCAATTTATTTTGAAAACTCCTGTTAATACAGGTAAAAATGAATCAATGTTGGCTTCTCTATGTTGGCCGACTTTATTTATTTTTTAAAAGTTAAGAAAATCAGCACACTTAAAAAAATCCAAAAGAACAAAACTTGACTTCCTTATGTCAACCGACTTCATAAGAAAAATCGGCACACTTATAAGATACTAAAGCCAGTTTTTTGTAACCCATACTAATGAAAAGATTATCATTTGCACTCACAGTGGATGTATTTTAAAATAATGATTTTTATTTGCGCCTTCTAATGTCATGCGTGAATGGCAGGTGCCTTCAAGCAATAGGGTGATATTTTCATCTCTTTTGTGATTTCGTTATTTGACATAAGCACTACACACTATAGCAAGGATGCATATGCAAATCTGCATCCACTACATTCATGGAGTTCGTTGGTATATTTTTTCTTTAATACATTTTGCATGATAAAAAAGGAAGGAATAACTGATAACAATGCAAGGTTAGTTTCTTTCATTTTAATTTCAAATAAGTGTATGTTTATCATTATTATATGGAATACTGGACAATATTGACTAGTAATGAAAAGCTTTCAATTTATGCATGCACCTACTAAGACAACTTGAAAAATTAAAACAAGCAATAAAATTAACTAGTAAGAGCTTCATATTGCAGAAACATTGACAAAATGCTCAACATCTCTCTCTCTCTCTCTCTCTCTCTCTCTCTCTCTCTCTCTCTCTCTCTCTCTCTCTTTCTTGTGTAACTGTGTCTATTACATGCAGCAGTGTTACAACATAAAACCTAAAATTAAATATATTTGTTTTTAATATATCATGTACACTACCCTTAGAAAAATGTATACAGAAAATGTAGAATATTATCTGTTAAGTTTTATTGTTTAATAAATTATTATTGATAATTTGACAGGAAGACTTAAATTGAGAATGTCGTTGTGCATATATTTTTTTTTGCATAAAAAAATGTTATAAATATTTTAATTAGAATGAGCAAGATATGTGTCCACGTTTTCTCTCATATATATGTATGTTGCAAAGTATGATCATTTTCCTTGAGAGAATATCATTTTCATTTAAATTTAGTTTTTTTTCTAAAACTTATTCCTAAAACATATCTTACAAAGTATCTACTTGTTGTTTTAAGAAAAAGAACTTGTTCAAACTATTGTTAAGTTGGGCCAAATTGTCTTTCGAGTTGGGCCAAACTGAAATGGGCCAAATTGACAATAACACGGCATCAATGATACAACTTTCCCATCCCCTCACCCTATTCTATCTCACAGCTTGATTTCACTTTTTTTCTGGTAAACAGGGTCTTTCAGAAAAAGAAAGAATCCTTTTTCCCATCATCACTCTTTTGGTATGAAACACAGTACATCATATTTACTGTACAAAAGCATGATCATAAGATATATATCACATATACATATATGTTGGGTAATTAAACACTTGAATGGCTAGGTAGAATAGAAGGGATAAATATATGTCATATCTAGGTTTGACACAGATACTATCGATTGTTTATGGAGATTGCAAAATAATTTTTTCATTTACAAAAGTGGAGTTTTAAGTCTAATTAGACATTTTTATGGTGTGCATACATAACAAATGCGTTTTGTTTATGACTATAATAATATCACAGGTTTGTACAATACAGGTGGCTAGTGACCTTTAAATATTAGGATCATACTATAATACAAAAGTAATTACTATCACATTAAATATTAAGATGGTACTCCTTTACAAGTTAATTATTACCAAGTTACTTAAATATTAAGATGGTACTGCTTTACATTTTTTTATTACTATAGGGTTTCTTATAAAAAAATTCTAATTAGCAAAGTTAATTATTATTTACCTTTACAGCAACTTTTGTGTCCCCTGAGCTGTCACTTAAGATATTTTTAGCCACACCTTCAAAAACCTCCCCAAAAGCACCACTACCCAGGAATTTGCACAGCATCAGTTGGTCACGTCGGAAATGAGGCAGTGCTGCTATTTCATCATCAGTTGGTACAATGCTGAGGGTAAAAAAATAACATTTATCATGCCATATGTACTTGCTTGTACGCCTAAGAAAAAGCTGCATATGCCCAGATATGCCAGTGCATTATGAGATACCAAATTGGGGTCTGTACAATTTGCAGTCAGATCAACTTTTAAGTTAGCATGTACAGTACTTCTACGGTAAAACTGGATTTGAAAGACCACTATTTTGGGAGGCCACTTGTAACTTTATGACCAGATTCTACATGCATGGGTCCATTATATTACAAACATGACTACTGGGAAATCACCTGTCTTGCAAGTTTTTTATCTTGCTACATGGGGTGCTCTAAAGATGGGACTTGCAGCATAATTTGTAATAATTTTTTTTTATTGTACAATTGATGCATGATGGATATGACTATTTTGAAGATACAGTCCTTCTGTTGTCTGACAATAGTATAACCTATGACAACAGTATATCATATGTCAATAGCATGCCATATGATAATAGTATACCATATGACAATAGTATACCATATGTCAATAGTATACCATACAACAAAAGCATACCATATGATAATAGTATACTATATGATAATTATATACCATATGACAATAGTATACCATATGTCAATAGTATACCATACAACAATAGCATACCATATGATAATAGTATACCATATGACAATAGTATACCATATGTCAATAGTATACCATATGACAATAGCATACCATATGATAATAGTATACCATATGATAATAGTATACCATATGACAATAGTATACCATATGATAATAGTATACCATATGACAATAGTATACCATTTGTCAATAGGTACCATATGTACTCAATTATGAGTCCAACTGCAAACTACGACCTCCATCTACCATCCCATGATGCAGCAGCAGATATGGATCAATGCAGTTTGTTAGGAGTAACCAGGAGAACAGAAACCTGAATCTGCTGGTGCATTATGGATGGCAGATCAGGGTCTATCTTGTTTGCAGTGGACACAGCTAGTATGCATGATACCATTTTATGTGTACACTTACTTGATGGCATACAGAGCATTGCTTTGTTGTACAGCTGTTGTAGGCAATTCTCGTAGTGTTGCTAGTTCTAAATCAGGCCCTCTGGCAACAGCAATGAAATGATTATTCTTCCTCTTTTCCTCATTCCTTCGTCTGCAGTACACTAAAATAAGAAATGTTATTTGTAATCCATCGTTATCAAATACATTTTCAGGGCTGATATTTTTGTCTTATCCTCTCATATTATAATTTTCAATGTGTACAAGAGCATGTTGATTTTCAGACACCCGATAAAGATTTGCTGATGGTAAATAATTCTATACTGGCTTACTGTGATAATTCCATACTGTGACAAATAAAGTTTATACACTGCTTTTTAGTAACAAACAGGACTATATGAACAAGAGATATGAGTGTACTTGATGTTGCTCATGAGACTTATGTAATGATGCCATAGACAGCCTATCAGTTGGTCATTTAACATTTCAGGTTCCCTTTTTAACATTCCACTTTCAAAAAACTATATTTTCTTTCATACAAGTTTAGCAAGGACTCTTACTATACAACATTTTTTTTTTGTTTTTCTTATGAGCTAAAATAATATATAATTGTTTCTAAGCAGATGTAGGGCATACATATAACATATTTAGCTGACACTGGTTAAGCAAGATAGTGAAGTAATCTATATTTTGAGGGTGATAATTAATACTGGATTTATACTGCTTGTCTCTTTTCCTTTGGTAATGATTAGGGCCTGGACTACAGGTATGCAGTTCTTATGTTTAGTATTAATTAGGGCCTGGACTACAGGTATGCAGTTCTTATGTTTAGTATTATGCCTGGACTACAGGTATGCAGTTCTTATGTTTAGTATTATTTAGGGCCTGGACTACAGGTATGCAGTTATGTTTAGTATTAATTAGGGCCTGGACTACAGGCATGCAGTTCTTATGTTTAGTATTAATTAGGGCCTGGACTACAGGTATGCAGTTCTTATGTTTAGTATTAATTAGGGCCTGGACTACAGGTATGCAGTTTTTATGTTTAGTATTAATTAGGGCCTGGACTACAGGTATGCAGTTCTTATGTTTAGTATTAATTAGGGCATGGACTACAGGTATGTAGTCCTTAGGTTTGGTATTAATTAGGGCCTGGACTACAGGTATGCAGTTCTTATGTTTAGTATTAATTAGGGCCTGGACTACAGGTATGCAGTTCTTATGTTTAGTATTATTTAGGGCCTGGACTACAGGTATGCAGTTCTTATGTTTAGTATTATTTAGGGCCTGGACTACAGGTATGCAGTTCTTATGTTTAGTATTGATTAGGGCCTGGACTACAGGTATGCAGTTCTTATGTTTAGTATTAATTAGGGCCTGGACTACAGGTATGCAGTTCTTATGTTTAGTATTAATTAGGGCCTGGACTACAGGTATGCAGTTTTTATGTTTAGTATTAATTAGGGCAAGGACTACAGGTATGTAGTCCTTAGGTTTGGTATTAATTAGGGCCTGGACTACAGGTATGCAGTTCTTAGGTTTGGTATTAATTAGGGCCTGGACTACAGGTATGCAGTTCTTATGTTTAGTATTAATTAGGGCCTGGACTACAGGTATGCAGTTTTTATGTTTAGTATTAATTAGGGCAAGGACTACAGGTATGTAGTCCTTAGGTTTGGTATTAATTAGGGCCTGGACTACAGGTATGCAGTTCTTAGGTTTGGTATTAATTAAGGCAAGGACTACAGGTATATTGTTCTTAGGTGTGGTATTAATTAGAGCAAGGACTACATGTTTGTTGTTCTTAGGTACTGTTTGAACTGGCCATACTGTCACACATTATAGGATGTGATGTTAGAACTAAATAAGCACATGACAAAGGCCAATCATTCAATTATATAATTTTAAAATGTAAGGACATTTGAACTGCACTGTCTTATGGATGGGGTGGTAGGGTTATTTATTAGTTAGGAAAATATGATTACATATTAATTATATGGTATTACAATAGGCACCATGTGACAACTGGTTATTTCAACCCATCAATCAGACATTTGACATTTGACATTTTGGAAACTCTGGTAAGTAGGCATAGTTCTACAAAATATATCTGTCCAACATGGTAATTTTCTCATTTGGGGCATCAAGGATTACCTTATTACATGACACTAAAAATACTGTCTTTCTAATACAATGTACAAAACAAACTAAATACCTTTTTCAGAAATTAATTAGAAGAAGTAACTCACACTTACCAAACAAGACAACCACAGTGATGACAAAAGCCAGAACAAAAGCAAAAGCTACAGCAATGATGATCTTCATGCTTTCATCCTGCGGTACCTCTAGCACTGAAATGTACAGAATTGTTTATATTCTTACAGGAAGACATGGGGAGATACAAGTATGAAACTCAATGAGCATTGTACAAAGTATGGTATAAAAATTAAATAGGAAGAAATTAGCATTAGCAAGGAAAATAGTTTTGAAATCGTGGGCAATGGTAAAATTAAACAAAATTATTAGGCGAAATCATAGTCAGATTAAAACTATTGTAGGTTTGATCTAAAACTGGCATACACTAGTTTTGGTTTGAACTGTGACACTGAAAATTTTTTTATCTCCAAACTGTGACATGGATATGTTTTTAATCGAAACTCTAAACCATGATACAGATAAGTTTTCATCTCTAAACAATGACACTGATCTCTAAACGACAACACAGTCAACTTTTGATATCTAAACTGAGATACAGTCAAGTTTTGATATCTAAACTGAGACACAGTCAAGTTTTGATATCTAAACTGAGACACAGTCAAGTTTTGATATCTAAACTGAGACACAGTCAACTTTTGATATCTAAACTGAGACACAGTCAAGTTTTGATCTCTAAACTGAGACACAGACAATCATTTCAACATCATATTTTGTAAAAGAGAATTACTTTATTTTGCAATAAACAACACACCACACCAATTAGTATAGCCTTTCAGCATAAACAAAGGATAACTCTGCATTTTTAAAGCACTGTGATATCAGTATTTATAACACTGGATTTACTTGTAGATTGTTTTCAACTTTCCCAAGTGTAACTAGTAAATCTTTAATCAATTCAGCCTATAATTAGAGACTATACCTTTTTATCAGACCACCTTTTAATCAGACCACCTTTTTATCAGACCACCTTAACATTAGAGACAGCGATCAAAAATGCTGATAACCATGTTTTGTTTTGTTGTACCTGGATAAATAAAGGATGAGCTGTTGAGACTGAAATTTCCCCAGCCATTCCTGTTCTCTGCAGCCACTCTGAACATATACCACTCGCCCCTCGGGAGTACAGTCTCATCTACCACCCATCGAAGCTCAGTCCCATTGTATGCCAAGCTCCAGTTCTCCTTATCAATTTGTCTGTGAATACAGTATAATAATAATAATAATAATAATAATAATAATAATAATAATAATAATAATAATAATAATAATAATAATAATAATAATAATAATTTATAGAGGGTGACTCATTAGTCAAGGACTATTCTCCCTTGAGGCCCTCATAAGGAGAGAATAACAATGTGCATTATATGAAAGATGGCAATAATTGCTGTATATTTTAACATGTATTAAAATACTAAATTCCATTATCTATCAGAAACATATATATGCTCATGATATCTCTTCTTAAATACTGTAATATTTTCAACAGATTTTACATGAAGTGGAAGCTTGTTCCACAGATCTGTACGAGAGTATTGGACGTTCTTTTTAAATTGCTCTGTTCTTGGTTTTAGTGCTAGAAGGTTTCCATGTGATATTGATCTCAACTGGTATTGTGTTGAAAAAAACCTGAATAAGTCATGAAGATACTCTGGTGCAGTTCCATGTAGACATTTATTTACAAGAACTGCCTTGTGAAAATATATCCTTTCATATATTGTGAACCATTTGAGTTCTGTAAACAATGCTTTTTGAGGGATGATTAATCTAGTTGATGTTAGTGAATTTAAACTTTTGAAAATGGTACATTTTCTTCATGTAGTCATGACTTGACTTTGTTTAATTGCTGTATTTTTTCCCAACTCTCAACCTTTATGTGGGGTATATGCCTATGGATTGTTGCCTGAAATAAAGTTATTATATTATATTATATTATATTATATTATATTATATTATATTATATTATATTATATTATATTATATTATATTATATTATATATTATATTATATTATATTAGTTTATCAAACTTTTGTTGTTGTTGTTGTTGTTGTTGTTATTATTATTATTATTATTATTATTATTATTATTATTATTATTATTATTATTATTATTATTATTATTTTCAATAGCTTTGTGTCAGTATAATCTAGACATAAAATTCCACATGAATCACCAATCAACAGCATGGGTACTGTAAGAAATAAACAATATTAATAATATTTTTCCAGCCTGTCATATTTTATCAATTTTAATAACATTAAATATCACTAGCTTTGTGAAAAACTTAACTTGCTATAGTCAGTCACATGGGTCATATATGCACATTTAGTCATTTGAAGTCAAATACAAATTGTTCTTTTAAAATTTACCACTGATTTTCTTTAACCAAAGTCTATTCAATCCTAATTATTGAATGTTCTGCACCTTAATTGTCATCAAGAAACTTCCAGACAAAAATTATTGATGTCTATGGTCTTTCAGTATGCTGGCCATGTACTAAACTTGGGTTAAGAAAAGAGCATGTTGAGTGGAATTTTCACAATACAGGATAGTATAAATTTCCAAAAATGTCTACATACATTCACAGTGATTTTGCTGTATGTACTTCTTGGGGCATCTAAAAAATGACCTTCCAAAGGAATGTGGATATATATGAATCCAAATGAAGTGAACACATCCCACTTAAAGATATGTAGAATCAAATTCTAAAAGATTGACACACATTATTGAAATATTTGTTACTGAATGTGTACATGACCTGTATAAATTTCACTATACTGATTTGCAATATGCTGGATTACTGGCATAACTCACAGCTATAAAGATCTGAATCAATACAACATAATAACATTTCCCTATATTGTTTGAAACTTGGCTGGTTCCCATGTCTTAATTACAGACTGCATGTACATTAATTACTATAAGCATCTAGTCTGTTTTGTGGATGCCTGAATGAATATGAAGTGGTTTTCTTTTAAAGCCCCTATGTTTTCTTTTGGGCCTGTGTTTTCTTTCAGATCTATGTTTCCTTTCAGATCCCTATGTTTCCTTTCAGGCCTGTGTTTCCTATCAGGCCTACATTTCCTTTCAGGCCTGTGTTTCCTATCAGGCCTACATTTCCTTTCAGGCTTGTATTTCCTATCAAGCCTACATTTCCTTTCAGGCCTGTGTTTTCTATCAGGCCTACATTTCCTTTCAGGCCTGTGTTTCCTATCAGGCCTACATTTCCTTTCAGGCCTATGTTTCCTATCAGGCCTACATTTCCTTTCAGGCCTGTATTTCCTATCAGGCCTACATTTCCTTTCAGGCCTGTGTTTCCTATCAGGCCTACATTTCCTTTCAGGCCTGTATTTCCTATCAGGCCTACATTTCCTTTCAGGCCTGTGTTTCCTATCAGGCCTACATTTCCTTTCAGGCCTGTATTTCCTATCAGGCCTACATTTCCTTTCAGGCCTGTGTTTCTTATCAGGCCTACATTTCCTTTCAGGCCTGTATTTCCTATCAGGCCTACATTTCCTTTCAGGCCTGTGTTTCTTATCAGGCCTACATTTCTTTTCAGGCCTGTGTTTCTTATCAGGTCCACATTTCCTTTCAGGCCTGTGTTTCCTATCAGGCCTACATTTCCTTTCAGGCCTGTGTTTCCTATCAGGCCTACATTTCCTTTCAGGCCTGTGTTTCTTATCAGGCCTACATTTCCTTTCAGGCCTGTGTTTCCTATCAGGCCTACATTTCCTTTCAAGCCTGTGTTTCTTATCAGGCTTACATTTCCTTTCAGGCCTGTGTTTCCTATCAGGCCTACATTTCCTTTCAGGCCTGTGTTTCCTATCAGGCCTACATTTCCTTTCAGGCCTGTGTTTCCTTTCAAAATGTGTTTCCTTCCCTACATTTTTCTTCTCTATGTAGGCAGTCTGATTAAAATCAGATCTGCACTCTTGTACATTAATATCTGACAGTGACTACCAAGGTATCATGTTTTGGTAACCTATGCTATTATATAATTGATAATTTTATCAGCCAATCAGATGAAGTCTTATACCTTCACTTTTGGAGATTGAACAGTGTGGATGAAGAACATGAATGTGTGCCGAACAATTTGATTCACTTTAAGATTTGTGAAAGCTGCATTTCACTTGATAATTCAAAGGTCACCAGAACATGACCCCTAAGTAATCATTGTCAGATCTTCACATAAGGTAGCGGAGATCAGAATTTAATCAAATTGCTGTAAAGCTACTTTAATTAGTAGAAGCACCCCCACCATCTCTTCCCTCTAGTGGAAGCACACACACCCCATCTCATCCCTCTAGTGGAAGCACACACACCCCATCTCATCCCTCTAGTGGAAGCACACACACCCCATCTCATCCCTCTAGTGGAAGCACACACACCCCATCTCATCCCTCTAGTGGAAGCACACACCCCATCTCATCCCTCTAGTGGAAGCACACACACCCCATCTCATCCCTCTAGTGGAAGCACACACACCCCATCTCATCCCTCTAGTGGAAGCACACACACCCCTCTCTGAATCTCCTCTGCTGATAATGCTCTCTACAATCTGAAATTTCTTATGTCAATGAAAAACGTATCTTTGTAATGATATTGTCAAATTACAACTCACCTGTACTGAAGCATATAATGAGTGATTTGCTCCCCATGATCGAGTGGTTCCATCCAAGTCACTTCAAACTCGCTATTTTTAAGCACCTCAACAACTGGTATTTCTGGTGTGCCAGGGATACCAGCTGCAAAATGATGAGATAGTATGTTATGTGGTAAAAATGTAAAAATGTGTTTATTGTAGAAAGGAAAGAAAATCATGACATCATTGAAATTATTTAAGTTGAACAAGCAGGACAAAAGCAAGAATTAATTTTTTTGTTGTATTAAATGATCCTACAAAAACAATTACTTCAAACTGGACTCTACTGAATATTCTTTTGTATTTTGTTATTATGGCGCACAACTTGCAAGTGATGTGTGTGTGTATTTGTGTATGATTTATATTTTTAATGTAGCTTTAAAAATTTTCAGTCATACCGCTACAATGCCTGCAGTGTGACAGTTTGTAGTAATGTCTAGCACTGGAGCATGATGCCGCAAACATGTGGCATGATGTCCCACCCAGTCACATTATCCTGACTCTAAGCCAACCAGTCTTAACACTAAATTCTTAATGCTGAGTGCCAAGCAAGGCAGCTGTTAGTACCATTTTTCAAAGTCTTTTGTATGACTCAGCCAGGGTTCAAACCCATGACCTGACCTGCCACATCCAAGGCAGATGCTCTAACCACTAGGTTTGCAAGTGATGAAAATATGCTGTCTCTAATCATGTATAAGTATGCATAGATGCACATGCAGTGTGAATCCTTAATGAGGCCAATGGAGTTCAAACTGACATTCTTATAAATATTGCTTAACTGCAGCTTTTCTAACAAGCAATTATTAATGGATATGTTTTAATCAAACTGAATTGATCATAAAATCACTTTCAATTTATTTTTGATTTTTTAAAAATAAGTGTGAAAAAGCCCATGCAATAATGGCTAAGCTAAACACAAATGTAAAATTGGTCTCATAAGAGAGGTACAGTTACCTAAGAATAAATACCAGTCTTGTGGCCTAGTGTTAGATCATCCACCTCGGATGTGGCAGGCCGTGGGTTCAACCTCCTCCGCAAGTCATACCAAAGACTTATAAAAATGGTACTAACAGCTGCCTTAGTAGGTGCTCAGTATTAAGGAGTCTGTGTTAGGACTGATCAGCCTGGTGTCACGATAATGTGACTGGGTGAGATATCATGTTAAATGTCTGCAACACAATACCCCAGTGCTAGACATCAATATAAACTGCCACAAGGCAGACATTGTAGCGTTATGACTGAAATTATTTTAAAGCTACATTATTGGTGCATTAAGCAATTGTTATGTTTGTTCTGCTGATTACTCATAACAAACTGCACTGATCCAAATCTGCCAGTGGATAATGCACAGGCAGATCTGTGTCTGTGCAGCTTGCAGTTGCACTTGACTTTTATATATATATATATATATATATATATATATATATATATATATATATATATATATATATATATATATATATAGTACTTACTTTGAGTTTTGAATGCAAATCTGTTATCAGAAGGCCAGAGGTACATTGTTTTACTCTTGTAGATCACATTCACCCGGACATAGTAGACTGTATTTGGCTTTAGATGTTCAAGAAGTATACAAGATAGGGTATTGTTTAAAGTAATCATGTCTGGTATATTTCCGTAACCTTGCCATTGCGGTTCTTTCTCTGCCTGCAAGACAAAATACAGGAAATTCAAAACAAGAGTCCCATGTAGATCTGAGATCACTCACCTTGCTTACAGAATTGCAGGACTGGAAAAATAAAATTTGATCTAAAGGGAGTCTACATGTGAAAGCATTGATTGTATTTTCAAATTAAGTATGCATGCAGTTCATAAACGTAAGTCTACATTATGTTTCTGCATGTGGTCAACAGTACAAACAGTCTAGGCATTAAGTTTCAAAATAAATTCTATCATTAAATTCTATTATTTTATTTTCAGGACATGTCAGTAAGAAGAATTTTACATAGGCAAATATTCTGATTGGTTCCATAGCTGACAGCTATTTGTATATACTATATATACTTGTTTATAAGTCAAGTCAAACTACAAAACAAAGATCCTGACCAAACATAGCATAATGGACCTGCTTATCAGGGTCTATGTTGTTTATAATAATAATAATAATAATAATAATAATAATAATAATAATAATAATAATAATAATAATAATAATAATGAGGTTTTTATATAGTGCCTAATCTTTAGAAGCTCTAAGCACTTTACAACATTCTACTGATTGCTCTTAACAAACTGCACAGACCAAGATTTACTGGTGCATTATGTAACAACAGATTTGGGTCATTGCAGTTGGACTCAACTTATAAGTGAGAATATACGGTAAACAAAACAGAAATCTATTTTATTTCCATGTTATACTTCAAGGAATTAAATTCTGCCTGCTTAATGATATAATCCTAAAAGAATTCCTTTAAATACCCACCTCAGCATATAGGAAGTTGTTTCTCATGATGCTGTCATCATCAGGTGACCTCCAAGACAAATTGAGTGAAGTGTTGGTAGCAGACTCTAACATTACATTTCCTGGCAACTTGAATGTTCGGCTTTGGACTATTGGACTTTCACTAATGTAATTACCATTGGTTTGTATACACAGAACCTGCAACATATAACAACCATTAGTCTGTAACATAAAAATAACTACTATTGGTCTGTATTCACAAACCTGTAACATATAAAAATAACTACTATTGGTCTGTATTCACAAACCTATAACATATAAAAATAACTACTATTGGTCTGTATTCACAAACCTGTAACATAAAAATATTACTACTATTGGTCTGTATTCACAAACCTGTAACATATAAAAATAACTACTATTGGTCTGTATTCACAAACCTATAACATATAAAAATAACTACTATTGGTCTGTATTCACAAACCTGTAACATATAAAAATAACTACTATTGGTCTGTATTCACAAACCTGTAACATAAAAATATTAATACTATTGATCTGCATTCATAAACCTGTAACATAAAAATAACTACTATTGGTCTGTATTCACAAACCTGTAACATATAAAAATAACTACTATTGGTCTGTATTCACAAACCTGTAACATATAAAAATAACTACTATTGGTCTGTATTCACAAACCTGTAACATACAAATATTACTTTTATTGATCTACATTCATAAACCTGTAATATATAAACATGCAACATAAATATCACTACTATTGGTCTGTATTCACAAACCTGTAAAATATTACCACTCTTGGTCTGTACATACACAACATGCTACATATAAACATAACTACATAACCTGTAACATAAAATTAATGTAACTATTATTGGTCCTGCATACACATAACCTGTAACATAAATGTAACTATCATTGGTCTGTAACATATAAATGTAACTATCATTGGTCTGTAACATATAAATGTAACTATCATTGGTCTGTAACATATAAATATAACTGCCACTGGTTTGTAAATGTATAATACACAGAATGTGTAACATACAAGTATAAATACCATTTGTCTGTTTGCTTTATTGCTTTATATTTAAACTGCTATTGCTATTGCTTTATAATGAAACATATTATAGATATAATTTTACCATAGCAACAAGTAACAAAATGGGCTTTATTCCCATAAATGCCTTTCAAAAAGAAATGCATTATAAAGAGGTCTTAATAGTGAGATGGAGTGTTGTATAAACACTGCTTTACGAATTATGTTCATTATGGGACAATATCTCTAATACACAGGTGATGTTTAGGGCAGGTGTTTTTTTTACAATTTTAATAGAGGCAAACAAGCAGATCAGCTGCAAAAATATCATTTCCAGATTTCCCTGTAATAATTATTTTTATCAATTTTTATATTATTCCTTACGTCAATAAGACTAATGATCTAATGGTAACAGTTGGCAGGTTTGTTGAAGAGTTTTACCACAAAAAGACCACACTATGCTTGAAAATCAGGGTTCTATATTCCTAACAATCAATACAGGCCCAGATTTGCCATTGCATTATAAGACAGCAGATTTGGGTCTGCACAGTTTGCAGTTAGAATTGTCAAATAAATGAGTATATACAGTACATGTAGTGCTTTTTCCAAAAGCAAAATATTTATATAAATGCTTGAAAAATCTCAAGATGAAGGACTGGCAGCAATAGAAAGAACTTACAGTAAAATTGTACAGCTGATTAGGATTAAGGTCTGTAATCTTCTTATAATATTTTAAATGGTCCTTAAACACATTTGAGTCTGTTTCCTTCTCCAGATGCACTCCTTCATCTGTTAGTGTCCACCATTTTATGCGATATTCAATGGTCTCCAGGGGGCCATTAGGATCCTGAGGCATCAACCAGGAGATGCTTACATTTTCTGGGGTTAATGTCTCAGCAGTCACATCACCCACAGGACTTGGCACTAAAACAATAAAATATTTAACTTGATTGTATTTGGCTATCCCTGTTTACTGTAGTATATCATTGAGAATTTACCCTCATATTATGCAACAGTGGAATTCAGACTACCTTTCCTAAATCCAGGCAATAGTCTCATACTAATATAACAGTGTCTCATACTAATATAGCTGTGTCTCATACTAATAATAAATGTGTCTCATACTAATATAGTTGTCTCATACTAATATAGCTGTGTCTTGTACTAATATAACAGTGTCTCATACTAATAAAACAGTGTCTCATACTAATATAGCTGTCTCATACTAATATAGCTGTGTCTCATACTAATATAGCTGTGTTTCATCCTAATATAGTTGTGTCTCATACAAATATAGCTGTGTCTTCTACTAATATAAGTGTTTCATACTAATATAACACTGTCTCATACTAATATAGCTGTGTCTCATAATAATATAGTTGTGTCCTAGGTTTTAGCCCTGATTCAGTTGCAAATGTTTTCTAATGACAGTTGTATTCATGCAGTCAAACCTGATTTTAATGACCACTCAGGAGGCATTCTAAAAGTGGTCTTTTTAATCTGATGATCTTTATAAACAGGTAAATTTGCCTCAATTTATGTATAAATATGACTTGTTTAAAACATGGTTTTTGATACAGTTCATCCTTTGTGCATGTTTGCTAAAAGCATGAACAAGTTAACATAGAAAACAAATATTACAAGTTCTTCAAATATTTTGATTGCATGAAAATAGTACAGAGAGTACACAAATGGAGTTAATCTAGCCTAATGTACAAAATACATCTTATGCAAATTGCCATCTGATATGTGATACAGAAACCAACAAAACAAATTTATAATTCACAAATAATGTATCTACATGCTTATAAGTTGAGCCACAAAGACACTGACCTGAATTGGCATATCAAGGTGTTTTACTGATTACTCCCAACAGTTTGCATTGACCCAGATATGCCAGTGCATTATGTGATGTGAGATGAGTATCTGATGAGTTCACAGTTTGACTCATCTTACAAGAAAATATCGATGGTATATATATTTCAATATGCAACTCAGTGTTCTTCTGAAATTCTTTTGATTCCCAAAGATTAAAACATTATTAATGTGAGGCTCATGTTAGGGTACAGGAAAAGGATATTAACATAGAAATGTTGTGTAAGCTGAAAATATTAAAGGTCTACGTGGGTTCAAAATTGTCCATACGCCAAAAGAGTACTAATAGCTCAATATAATGAAAATGAATCTTACCTCCAGGTTTGGTGAGGAAGGTAATAGGGATGGAAAGAGATTTCTCAAGATACTGTGCCTGATGATTACTGACTGCTGCATGGAGAGTGTAACTGGTGTATGGATTTAATCCATCCAGAGTTACTTCCCTTGAATAGGACACCTATAAACATTCCAGAAAATACAGTTACTGAATATCTGCAAAATCTAGAATTAAATATCTATCATAATTTTGTTATCATCAATAAGCAAAATAAATATTTAAAAAAGCAGAAGTTTTGATCACAAATATATGGATAAAAAACAACGAAAGTGAAGGCCTTTATTTTGGATATAGAAGATTCAAAAAAGTTTTATAAAAAATGGAGATTCTTCTAATATAGCTGAACCCATAGCCCATTCATACTGGATTTAACTGAGTTGCTCCGTAATTATCCGAAAAATTTCCCGAGTCACTTTATATTCCAGCCAATCAAACGCTGGTTGGCATCTGTACATAACAAAATGGCATACATTGTTGTTTAGATGTATCAGATTAAAACAAATTAAGAAATGCTCACTACCTGCCCACTAAATGCCTGATACTTCTGCAGCTTTACTGTAGAAAAATATTCCAGGTTTATTATACTGCAGATTAATAAGGAAAATTCCTTTTATTTGTAAACGAAACTCAATTTATGAAATGCGGTGTTATGGTAAAAAAAGGGATTAAATTTTTAACATCGACACTGTTTCCATACTCGCATGTATATGTCCAGATGTAAACAGCTCATAGCTACTCTTTCGTATGGCTATAAAATCCAGAAAACAAGACAGGATGGTTCCAATATTAAATTTTGTCAATATCTGTAGCATCATCACTGTTGAATAGGCATTTTTCAACTCTATAAACGAAGCTGAAGTAGTTGGAACAGTTGATGCTAATGCTGAATTGTCCGCCTTGTTTTGACCACTAGTCTGGTCCCCTACTTAGTATGCTCCCTGCGATGCACTCCGCTATACTATACTAGGGACCATACTAAGCAGGGGACCAGACTATTTGCCTACCAGCTATCGATTGAATATTGCGGTCAGTTGACCACCCGCCACATGATCAAAATTCCAAGCAAATTACGAAGTTCGCCGAAGTCTCCATGAAATGGTCTATTTTAATCAGTACATTTAAAGCTTTAACAAATAAGTTTTATGTCTCAATGATTAAATCATCCAACTTCATAAAATATTGGTATTAACAACGAAATTTGTGTGTGTGTGTGACTTTATTTCCTATTAAATATAAGTAGTACCAGGTTGATCAGATTCAGGATAATTATAAAATAAAGTAAAAGAGGAATGCAGAGTGGATTGTCTAATAATTATGGATGATCAGAAAAATATATCTGTAGATAATATCAGAACTGTATTTACTTAGTACAAATCTGTCTATTCTATCATTGTGTATCTAACTGGTGCTATTAAAGTTACAAAACTAATGTATGTACAAGTGAAATCTATTGTTAAATGAATGTGCTTGGAATATATATTCTATCATTGTGTATCTAACTGGTGCTATTAAAGTTACCAAACTAATGTATGTACAAGTGAAATCTATTGTTAAATGAATGTGCTTGGAATATATATATATATATATATATATATATATATATATATATATATATATATATATATATATATATATATATATATATAATATTATATATAATCTTTGAGCATGTTTAGATTAACAACAAACAGGAAAATGTAGACAGATAGTAACAAAAGTTGTCTTTCTTGCCTTGTGATAAAATGTCAGTAATTATTACAAAGATTTAGATACTAATATGAACACATTTCTTGAGTAATGTATGCTTTGCAACAAGTGGATGACTCTTGAGACGAATAGCATTAAAATGAGACTAGAGAAATACTGGCAGCATAAGCCATTTTTATTAGCGTTTTAAAAAAATACATACTGACCACACTAGTATGAATACCACAAAAGTGTTTGACCAATCATACACTGGAGTCTAAGATTAACCAGTCCAAAATATAGCTAATTCCAACAAGATAATTTATAATTAACACCACAATTAGAAGACCTGGATGTGTTATTGACAAATATAAGTTACATGTGTAAATAGAAGTTCAAGAGAAAACTATAATAAATGACCAAGAGTATTTTTGTTTTATTGACTGAACCAGAATTGGCAATAGAGCATAGTGCTTCCCTATGCAAGTTTCTGTAATCCAATTTTTTTTTTTATAAAGGGAGATGACTCCTGTAGCCATACTTGAATAAACTTAGGATGTGAAAAGATCAGATAGATATGTTTCACTGAGGGTAGGATGAAAATGTATTCACCAAACAATAGTGAAGGACAGAGTACTATGTCAATGATAGAGTATTGTGTCAATGACTAGAGTACTATGTCAGGGATAGAGTACTGTGTCAATGATTAGAAGACTATGTCAAGAATTGAGTACTAATTCCATGAATAGAGTACTAAGTCGGGGATAGAATACTGCTTCAGCAGCAGAGAGGGTGGACCCCACAACTTTTTTCAAGGGTCTGTGAACAAAAAAAGGGTTCCTATGAAGGGCAAAAATAAGGTCTTTTATGTCAGCATAGAGTACTATATCATGGATAGAGTACTATGTCAGGGAGAGAATATTATGTCGGAGAGATTAAAGTATTCTGTCAGTGATAGTTCTATGTCAATAACAAGATTGGAAAATGCTATCAACTTCATCCTTTTTGAAAATATCAAGTGTACACACGTTTTTGTACATGGGAGTAGTCAGAAAATGTTCATAAGTTTCAGTGAAAATTTTTGTGCATTCTTGCAACCTTAGAAATAAAAATGTAAATTTGAATATGTTACCTTAGTCTCACATCCTTCTCCTGAAGGGAAGCAGTCATTGTCCCTCACTGTTGTAGTCATTCTCTTGTAGTAGATGGTATACCTGGTGTCTGGCTTGCTCATGTCCTGGCAGGTGTCTGGCCATGTGACCTGATCGAGTTGGACATGAACTGATATGTTGGTCAATTGGGCAATATTCAGGCTGCCTGAGTATGCTTTGGGAACCAAGCACTCTGAGTCTAGAATGTAATTAATGTCATCAATAAACATTCAATGGTATTATGCTATACTGTTCCATTACCCATCTCCACTTGTACAATCTTTTTTTTTTTCTTCAGAATTCCATTTCTGGAGGAATTAATTATCCAATAAGAAAACCATCCCAAATTTTCACAAAGTATTTACAGTGGACCTCTGAAACTTACTATAGATATTAGTTTGTAAGATCAAATGCAAACAAGACAGATCTTGATCTGCTATTGCACAATGCATAGGCATATGAGGGTCAGTGCCGTCTGTTCAATGGACCACTCTTAACAAATTGAAAATAGACCTAAATCTGCTGGCACATTAAACAACGGCAGATCTGTGCCTGTGCAGTTTGCAGATGGACTTGATTTATAAGCAAGTATCTATGGTATTATATGGGATTATTATACAGGGGATCTTTCTCAAGTGTTAATTGGTGATGAAGTTTACAGACAAGTTTCAAAATATTACATGCCACAGGCTACTAAGAAGTTCATATTTGAGCAAATCTTGAATTTGTTTTAAAGAGAAATAAGATTTTTCTGTTCAAAGAATTCAAGTTACTGCATTTCAGTAACTGCATGTTAATTGCTTTGACTAAAAAGGAAATGAAAACATTGCAAGAAATAGAAATATAAATTTAACAATATTTTCTTTAAAATGGGATATGATTATGTGTCATTGATGAACTGTGAAGCTGTGCTTTTGAGACAGTTCTTCAGTAGAGTCTGAGGCAGCTCTAAATCTTTGCACTTTGTTAGGAACAATCAGATGAACAAACAACACAGACCCTGATCCATCAGTGCATTATGCAATTATCTGTCATTTACAACCATTACTGTAACACACAGACTGATTTACCCTATAAATGCCCTTGGTGTGAGCAACCACCTACTAAAAGTAACAAGCAACATGATTCTCTGGCCAAATATATGTTTCAACACTGCTATGAATGAATATATCAGAAAAACACTTTTTTAGCATAGCTGTGAATGAATGTGTCAGAAAACTAGTGTTTCAACACTGCTGTGAATGAATGTGTCAGAAACTAGTGTTTCAACACTGCTGTGAATGAATGTGTCAGAAAACTAGTGTTTCAACACTGCTGTGAATGAATGTGTCAGAAAACTAGTGTTTCAACACTGCTGTGAATGAACGTATCAGAAAACCCGACACAATACATCACATCTTTATTTAATTCTTTGAAACCATGTTTACCGATTTGAGTATACAGGCAGAACGCATATTATTCCAAACCAGGATCAACAAAACCAGGAGGGAAAGAGTTGAGAGTGTTTGCCTCAGCTTAATTAGGTAGAGTTATATGAAAAGGAACATAATCTAACTAATGTACTTGTTACATCATGCAACCCTTAAAATTATTAACCATTCCTTCTTTGAATGATTAGCAGTCAGTTCAAAGTTTCAAACTGTTTTGAAACCCAACACAATGTCCATAATGTTATACATTTAGATCTTTTCACCCTGATTCGACTGTACTGTTACATATAATGCCTTAAATCCTTTTTATATATGTGCTTCAATAATTAATTAAAGGAGTCATACTTGTTCTCTTATTAAGATATTTGCTTTTTCTGAAATATTTAATTCATTAGTTATTGTAAATTTCCATATTCTTTCTTGCTTTGTCACTGTTTGACTAAAACTCACACACATGGCCAACTGTGTTCTTTTTATATATGTGACATAAAACTTGTTATTTGGTCACATGGGACTCAATTCTATATCTCCAGTCCACAAAGACAGGTGTCCTTTCTATAAAGGTCACATAAAAGCAGTGAAATGGTCAGACTGGACCCATATCTGTATCTTCAGTCCACGAAATGTATTTTTTTTTTAAAATACAAAACAATGATACATAGATTTTTCATTTAGAATTTCTTCAAATGACTTTAATATGAAAAAGTGTCCTTAACAGCAAGAGTTCTTTGTAAGAGAGTTTTGTATATCAATAAATATCTTAATGGAAGAAAACTTACTTGGCAATGGCTGCAGGTGAGCGCCATAGGCCACCATATCTTGAACATCTGAGAGAGGAGTCTCTGTAATCTTTCCTGTAGATTTGGACAATGCATAAAGCCTCTTCTCTGTCCTGTTATACCAGTATATATGTACATGGTCTACTGTCAGAATGTCAGGTGGAAGACCTAAAAGAGAAGACACACAGATAATATATTACTCCGCCAAACCAAAGAGGGGCCCCGAGTGGCCGAGTGGTCTAAATCGATGTCTGTTACGGATCACTGCCATCTCACCTCTGTCTGTGTGGGTTCGAGTCTAGGATTCAGCGAATGTGGATATGTGAGAAAGCTTGCCAGTAGTTTTTTGTGGGTCGGTGGTTCTTTCCGGTGATTTCCTGGTTTCTTCCTCCACCATTAATACTGGCCGCCATGAATAGCCTATCGTGTGCTGAAAATGGCGTTAAGCCCAACAACAACAACAACAACTGCGCCAAAGTAGAACAATAACCCTCAAATGAAAAAAAAAATGTTTATTATCTTATCTCTGTTATTATGTAGCATATTTTTAAAGAAAATAAGTCTTTCATGTATAGACATGATGGTAAATTCTCAGTATTAGAAAGAATGATGACTGATCTATGTAGCTTATATCTAAGTCATTGATTGTGACTGCAAATGAAGTCTGACATCAATGGTAGAATTTATCTAGTGTTGTGACTTCTTGAAGAAATTAATTATTACATATTTTAAACCAAGTCCCATTTATTTTGCATTAAGGAGACTATTCCATATTATCCCATAATGAACACAGATAATGTCATTCATATTGTAGTTGAATATTTGATATGGTCTTGATAACAATATCAAAAAGGATTATTATTTTTTCCTCCAAAAAACATGGTGTACAGAGACCATGGTAGTTGAGAAATCTGAAAAATATATTTAAGATTTAAGAATTCATTTTAATGCAATGTCAGTAATTACTGACAGTGATAATATTGGTTATGATTTTGAAGAGGAAAAATGAAATCACAAAAATGAGAAGAACTGCTACCTTAATGAACAGAGACACATATTTTGTACAATCTGTATTTGTATCATGAACTGCAGACTCCCCTACTTGAAAATGAAAGTAAGTTTAAATAATGGTATACCATCATTACTTACAGAAAAGTCATGCTTCATTGAGAAACTAATAATAAGCACAAATTCAACAGCCCTAGATACATATACCATTATTTATATACTCATATACCAGTCTAGTCCATCTGTAAACTGCACATTGTATGCTGACAGATCTGGGTCTGTGCAGTTTATTAGGAGTAATCAGTAGAACAAACAATATATACCCTGGTCTTCTGGTGCATTACACTATGGCAGATCAGGATCTTGTTTACAATTTGACTCAACTTATAAGTAAGCATATGTGATACTCATTTACATGCTGAATTTTAAAAGTAAATATTACAGCCTAATCTGCCACAGCATGTTACACTGACAGATTAGATTCTATGTTGTTTGTCCAAACTATTCTCCAAACAGACTGAATAGACCTAGATCTGTCATTGCACAACATGACTGCAGATCTATGACTATGCAGTCTACAATTGATCTTGACTTATAAGTAAGTTTATATAGTATATTTTTGCTGAAATTGTATGAATAAAAAACACAGCTTCTAAAAACAAAGAACAGGATGAAAAATGAGTCAAAAACCTTTTCTGTCTGCAGCTGTTGTAGACAAGATGGTTCTGCATCTGCAACCATGAACATCAGTTCCCTGAATGCTCACTGTGGTAGGGTCCACAAAAATTACTTCTGTTGTCACATCCTTTGAAAAATCCATGGCAAGAGCAGAAGATATTTTCATATTTGCACTGCAGTTACAGAGTTGCTCAATGCTGCGTCTGTCAATATGACTACTAGTAGAAAATAACTGTACAATATTTGATCCATCCAAGTTGGAACTCATCATCTGACTTGTTGTGCTGCCCAGTTGCTGCTCAGACCAAAGGAGCTTACTGAAATAATAATAATAATAATAATAATAATAATAATAATAATAATAATAATAATAATAATAATAATAATAATAATAATAATAATAATAATAATAATAATAAAAATAATGACAACAACAATGACAATAATAATAATAATAATAATAATAATAATAATAACAATAATAAAAATAATAATAACAACAACAACAATAATAATAATAACAATAATAATAATAATAATAATAATAATAATAATAATAATCATCATCATCATCATCAAAGTTTGATTAATTAAACATGAGACTAATTTTTTCATGAGGCCTTTACACATACTATACATAAATGTGCCATCACACTGTCCCCCCTTGTTAAAAAATGAAAATATCCCCTGTCCCACACCCCTTGTTAAAAACTGAAAATATCCACTATCATCAAATGTGTCCTGATACCAGCATGTTATGTGGGAAGAAATTAGATGCTACAATCTTGCTCACTCATGATTTTCTTGGAAATTATTACCATGCATGCCTCACACATCATGATTTTCATGGAAATTATTACCATGCATGCCTCACACATCATGATTTTCATGGAAATTATTACCATGCATGCCTCACACATCATGATTTTCATGGAAATTATTACCATGCATGCCTCACACATCATGATTTTCTTGAAAATTATTACCATGCATGCCTCACACATCATGATTTTCATGGAAATTATTACTATGCATGCCTCACACATCATGATTTTCTTGGAAATTATTACCATGCATGCATCACACATCATGATTTTCATGGAAATTATTACCATGCATGCCTCACACATCATGATTTTCTTGGAAATTATTACCATGCATGCCTCACACATCATGATTTTCATGGAAATTATTACCATGTATGCCTCACACATCATGATTTTCATGGAAATTATTACCATGCATGCCTCACACATCATGATTTTCTTGGAAATTATTACCATGCATGCCTCACACATCATGATTTTCATGGAAATCACTACCATACATATCTGGTGGCTCCTTGTGCATTAAATAAATCAAAGAAAACAATATTATCAATGGCACATTCAATGCCCTCCCAAAGTCTGATAGCACTCTCATTGTAAGTACAAGATGGTATGGCTTATGGATGACCTCAGTGAACTTGACCTTTGGTTCAGATGTGCAGTCAAAAACCATTATTAGACTTACTATAACTCTGATGTCTGACCATTTGACTACCTGATCTATCGATTCTCTATCACCTTAAATGCAGGTGATTCACAAAGTTTGGTCAAGGAACATACTCAAGAAAAACTGTTATTATGTAAAACCAAGACATAATTACCATGACCTTGTGATGCTGAAATCAATGTACCTGTTCATTACCTTATGGTGTAAGACCTCCACAAACTTTAGTGATGGTATGTTTAGTCAATAACTGAATGTTTCGTGAAGAAACCATGTTTTCTTTCAATCACAATGACCTTGACAATGACCTTGACTTTTGACATCTAGAATTCAAAATGAAAAGACTTCTTACTTATCACAAATGCAAGCAATTCACAAAGCCTGTCAAAATTGAGGTACAATTATATTTACACATTACTTTGGCCTAGTGACTTACACAGTTAAATCAAGGTCATTTACATGGTCTCTGTTTATACAATATGGTCATGCACAGAAGTGTTGTTGCAAAACAATCTGCACTTTGCATGCAGACAGGTGTATTCATTTGTTTTAGAAAATGTTCATTTACAGTAAGGGGGAGGCTGAATTGTCTAAAGTGTTTGCTTTTAAATATAGATTACTGCCATATCACCTGTCTCCCCGAGTTGGGGTTTTGGACTTGGCTAATGTGGATATATGAGAAAGCTTACCAGTACCTTCCCATAGGACCATGGTTTTTACCATGGTTTTCCCCAGGTTCTTCCTCCATCAGTTATATTAGCCAACATGGCATTAAACTCAAGAAACAACAAGAAAACATTCATATTGATGACAATACATTTATCTTATTAAATTGATCAATGCATGATGATTGTGGTCAAAAATAATAGGTGGTCACTCATAGTCAAGGTCACTAATGACAGATTGTATAGTGGTACAGTGAGATACAAAACTACACATTTATATTTACACAATAGTATGTAAACATTAAGAATGTCTTTCTTCTACTATAATTCCATTTTTGTTTGTTCATATTTTTGATTACTTTCATCCCATTTTCACCAACCTGTTATATGGATCAACTACTATATTGCCAAATTTGCTATTCCTCTGGAGCAGGATGGAATGTCTTCCCTGGTCCAGTCTGTAGGACAGGATCCTAGATGTGGTTGTGTTGGATTCCAATATGTATAGTGTCCGACTGATCCAGTCCACAGTCACATCACGCCCTGTATGGTCAAGTTCAAATAGCTGAAATGATAAACAAACATTTTATAAATACCAGACTGTAAATATTTTATAAATGTGTTGGTATTTACATTACTTAATCTACAGGTCCTAATTTGACCTTGCTGTTATCTACAGGTCCTAATTTGACCCAGTTGTTATCAACTTAGCACATTTGACCTTGTTATCTACAGGGTCCTAATTCAACCTTGCTGTAATCTATAGGGTCCTAATTCAACCTTGTTGTAATCTATCTGTACTAATGTGACCTAGTTATCTACAGGTCCTGATTTGACCTAGTTATTATCTACAGAGCCTAATTTGACCTAGCTGTTAGCTATAGAGTCCTAATTCGACCTTGCTTTTGAATTAATCAGTACTTGGCCCCTACTTTGTGATATCCTTGAATAATAGAGTAAAAATGTACAATAATAACAAATGGATATCAAAGATGCATGAATCAAGGATTCTTCGTGTTAAAGGAATAAAGTTTTAAGTTTGAGTTGACTGATGTTGTTAGCTCATTCTTTGTATTTTTCAAGAACCTTTATATCCTTTGATCCCTCAAATTCTTCCACATTTTTATCCACATCTATCCAATACTTGAAGACTGTGTTCTCATCTCTCAGAAAGGTCAAGGTCACAACAGGTCGTAATGCAATGGTCAAGGAGGTATTGTGAATATTAAATGCTTCCACTAACTTGACAGATGACTGGATGGCAAGGAGAAGCTGAGGAACAGGGTTAATTACTGAAAATAAAATTTGCATTGAATAATTATGTCTGATGATAATTAATTAAAATGAACTGAATTAAATTCATGGCAGCCAAAGGAGGACACAACACATTTATTATATTAAAAAGCATTTATAAGTTAATATCTATCTCAGCTTCAACCATAATTTGACAAAATAATTTGATAGGCTAAGTTTTTAATAGTAAATTGTCAATTTAAAATGTGTCATGTTCTGTAAAGTATATTTTCTTTTCACAAAAAGTATTCCACATGAAAAAAGCTTACATAATTAAACAACTTTAACAATTATACAGAAAATTACTTTTAATTAGAAAATGCTTTATTAGGCATTTTTGTGAGATGAGATTAACACTGAAAACTTTTCATATTTCTAACATATTTGTTGTTCTAATGTTAACTGTAATCTACAACTTTAATGGAAATAAAAGTCTATGAAATGTTACTACCAATAACATCATCCGAAGACAAGTGTTTTGATGAGCCAAGTTTAAAAGTACTTCATTTTTAGCTGCCTATTTAATGTCCCACATTATTAAAATATGTATAAAAATACCAGTTATAGAAAATATAGAATAATGAACAAATTATCCTTTACAAAATGAACATTACCATCTGCTGTAGCAGACACAATATCTGATCTTGGACCACAGCCAACTTCTGTACAGGATTCAACCTAGAAGTAAAATTAAAACAAAGTTTTAATTTAATTAAAGGTCAGAACACAATCTAAATCCAGAAATATTTACAAGAGTTGACATACATATCAATCAAACAGCATAAAACACTAATTTACATAGATAGAACTGCATACATGTATACAAATTTCAAAACATACATGGACTTCACAGGCTTTATAATTGAAACTTGTCAGAGTGATGATGCAGTCAGGAAAATTAAAAAAAAAACCAACAAAATGACAAGACAAAAGACATGTACAAGATATCTATGATGATGAGACAAGGGACCAGACCAATACACTGTCAAAAAGAAGTAGTAGGCTTATTATCAAGAATGGGCTTATTTTCAGATAAATACAGTAGTAAATCTGGATCAGGTCAATACTGACTAATCCTATACGAGTAATTTGTGACATGACTAATGTAACATGGATTATTAAAAACATGATAAAATGCTTTATGGATAATTTGTGACATGACTAATGTAACATGGATAATTTAAGACATGACAAAATGCTTTATGGATAATTTGTGACATGACTAATGTAACATGGATAATTTAAGACATGACAAAATGCTTTATGGATAATTTGTGATATGACTAATGTAACATGGATGATTTAAGACATGACAAAATGCTTTATGGATAATTTGTGACATGACTAATGTAACATGGACAATTTGTGACATGACAAGATACAGACTCAACAATGGATTATTTGGAAGTAAGACATCTGCTCTACTTCTCTTTGGCCTGAGTCATCAGTTCTGGTACATGTAATGAAGAGGTGACACCCAACCAAATCTTCACATAAATGATGAGCTACTGAGATACAGGCCTAAGAATGAGGCATAGATTGTTCAGTGGCAAGACACTTGCTATATTTCCATGTGGTTCTGAGTGCAATCTTCAGTTTCATCACATTTAATAGAGAGTGGTCACAGATGAGCTGCTGAGATACAAACCTAAGAATAGGGCATAGATTGTTCAGTGGAAAGACACTTGTTCTACTTCTATGTGGTCCTGAGTGTGTTCCTCTGTTTTAACACATGCAAAGAGAACTGGTCACTCTTTCAAGGCCAAAAAAAAATGTGTCGTTAAAAGTTTCTTCCATCTTTATGACAATATTACTTCAAAACCTAAGACACAAAAAAATTAATATAAGCTTGAATAACCTTATGAACAACCTAACTCGTTAAGCTTTAACAAAGACAAACACATACATTTATACACACCTGAAAGTAATATGTCGTGTGATTTTCCAGATCATCCAAAATGAAACGTTTCATGGATGGATTTAGTGGCATCGTGCTCTCTGTCTTGGGCTTTGTGTTCTGCCAATAGTAGACATTCTGCCTACTGATAATTCCATTTATTTCTTCAGGATCAGTCCAGAAAAGATCTGCCGATAGAGTGTGCTTTGATGTCACAGCATCCTTCCTCCGAGTCACATAAGCTCGAAGATCTCTTGGTTTTGTTGGGACTGCAATGGAGTTGAAACTACATGTTAATACAGTCCTACCCACTTATATCGACATCACTTATATTGACAAGCTGCCTATTTCAATAAAAAAGCAAAGTCCCAGTCCCTTGGTCTACTATTACTACCAAAATTGTCATGCTTATGTTGATGTCAAGATAAAAAATAAATATACATATCAACAGAATCCTGAATAAAAATAAAAATCAAATTAAGTCGATAAGTTCTGACCCATACTTTGTTTAACAATTAGTTGATCTTGCTGCCAGGCTCTAATGTTCCCACCTAATCACCTAATCATTTATATCAGCAAGAGGCCAGTTCCAACCTGTATTTTATTCAACAATTACTTGACCTTGCCCCCAGCCTTTAATGTCATGGTTAGATAAAAAAAACCCAGGCTTTTGTTTGGTCCTATAAAGTTGGCCTATAGTGACAGCTTAAATAAAAGCTTAAATAAAAGCAATGAAATCTGATAGATTCTTACATTTTCCAAAGTGATCAGTGATTAAAACAAGTTTATTGTGCTGTGAAAGTTTCCTTTTTTAACTTTATTCATATTTACAATGGCTAATAATGGCAGTGTAAAATACAGATTATCTTTACAGTCTCTGGAAACTAAATAGCTGGATGATAAGGACATTGAGGGTGGGGCATCTCGCAAAGATGTCTGAAACATTTTCTCTTAAATTAAATTCAATTTTGTTGTAATTTTATGCATCGATTATGCTATAGATAATAATCTCAATTAAAGGTATATGTATGTGTCCTTAAAACCTTTTACTGCCACATGTATTTGTATTTTGAGGGAATTCATAACTTGTTATATCCGGGGCATATTTTAATGTATACCACTTGAGTCGACATTGTTACAATATTGTATTGTAAGAATCATTTTCTTTTAATACCTCATTAGCACGTGTCATGTATACAATAGTATGACTTCATTAATCATACCAGCCGCATATATCTTGTTCACTTTTATGTACTTTTCACAATGACTTCTATAACTAAATACAGGTACTGTTTAAACCAACTTGTTGACAGGTTTTCATTTCCCAGCAAATAGCCCTATCCCCTTGTTCGCCTCAATAAGATGGGAAGATGCTGACCAAAATCTAGTCCAATTTAAGCACATGTACTTGAAGCATGTAAATAACTATGCAGCCATGTGCTAATGGCAACAGTGAATATCACAGTGAATGTTTTTCATATCAGGATGTGACTGATGCAATATTTTATTGTGGACTTTATTACACAAAGGTAACCAAAAGGTGATTTTTCATTATACAAGTGTATTTCACACTGGTTTTGTCTTCATGTACTCAAAATTTCCATTGTTTGTTTTCTCAAAATGTAAATGCTACTCACTGACGACAGGTCACCCCTTACTAACGAATTTAACTTTTATCTTTTTTCAGACCACCTCCCCAACTTATCTCAACATCCGCCTATGTCAACAATATTTCCTCAGGCCCGAGGATGTTGACATACACAGGTAGGACTGTAAATAACATTTACAAAAAATCAGTGATGGACTAAAGCAGCGGTTCCCAAACCTTTTTCAGCCATTGCTTTCCTGGTTATCCTCAGTGCCCCACTTCCTTACCCTGCAACAACTATTATTCAGCATCAGCACCCTTTCAGTAATCCCATTGCCCCCATGGGGGCGGTACCACCCACTTTGGGAACCACTGGGTTAAAGTAATAGACAACTCTAAATTCAAAACTTACCATCAATTACTGAAATCAATTATTACAATTCTAAACAATATAAATACTTGTAAAATTTAATATTAAACTGAAGTTTAGGCTCATTGTTTAACAAACAGCATTATTCCAATAATGAAGTAAGAAAAAAAAACATTCAATTCTGAGAGACCTTGATACAAGATTTTTAATTTTATGCAAGTTCTTTCAACATAAGTGAAAGAAAGCATCATTACAGGTACTCATACCATTGAAAATTACTGAGTATTTAATTAAACTAATTGTAATAGAAATATTTAACATCATTAAGCATGTATAACATCTATTAGGCATATATAACATCTTTTAGGCATATCTAACATTTATTTGGCATATTTAACATCTAGGCATATTTAACTAGGCATGTATAACATCTATTAGGCATGTATAACATCTATTTGACATATTTAACATCTATTAGGTATGTATAACATCTATTAGGCATATCTAACATTAAATTGGCATATTTAGCATATCTTAGGCATATTTAACATCTATATGGCATATTTAACATCTATTAGGCATGTATGACATCTATTAGGCATGTTTAACATTTATTAGGCATATATAATGTCTATTAGGCATATTTTACATCCATTAGGTATATATAACATCTATTTAGCATATTTAACATCTTCTAGGCATAATTAACATCTATTTGGTTTATTTAACATCTCCCAGGCATTTTTAACATCTATTTGGCATATTTATCATCTCCTAGACATATTTAACATCTATTTGGCATATTAACATCTCCTAGGCATATTTAACATCTCCTAGGCATATTTAACATCTATTAGACATATTTAATATCTATTAGGCATATTTAACATCTATTAGGCATATTTAATATCTATTAGGCATATTTAACATCTATTAGGCATATATAATATCTATTAGGCATATTTAACATCTATTAGGCATATTTAATATCTATTAGGCATATTTAACATCTATTAGGCATATTTAATATCTATTAGGCATATTTAACATTTATTTGGCTTATGTAACAGCTATTGGGCATACTTAACAGTTATTTTGCAAATCTAACATTTATTTGGCATATGACATTCCAATTCAAGACTAATGCAATATCTTGTATTAAATACTTAATAACATTGCATGACAATGTACCTAGAAACTTGAAATTACAGTGCCTAGAAGAAATACAAAGCCTATGGTATGACAATGTACCTAGAAACTTCAAATTACAAAGAAATCCAAAGCCTATGGTATGACAGTGTACCTAGAAACATGAAATTACAGTGCCTAGAAGAAATGCAAAGCTTATGGTATGACAATGTACCTAGAAACATGAAATTACAGCGCCTAGAACAAATGCAAAGCTTATGGCCTGACAGTGCTTTCATGAAATTACAATACCTGGAAGAAATGCAAAGCCCATGGTATAACAATGTACCTAGAAACTTAAAATTACAGCACCTAGAACAAATGCAAAGCTTATGGTATGACAATGTTTTCATGAAATTACAATACCTGGAAGAAATGCAAAGCCCATGGTATGACAATGTACCTAGAAACTTGAAATTACAGTGCCTAGAAGAAATGCAAAGCTTATGGTATGACAGTGCTTGCATGAAATTACAATACCTGGAAGAAATGCAAAGCCCATGGTATGACAATGTACCTAGAAACTTGAAATTACAGTGCCTAGAAGAAATGCAAAGCCTATGGTATGACAGTGCTTTCATGAAATTACAGTGCCTAGAAGAAATACAAAGCCTATGGTATGACAATGTACCTAGAAACTTGAAATTACAGTGCCTAGAAGAAATGCAAAGCTTATGGTATGACAATGTACCTAGAAACTTGAAATTACAAAGAAATGCAAAGCCTATGGTATGACAGAGTACCTAGAAACTTGAAATTACAGTGCCTAGAAGAAATGCAAAGCCCATGGTATGACAATGTACCTAGAAACTTGAAATTACAGTGCCTAGAAGAAATACAAAGCTTATGGCATGACAATATACCTAGAAACTTGAAATTACAAAGAAATGCAAAGCCTATGGTATGACAATGTACCTAGAAACTTGAAATTACAGTGCCTAGAAGAAATGCAAAGCCTATGGTATGACAATGTACCTAGAAACTTGAAATTACAAAGAAATGCAAAGCCTATGGTATGACAATGTACCTAGAAACTTGAAATTACAGTGCCTAGAAGAAATACAAAGCTTATGGCATGACAATATACCTAAAAACTTGAAATTACAAAGAAATGCAAAGCCTATGGCATGACAATGTACCTAGAAACATGAAATTACAGTGCCTAGAAGAAATACAAAGCCTATGGCATGACAATGTACCTAGAAACTTGAAATTACAGTGCCTAGAAGAAATACAAAGCCTATGGCATGACAATGTACCTAGAAACATGAAATTACAATACCTAGAAGAAATGCAAGGCCTATGGTATGACAATGTACCTAGAAACTTGAAATTACAGTGCCTAGAAGAAATGCAAAGCCTATGGTATGACAATGTACCTAGAAACTTGAAATTACAGTGCCTAGAAGAAATACAAAGCTTATGGCATGACAATATACCTAGAAACTTGAAATTACAAAGAAATGCAAAGCCTATGGTATGACAATGTACCTAGAAACTAGAAATTACAGTGCCTAGAAGAAATGCAAAGCCCATGTTATGACAATGTACCTAGAAACTTGAAATTACAAAGAAATGCAAAGCCTATGGTATGACAATGTACCTAGAAACTTGAAATTACAGTGCCTAGAAGAAATGCAAAGCCTATGGTATGACAATGTACCTAGAAACTTGAAATTACAGTGCCTAGAAGAAATGCAAAGCCTATGGTATGACAATGTACCTAGAAACTTGAAATTACAGTGCCTAGAAGAAATGCAAAGCCTATGGTATGACATAACAAAACTTGTAACTAGTGTGCCTTATGTGTTATGCTTTGCTTCATGGGCCGGACAATAAATACTTATGATACAAACCTGACATAGGTGATCTTATCGAGATACTTGTCATGGGTCCCAGTCCCCAGTATGTGTATGCCCTCAAAGATACAGTTATATGGGTGAAGGGAGGTAATGTACTCACTTCATACCATGGTTGCTTGGTTATCTGTAAAATATAATTTGGCACATATATCTGTAAAAGATAATTAGGCACATATATCTGTAACAGATAATTAGGCACATATATCTGTAACAGATAATTAGGCACATATATCTGTAACAGATAATTAGGCACATATATATCTGGATATATGGATTAAGAATATGAATTTAAAAAGTCAGCAATCATATATCCCCTTCCTTCATCAGAAAAAATTATCAACCTGTTAAACCATCTGAAACAAATAGTTTTCTAAGGTATCTAAACAATGTTTTTGCACCAAAAATGAAACAATTTACAAGAAGGTAAAAAAAAAAGACATTGTGGTACAATCATTATATTTCTGAAACATGCTACAGGTATAAAACAATGTGATGTTATATGAAATCCAGTATATGGGTGGTACCTGCATGTTTTTTCTATGTGCTTTTAGTGACTTTCACTGCTGAAAGACTTTTTGATGCTTGCACTCTTTAAAATAAAACAAAATTGTTAGTTATCTTTAGTATAAACAAGAGTCCCTCAAAAGGGGCTGACACTTTACTGGCTGAGAAGAATTTACAGGTTTTTGGTTTTGGCTTTGTAGGGTTTAACATCATTTTTCAGCACATGATAGGCCATACATGACTGCCAATATAATTGGTGGAGGAAGAACCTAGGAAGACTAAATGAAGAACCACTAACCAACAGGAGGCTACTGGCTGTATGGTGGCTAGGCAGAGACTCAAACCCATGTGGACAGAGAAAATATGTGAGTGATCTGTAGAGATGAGTGCCTTAGGCCACTTTGGGCCACCTGGCCATCTTGGACCACAGAAATTACAGGAATTCAAAATAAGACCATATTTTACTTTTAACTGCAGAGTGTTGAAACCACCTCTAATATACTTCAGCAATAAGATGATTTTCAAATGACCAGCTGTGCTGGATATATGGGATGTAAGACTGGTACCATTTTCATTTAGAACCAACACCATATCATTTTAGACCAACAATACATCCTAAGATGTCTTTTAATGGAATCCCCATACTGCTACAACTTTCTGTTTTGAAGATGTAACAATAACAACATTTTCAAAATGGTGGCCATATTAGAAGTTATTTTGGCACCATTTTCATTTACAACCAACTTGAAATCATAATAAATATTTCAATGAAAACTCCATGGTGATATGACCATTCAGGGATAGCAATAACATTATTTCAACCTTGGCGGCCATGTCTTTGTTAGGACCAACCAGGCAAGAAGTCACTGAACTATGTTGATAAATCCATTCATTCTGGAGGAGTAGTGAAAAGAAGCTTTCCATGATGGCCACTGTGGTAACCATATTGGATGTGCACAATCACCAGCTTCATTTACAACGAACTAGATCTAATAAGTTGTCTTGTGGTGAAAATCCGATGACCATATTACAGTAGTCATAACAATATTTTCAGGATGGTTAACATGATGGCCATATTGAGATTTAGATCAGCACCATTTTCAATTAGGATCAACTATACATGTCTTGATAAGAAGTCTTGTGGTGAAGACCCCATGGCAATATTACTTTTCTTTCAAGAGATTTGATTATTAAGATTGTTGATGGTAAGGTCATAAAATCAGATTCACAACATTTTCATTTATTACCAAGTAAACATGGTAAAAATACCATTTTCATTTATTACCAAGTAAACATGGTAAAAATACCATTTTTATTTATTACCAAGTAAACATGGCAAAAATATCATTTTCTTTTATTACTAAGTAAACATGGTAAAAATACCATTTTCATTTATTACCAAATAAACATGGTAAAAATACCATTTTCATTTATTACCAAGTAAACATGGTAAAAATACTATTTTCATTTATTACCAAGTAAACATGGTAAAAATACCATTTTCATTTATTACCAAGTAAACATGGTAAAAATACCATTTTCAATTTTTACCAAGTAAACATGGTAAAAATACCATTTTCATTTATTACCAAATAAACATGGTAAAAATACCATTTTCATTTATTACCAAATAAACATGGTAAAAATACCATTTTCATTTATTACCAAGTAAACATGGTAAAAATACTATTTTCATTTATTACCAAGTAAACATGGTAAAAATACCATTTTCATTTATTACCAAGTAAACATGGTAAAAATACCATTTTCATTTATTACCAAGTAAACATGGTAAAAATACCATTTTCAATTTTTACCAAGTAAACATGGTAAAAATACCATTTTCATTTATTACCAAGTAAACATGGTAAAAATACCATTTTCATTTATTACCAAGTAAACATGGTAAAAATACCATTTTCATTTATTACCAAGTAAACATGGTAAAAATACCATTTTCATTTATTACCAAGTAAACATGGTAAAACTACTTAAAGTAAAAACCCTCTTGATGATGTGATCATTCATTCAGAATAAGTAACAACAATAAGAGTTTTGTGCTGGTTACTGTAGTGGCTTTTTTTGACATTGAATTGGTACCATGTTTATTTACAACCAACTATAAGAAGTCTTCAGTAAAACTCATGTTATTATGACCATCCAATCACAGGGAGTAGCAAAATAATTTTCAAGATGGCTACTGTGGCAGCCATATTAGATATCTCACCCAGTATCAACTGGACCATGAGATGAATGCATGTGTTAAGTTTCATGGCCATTCTCCATGTAGTTTAGGAGAAGCAGTGATAAAAAAATTTGCAGGAATGGGTGGATGGACAATGGATGATAGGCAACACATCATCTCATAAGCTCTTCTGATCTGTGACCAGTAACATAAAATGTGGGTACAGAGATAAGGCCTCAATATGTGTTAACGGTTTGGAAAGTATCAGTATGGCTTTGGTCAGAATAGAAGTATTGGTTGGTATAGAAGTATTGGTCAGTATAGAAGTATTGGTTAATATAGACATATTGGCTGGTATAGAAGTATTGGTCTGAATTGCTCAACATAGAAGTAGTGGTGTGTATAGTATTGATCAGTATAGAAGTATTGGTCAGTATAGAAGTATTGGTCAGTATAGAAGTTTTGATCTGTATAGAAGTATTGGTCTGTACAAACGTATTGGTCTATATATAAGTATTGGTCAGTATAAAAGTATGGGTCTGTAGAGAAGTATTGGTCAGTATAGATATATTGGCTGGTATAGAAGTATTGGTCGGTATAGAAGTATTGGTCTGTACAGATGAATTGGTCAGTATAGATGTATTGGTCTGTATAGAAGTATTGGTCAGTATAGACGTATTGGTCAGTATAGATATATTGGTCTGTATAGAAGTATTGGTCAGTATAGAAGTATTGATCGGTATAGATATATTGGCTGGTATAGAAGTATTGGTCGGTATAGAAGTATTAGTCTGTACAGATGAATTGGTCAGTAGAGACGTATTGGTTTGTATAGAAGTATTGGTCAGTATAGAAGTATTGGTCTGTATAGAAGTTTTCTTTTTCTAAAGCAAGATTAAATTATGTTTTTGAAAGTTAAACTTTCTTTCAACATTCTGTCACATTTGCATCAATAAACAAAGATAAGTTTTCCTTATGGAATTTTATTGTATTTTCTAATTAAAAAATCACAATGGTAGTAGAAACTTTAGAGTTAAATGTTTGTGTATTTTGTCCCAATTTTGTTAAAACTTCAATCTGTTTGAACAAAATATGAGAGATACCAATTAAGAGGTCAAATGATTTTACCATTAGTGTGTCTGCCATCTGATCTGAATGTACAGACACCTCATAGAGGACTTTTCCATGGTTGACCTCTAAACTTGGTCTCCAGGTGATATTGAAGTTTTTCCAGTTTCCAATAGATCTGACACTGGATACAGGTATGGCATCTGGTATCACTTTTATTGTACTACTATTTAGACCCACTGAAGAAAAGAAAAAAAATGTTTACAGAATAATGTTCTTAATTCAATTTCAGTTTATCATCTTCAACATAAATTTGTACCTTAAGAAGTGCACCCCTCTTTTGGTGAAAACTCACCTACAAACAGACATTTCTAAGTACCCATATCACCATCTTAGCAAGCATTCAAGATGGAAAGTGGAGTCCAGTCCTGCCTTTGGATCCCACTTTATACAAGATTTTATGCACATGATGACTGCAAGGCTCCAGTTTTTATGATAATGATGTACTGCTAACCAAAATTACTAGATGATGTAAAACTGTACAGACCTGTATCATCAAGGTCCTGACTGATCAAGTTCAGTGTTACACTCAAGGCCCTGACTAATCACATTCAGTGTTACACTCAAGGCCCTGAATAATCACATTCATTGTTACACTCAAGGCCCTGACTAATCACATTAAGTGTTACACTCAAGGCCCTGACTAATCATGTTCAGTGTTACACTCAAGTTACACTCAAGGACCTGGCTGATAAAAGTTCAGTGTTACACCCAAGGCCCTGGCTGATAAAGTTCAGTGTTACACTCAAGGCCCTGACTGATCAAGCTCAGTGTTACACTCAAGGCCCTGACTAATCACATTCAGTGTTACACTCAAGGCCCTGACTAATCATGTTCAGTGTTACACTCAAGTTACACTCAAGGCCCTGGCTGATAAAGTGCAGTGTTACACTCAAGGCCCTGACTGATCAAGTTCAGTGTTACACTCAAGGCCCTGACTAATCATGTTCAGTGTTACACTCAAGTTACACTCAAGGACCTGGCTGATAAAAGTTCAGTGTTACACCCAAGGCCCTGGCTGATAAAGTTCAGTGTTACACTCAAGGCCCTGACTGATCAAGCTCAGTGTTACACTCAAGGTCCTGACTAATCATGTTCAGTGTTACACTCAAGTTACACTCAAGGCCCTGACTGATCAAGTTCAGTGTTACACTCACGGTCCTAACTGATCACATTCAGTGTTACACTCACGGTCCTAACTGATCAAGTTCAGTGTTACATTCACAGTCCTAAATCATCAAGTTCATTGTTACACTCACAGTCCAAACTGATCAAGTTCAGTGTTAAACTCACAGTCCTAACTGATCAAATTTAGTGTTACATTCATGGTCCTAAATGATCAAGTTCAGTGTTACACTCATGGTCCTAACTAATCAAGTTCAGAGTTACACTCACGGCCCTAACTGCTCAAAATCAGTGTTACACTCATGTCCCTAACTGATCAAGTTCAGTGTTACACTCAAGGCCCTGTCTTAATAAGTTCAATGCTGCATTCAGGCTCTCACTTGTCAAGTTCAGTTTTGTACTCAAGTTTTTGATCAATCAAATTTGGTGTTACATTCAAGACCCTCACTCATCAATTTCAATGCTACACTCAAGACCCTAACTTATCAAGTTCAGTGTTGCAATCAAGGCTTGAGTGATCAAATTTAGTGTTACATTCAAGGCCTTGACCCATCTAATTTAATGTTACACTCAGGCACTGGCTAATCCAGATCAGTATTGTACACAAGACAATAACCAATCAAACTAAGTGTTATATTCAAGGCCCTTAATTATAAGTTTAATGTTGCACTCAAAACTCCTAAATGATCAAGTTCAATGTCACATTCAAGGCACTGACTGACTGAGTTCAGTGTAAACATTGTTTTTATTTCCACAATACAGTTTAACCTGTAATAACTGACCTTAGAATTTTTTAGAAAAGTGACAACTTAAAGGCAACATTTTATTGTTTGTAATTAATAATTTACATAGATAATTTTAGGACAATTTTTTCTTATACTGGTGTTGAATAATGGAAATTACAACTAGTAAAGTTACTAGTGATATCAAACCTGGATAAGGCTGAAGAGATGGGTGGCGTATGACAAATGTGGTAACATTGATGGACTGGTTGGTGATAGCTGATGTGTAGTTACACTCCATGTTACCCACTGTTACAGAGTCTGTCTGGCTCAACCAAAGCAGGCGGTGGGAGTAATACTGGAGGGATGAAAACCTATGGTGGAAAAAAGTGTATAATCAGAATATAATCAACAATTACATAGCCTGTGTATATGATATATTTAGATATCTCCAGAAATAGTTATAAACATCAATTATCATGCAAATGATTGTGCACCCAGTTATATATATGTCACATTATACTATACCCCCTCACTACAAGGCCCTACATTTAAACAGTTATTTTATTAAGAGCATGGGTGTGTGGCTGCTTATAAGCAAGGCCATATTAAATCACACCCTCACTATAAGGCATTTATTATAACACACATTATTTTTTATAAGGCCGGTATGGTCAGGGATCCCATTATATTATGAAGTAACCAATTTTTCATAGTAAAATATGTTTCTTCAAAAACACCCTATCATAATATCTTAGGAGAACTACCACTGCCTCACAGATCCAGCCCTCCCAGATACTACTTTTAGCTAAAGGGAGTTAAAGGTTGTCTGCCAACCATTGTGGCAATCGGGCAGAGATCTCCCCTTAGGTATAAGAACTGTAGCAAATTCTAAGAAACTCTCAGTTACTACTGGAGCAGAGGCACAATCTTTATGGATGTAACTGTGGGGAGGCTGCAGGGGGAGTATATGTGTGTTATGATTGGTAACTATTCTCAAAGAAACATATTTTAAAAAGAAAATTTGTTTCTTCTTTAAATATGTTACCCAGTCATAATATATTTGTAGAATAGGTAAGAGGTGGAGTAAGGTATATTCCCTTGCTCCAGAGAAGCCATATCTGGTCTCCTAAGGTATGTGAGGCTGTTCTACTTGCAGAGTTATATCCATCATGAACCAAGTTCAAAGCCCCAATTCTACAAAACATGCCTTAAATGTGTACAGATGGTGAGAGGTTGGTCCTGTAGGCAAACCTTTGGCCTCCATTGTGACTGAAGAATCATCTGGAATAGGCACAAAAAAGGTGACCTAGGACAATGAAGTCCACTGCTGCTTTGAAAAAGCCCAGTAGTAGTAATTCCTGTGTAAATAGAAATTTCCTTGAGAGTAAAGAAGCCAACACAGTTTTATTTTTCAATGCCTAGCCATGAGAGAGACAAAAAATTGATACCTGTATGTTGAACTCCATACCTAGGCGAACAAATTGTTGAGATGGTACTAGATCAGACTTTTTTCCTGTTGATTACCAGGCTGGTAAGCAGTGTAACAAGGGTTATCATTTTGTGTTTGATATAGATGTTTCTACAGGATGTCATCCATGTAACTTGATGTTGCCACCGTAGAAATGGTCCCGGCATGTGCTAGTACTTGATCCATCATACAAGTGAAGACCCAAGGGCTGATGTTAAGTCACTGGAGTTCCCTGATATAGTATATGATAAATTACAAGATCATCCTGGAAGTCTTGTGAATATTGACAAAAAGGTATGCATCTTTTAAGTCCACAAAGTCTCCTTCTTGGACAGCGTTCCAAAATGCACAATGGTGTTTCCATTGAGAACCTACAAGGCATGAATGAATTAATTGATGGTGCTCAGATCAATGACTGATGGCAGAATGTCATTGCCCTTTTGGTACCAAGAAAAGTCTGGGATAAAACTACAGAAATATGTTAGGTGCTTTATCTGCTTTGGCTTGCCAGAACTGTGAGCATCACTGGGTGGAGCTTCCATGAGATGGTTTTCAGAAGTTTATGTCCAATATGTGACCTTTGGGTCCTTTTGGTGGTTTCCTATTCTATCCCTGTATCAATCCTGTGGTTTCAGTGGGAAGGAAATTGGTCTCTTTGGTGGCTTGTTTGCAGACTTCTTCAATTTGGCTGTTAAAATAAATGATGCCTAGAGAATAAAGGCTTAGCTTGGCCTTATGGTGGTCCTTCAAGAAAGTACAGGCAGAGCGCTAAGCTGCATTCTGTCAGTTGTAAATTGGAGCTGTAGATACAACACTGACCATAATATATTCATCAACTCTAACTCTGTTCAGTACTTGGGACATTCTTGAGAGCAATTCCCATGCATGCACTGAGATATATATTGTGCAAGGGAAAGTTATGTTCCTCATGTTGGAAGACAGCTTCAGAAAAAAAAATTCCCAAATTCCAAAATAGGGCAACATTATAGTGCACTAACTGCTGAGTGTCATCAAAGACCATCTAATCCATATGCATAGAATGTGGGTTTGTCATCCCAAAGTTGTGATAATAATGCTGACTGGTTGTTTCCAAATGAAATACTGGTGTAAGGCAAATGTAGAATTCTGATGAACTGATGATGAAGGCATTACTTTCCCAAACTATGAAGTAAATTACGTTAAACTCTTCATTTCATCTTAAGAATCTGACCATGACATCTTTCATCTTAAGAATCTGACCATGACATCTTTCATCTTAAGAATCTGACCATGACATCAGATACTCTACAAGTGATGACATCGCTTGAGAACAAACTAGATCTTTTAGTTGCATGAGGTGAGGCTAAGGCCTCCTGTAATGCACGAGACTTTGCGGTCCGACACTCACTATGATTGTAGAATGTCATGAATTAGAAACTGTGACTTGGAGACTGTTGCTGAGTAAAACGTCTCTTCTTATGACAGGGTGTAGAGAAATTGCACAGTAACATCTGTTGAAGGATAAGAAACTATTCTTGGCATCATGCTGAATGAGTACATTGAGATGATATGTGGGATAGACTGGCCCCTGCACATGACAGCAAAAGTCTCAATAAATGGACAGGAATCTGGGCCATTATTGATTGAGCATGTAATGTTGTAGCCATGATCACATGTATATGGCCTAGGTGGGTCACAATGGAAATGTGGGGAGGATAACATTAGCATCAATAGTTTGGGATGGGTTATGGGCTGTTTGATCCATGTAACCTGTCTGTATGTCTGCCGAGAAGGATCTTGGCTAATTGTTTAGCTCTGTCCCTCACTGTTCCACAATTGGAATCAAGTCAAACCTAAAGGAGGCATGGTTGAGGGAGTTGCCAATAATGCTGAGTTCTGTGGTGCTGATTTGGACACCTGAGCTATTTCAGACCATGTAAATGTCCAGTGTTTCATGCCTGAAGGGTAAGAGTTGATTTATCTCCTTTGTCCTCCAGAAATTCTCACACTGAAGAATGGCTATGCAGGTAGACTGGTGATCTCTTTATTCTCAGCCATACCTTTTGTTTTACGCATAGTTCTCAGACAAATTAGAGCCAAACATATAAAACTGTAGCCCTGCACCTGTCTTTTCAAACCCAATATCAATGCAGAGTTTAAGTTGACCCAGCAATTTACAACAGACACCCTAGTAGAGAAATGAAGTGTACAGGTAAAATATAATGAAAATACCAGCTGTAAAGAAGAGAAGTATAAAGTGGGGGCCTACACATGTAAAGTTTGAATACAATGTGGGCACAAAGCTTTACCAAATGATGGTTACCTGGAAAATAGTGATAACAGACCAATCTAAGTAACAATGCTACCTGTAGAGAAGGTCAAGGATGGCTGTACAAGTAGAATCACTGAAGCATGGCATTCCAAGGCTGAGTGAGTGGAAAAGGAAACTAACCTGTATGTACCAGAGATGTGGAAATTATATATATATATATATATATATATATATATATATATATATATATATATATATATATATATATATATATATATATATATATATAAGGAGTTTCTTAAAGATACAAATAAGTATTCTAGCTGATCCTTTTGATAGTTACCTACGCTTCCCATGCTCTTTAAATATGGTGGAAAGATTGTGTTGATAAATAGGACTCAAGTGTTGCCAATAGAAACATGCATGAGGAAGACATGACTGAGTAAAAATGCATAGAAAGCTTACCTGTAGGCAACATTTATTGGACTAGAACTGTTCAATTTTCTAAAGATTTCATCCATGTGGGACATTGATTATAAAAAGAAGAAATGCTAGGAGCCTGCCTTATGTCACTGGAAATGTTGGACCAGTATATTGAAAACTCTTTCTAAACAATTCCTTGTTTGGTCTTGGTATAATGTAATATTTCAGAGGTCTCGCTAGGATTTTAGAACTAAGAGTCATGGACTCCTAATTTGGTAAAAATAGGAGTCCCACCAGCAAAAGTTGCAGTCCGATCTAATCATATACTTTCTTACACTTAGCTATGGTCACATCCGAACTATCAGTTATAGCAACTTTAGCACAGTTCTGAATCTCATTGAAATCATTATCATTTTTCTGTTTAACTACAAAACACTTGTCTAAATTTGCAAACATCATTTTGTCCAAGTCTCTTAATTTGATTTCGAGTTCACAGGCAAAATTTATACTGCAACAACCAGAAATGAAATCAACAGTGATTGTGCTAGGCTTTGCCAATGTTGCAAACTGCAATTATGTTTTACATATTGGCTATAAAATATACCTTCTGGCCATATTTTTTGGCTACAACATTTTTAGCTGATAAAAACAGTATATATATTCTTGAGTTTGGAGTGGAGAAATTCAAGGGCACCATGACAGGAAGCCATAAACTTGGATATAAAAATGCACTGGTATCAATTGTTACCTAAACAAATCCTTATTTTATATGGACAAATGACCCTAACAGTTAATTGTTATGTCATAATCTGCTTATGCTGATATCTGGCCTTGATACTGGTCTGTTGTAATATAATCAAACTAGCTACAATGGACACCTCTGATAGGAGAAACCTGAAATGACTACACTCAACCACACCACAGCAAAAAAAAAACAAAACAAAACAAAAAACCCAGAAAAAATAGTTTTGCTGCAACTACAATGAAAACTGATTACCTCTGAAGCACTGATATATACTAAGCAAATTTTTAAAAAATTGTGTCAGTGTTTTACAATTCATTTGATATTGCTGCAAACGGGTGTTTTTTTGTCTGTCAAAGGAAACCTTTAGCGGCGACTTCAATAACACATGCACCTTCATCAAAGCAAGCCGGAGATCTTTGATCAAAGAAGTCAGCAACAAACTAAAATAAAAACATTGCTTCAATTTTCATAGTGATTATAATATATTTATTTTGCCGCAAAAATTTCCTCTTTGCAACATAAACGTGCATATGGAGGGCTCCTGCATGGGTGATTTTCTGCATCCCAAAAAATTTTTTAATCTAAATATGCTTAATTAAGAGTTTCCGAGATCTCTGATATTTGCTTCTTATGGACCTTAAATTTGGAGCACCATCAGCATCTCTTTGGTGACAGACAGGAATGGCTTTTCTGGATACCTTATAAATCAATTTGGCCTGTCTAAGAAATATTCTTTGATGTATTGTTAAAACCTTTATATTATTCATTGCATCCTAGAATTGTCAATACATTATTCTAGAATTAAATGGCAGGCCCTCCTTTGGAGTCTCAAAAGTGCTGCTATGTTTAAAAAAAATTACCCCAAATTACATTACAATAGTCCAGAAATGGCTGAATATAACTTTCATACACTGAAAAGAAATGCATGTTTTGATTTTCCTCAGTAGCCAAAGATAAGAACCTATGGGGAGGTCACCCTGCCTGACTGCCATATACATTGGCAGACAACTTTTAACTTTGTTTATCTAAGAGTAGTAGTTCTCATTTGGTAATGTATTTAAAGAAGAAATATTATATGTATAGAGTACTTCACTATACAGACGAGTATATGGCTCTCTCTTGGACAGCATTATATTGAGGAATTGCTATATGTAATAACAGGTATCTTATACATAAAATCACATATAAAAAGGTAATAAATTAAGTAGCTATTTCATATAAAAGAATTAGTCAATAATCTACTAAGAAATCCATGAACATAGCAGTTTTATATCAGGTTCCTTATTGTACACAAACAAACTAATACTTACTTTGCAATGTTTTGGAAGTTTCCCATAAGTCTGACAGAGTTTAATGCAACATTCTTGTCATTTCCCATTAGGTCAGCCATATACAGCTCTTGATTCTCAAATCCCTTCACGTACCATAGCACTTTCTGGAGATCATGATTCAGTGCAAGGCTGATTACATGCTTGCCTGAGAAATATGGAACAGAAAAATACTCGACGTGATCATTTCCATTGAGGTACGATGTCTCAACAGAGTTCATTGTCACCCAGTACAAGTGTGAATTGATACTGTCCACAACTATGTCTCGTGCAAGGGATTGAAAAACAAATTCATTGTTTTCCCCATGAAGATCTGATCGTCGAATCTAAAAAAAGAAATACAAAATGGAATTAATGTGAAGTTTCAGCAATGGTTCAAGATAGGAATATCAAATACAAGAATGTTCACATCATAAACAGATTTTAAAAGATCATCTGGTGAAACACAATGACTGCTTCCAATCACAGCTTCTAGCAAAAGTCAATTAAAAGAATTTATGATACATTGGCCAAAACGAATTTTCAGGAATAAAAGATAAGGCCATTTCTGCAATTTAATTGCTTAGTGTTGAAATCATTGCTGATGTTCATGAGTGATAACAAGATTTTCTCGATGGACATCATGGCAGCCAAACTGGATGCAAGATATGCACAATTTACATTAGGACCAGCTATAAACCGTAGGAAGTAGTTGGGTAAAACCCTACGTCAACATGATAATCCACTCAGAAAGGATAGAGAGAAACAAGATTTTCATGACCACCATGTTGGCCACACTGAATGTAATATCTCCACGATTTTCATTTAGGACCAACTACCTTATTAACTCGTGTGTAGGCCAAAAAATTTAGGAAAAAAATAAAGCCTTAGAGGGGGGGGTCGGCTTATCTGTGGACCAAGGTCTAAGTCTAAAAATTTTAGAGCTTTTCTTCTTGATTACCGGTATTTATTGTTACTGTCGATAACCGAAGATGAGATCACATGCCTAATGATGCCACACAGCTCATGTGATATGTGCTGTCTTGAAAAGAAACAAGTATTTTTTTCTAACTTTACTGGTAGGATAAGTAATGAAAAACATGTATTACCATACCAATCATCTATATGACAGATGTCAACCCACCAGAAGATGCAGCGATACATGTTATTTGAGCCATGGTGTATGTATATTTTCCAAAAGAACCGACATATTAGTAATCTCTCAATTAAGTATTTAACCCTCAACCAATCAGTAATCATTCAACTTTGAGATACTATACAAATACATACAAGCTTATTTCAGTGTTAATATGAAAAGAAACTTCAGTAAATACAAAGATTGAAGACTTATGGTAAATGCCTCAGGGATTTTGTAGCACAATGCTGCTGAATTTACTAATACATACTGACTCTCAGATGTATTGTTAAATGAGATAAGGTAGTGGACATGGTTTCTGCTCAAAGTCATAACAGTCACAATACATGAAAAATGTTTCTGCTGAAAACCAATCATATTTTGGTCAACTGAATTATGCTACCAGCAGTTTAAAAAAAAAACTTTAAAAAAAATCAATGATCAATAATTATCCAATACAAATTGATAACCTACCACCCATGGAAAAAAATTACAGGATAAGGTGTAAATAGGATATTACCACAATCAAAAATCATTTCAGTTTAAACTTTCCTGAAGTTTATATTCAATCAGATAAAATGAATAGTGTTGGAAGCAAAAGAAAGTGTTCTGCTAATGATGCAGCATTCAAATTTAAAGTTATTGAATATGCAGAAGCAAATAACAACTGTGCTGCAGCATGCGAATTTTGTGTGAACAAGAAGCAATTATGGGAATGGTGGAAAAGCAAAGCAACATTGGAAGAAATGCCAAAAACCAGAAAGGCTCGTCAGACTGAGATTGCCTCATTTCCTGAATTGGAGAAATAATTCAGTGATTTTGTAAGTGAATGTTGACAAAATGGATATATTGTCACACAAACTGCAATTCCTCTGCCTGCTAAGCAGATTGGTGTTCCCATTTTATGAACCAGCATGGTTTCATCCTCAGGCAGCAAAAACAGAGATAGCTCAAAAGCTACCAAGACTTGGAAGAAAAAAAAAATGAATCACTTCAGCAGTTCATCATTAAAAGTAGAATGGATTGCTCATTCAAACTATCACAAATCAGAAATATGTATGAGTCGACTATGACATTTGACTTACCAAACAATAAAACAGTCAATGCTGTTGGTGAGAAAAGTATTCTGATAAAAACGACTTTATGCATTTTGTGATGTAGCTTATGCATGGGTCAGCTTATGCGTGGGTCATGCAATTTCTCCTAATTTTACCTAGTCAAGTTGGTGGGTCAGCTTATATGTTAACAGGCTTATACAGGAGAATATACAGTCGATATCTTAAGAATCTTATTCAGAATTAGCATAAGCTGAAACCTTGCAACTAATTTCTATAATTTATTTTCAGAATAAAATAATTAGTTACAGTTTGGTTTATCATTGTTACATTGGGTTTTATTGTGACAATTATTGCAATTTTTATAAACATGAAATCAGTAACTTTGTATGGTTCATCCAAATACTTTCATCTGCACTCACCACTCCATGCTTGCGGATGGACCAGTAGAGTTTTTGTCCAAGCCAATCAAAAGCTAGGCAAGCAGCGTCTAATGCAAATGTCAACTGGCTTGGAGATTGCAAGTCGGATGAGAGTCCTCCCATTTCGTTGTATTCAAACACAAATCCATCACTTGTGCTCCAGAATAGTCTTTCCTGATACCAGGCCAGATCTGTTTAAAAGATGATATAGATAATGTCAAAATAAAAAATGTAGATTAGGTGAGCATTAATGCCACTGGTTGCTCAAAATGAAAATATAATGAAATCTCTAAAACTGATTTTTTTTTGGGCAAGCATTTCATGTATAACTTTATGATATCCTTCAAATAAGATTTTTGCATTGAACAAGCATGAAATTTCTTTAGAATTTTCAAATCACTTTGATAATATGCTTTAATTTACATGGTGGGAGTCTGCACAAGTAATCAGCATGGTCTGAGTCTGTATGAGTAATCAATGTGGTCTGAGTCAGTATAAATGATCAATGTGGTTTGAGTCTGTATAAGTGATCAATGTGGTTTAGGTCTGTATAAGTGATCAATGTGGTTTGAGTCTGTATAAGTGATCAATGTGGTTTGAGTCTGTATAAGTGATCAATGTGATTTGAGTCTGTATAAGTGATCAATGTGGTTTGAGTCTATATAAGTGATCAATGTGGTTTGAGTCTGTATAAGTGATCAATGTGATTTGAGTCTGTATAAGTGATCAATGTGGTCTGAGTCTGTTTAAGTGATCAGCATGGTGGGAATCTGTACAAGTGATCAATGTGCTCAGAGTCTGTATAACTTATCAATGTGGTCTGAGTCTATATAAGTGACCGATATGGTGGGAGTCTATTAGTGATCAATGTGGTCCAAGTCTATATTAATGATCTATATGGTCTGCGTCAAAGTAATTGATGTGGTTTGAGTCTATATAAGTGATCAATATGGTGGGAATCTGTAAAAGTGATCAATGTGGTCCGAGTCTGTATAGTGATCAATGTGGTTGGAGTCTGTATTAGTGATCAATGTGGTCTGAGTCTGTATTAGTGATCAATGTGGTCTGAGTCTGTATTAGTGATCAATAAGGTGGGAATCTGTAAAAGTGATCGATGTGGTCCGAGTCTGTATTAGTGATCAATGTGGTCTGAGTCCGTATTAGTGATCAATGTGATCCAAGTCTGTATTAGTGATCAATGTGGTCTGAGTCTGTATTAGTGATCAATGTGATCCAAGTCTGTATTAGTGATCAATGTGGTCTGAGTCTGTATTAGTGATCAATGTGGTCCAAGTCTGTATTATTGATCAATGTGGTCCGAGTCAGTATTAGCAATCAATGTGGTCTGAGTCTGTATTAGTGATCAATGTGGTCCCAGTCTGTATTAGTAATCAATGTGGTCTGAGTCTGTATTAGTGATCAATGTGGTCCCAGTCTGTATTAGTGATCAATGTGTCCAAGTCTGTATGAGTGATCAATATGGTGGGAGTCTTTATGAGTGATCAGTGTAGTGGGAATCTGTATAAGTGAACAACATTATCTAGGTTTTTATTAGTAAACAATATGGATTGAGCCTGTGCAAGTGAACACCATGGTCTGAGTTTGTATGAGTGAAAAATATGGTAGGAGTCTGTATGAGTGGTCAATATGGTCTCTGTACGAGTGGTCAATACAGCGAGAGTCCATATGAGAAAACAATATGAATAAAAATCATCTTGATACTCAGCATTCAACTGTACATTGGAGAACACATACAAATTATTTTATTATGATAATATCAATAAGATGACATCAGTATAATGCCATTAGATGTAAACAGAAATATTGAAAACATTCATGATTTAATAAGGACATATACTTGTATGAAAACTAATGTTTATTCAAATAGGTTTTTAATGATAAAGGATATTTAGTTCTATTAAAATGCATCAGTATTACCAGTGACCCGTGGATCAGTGGGAAAGGCTGAAGTGATCTGCACAGGTGAGCGACCATCAAGGTCCACTTGTGATACCTGCCACACATTGTACTCATCAGGAACTGCAAGCAACAGGTGGGCAGTGTCCTGGTCTGAAATGGAAAAGAAGATAAAGTCATCAAATTTTGAACAGCAGTACAGGCATTAAAGTGTTTCAAAATATTATCAGCTTTATCAAGGATGCCTAAGTAAATGTGTTATCAAAGCAACACATTCTGGTTATCAATATAAACAGACAACAATATTTTAGTATATCTAGTAACTTAGATTTTGACAAGTCTGCTTTAAATCAGGGGTTCACAGTTGTCATACTTGTATAGTAAAAAAATGTAATGAACAAAGTATCAATGCACAATGCATGCCACTTGGTGTGCTAATAACTTGTGTTCACAATAACCAAACTGCATTCATTATACTTGATGACATGAAACAATCTGTTTATTAAACCAACCTGCATCCCCTATCCTTGTTGACCTGAAGTATTTGGTTCAAAAAACAAATCTAAATACTGTCACTGACATAAAACTATTGTTGATGCTTTATAATTGTGTTCCTGGACAGTTCTAAAATATTATGGAGTGTCATGTTGAACATTCTAAAACATCCAATACACAAGTAAACATTACCAACAGAAAAACCTATGGTCTACCATATATACTCACTTATAAGTTAATACCAACTGACAACAACATCCCAATCTGCTACCACATAATATATTGACAGTTCAGGGTCTAGGATGTTTGTCCTACAATTTACTTCCAACAAACTGCATAGGCTAAGATCTATCAGCACATTATCGGTGTTTTATCTACCCATGCATCATGCATCAAATACACAGACTTTTCAATCTGACCCATAAAAGTTATTGACGGTATGTAAACTGATGCACCAGAATGTTATGTTTTGCTGATTAACATAAAACAAAGGTTTGGTCTAAAACATCGTCATTGGTAGGTAAACTGATGCACCTGAATGTTATGTTTTGCTGATTAACATAAAACAAAGGTTTGGTATAAAACATCGTCATTGGTATGTAAACTGATGCACCAGAATGTTATGTTTTGCTGATTAACATAAAACAAAGGTTCGGTCTAAAACATCATCGCTGGTATGTAAACTGATGCACCTGAATGTTATGTTTTGCTGATTAACATAAAACAAAGGTTCGGTCTAAAACATCATCGCTGGTATGTAAACTGATGCACCTGAATGTTATGTTTTGCTGATTAACATAAAACAAAGGTTTGGTCTAAAACATTGTCATTGGTATGTAAACTGATGCACCTGAATGTTATGTTTTGCTGATTAACACAAAATATGGGTTTTCTCTAACTACTTTACTGAGTAGATATTACAATTCTCCCAAACAAGGACAACATAAACACATCAGTTTCTTATGCTCATGTTATCATAATACATATGGTTACAAGTAAATGTGGAGCCTGTAGCTGACTTTGTGACCTGTAACTGTCACATCATTTGTAGCAACAAGATGTTAGAACTGATAAATCACCACACACAAGAACGAGGCAGAAAATAAACATGATTTTAAAGTGATTCTCACAAGAAACTATTATTTTATGCACATCCTTGTCATACAATAAAGCAACAATTTCCATTTGTTCAATTGTATGCCTTGTTCCAAGATACTGTCAGCATTTAACTGAAAAAAATTTAAATAGATGCGAAAAAATTAAATTGTCATTTAGACCGTGTCTTTACAACAGACTGTTGAGCTTGCACAATCTAAAGATAAGGAACCAGTTACTCGTAAGATAAAACGTAATTTTGTGCAGCAATAGTTGAAAACATATAGCTGGCTACATTTTCAAGCCGAGTGAAGAATGTGACAGTAAAGACGCCTTTATGTTTTGCCATTTAAGTACAGAGGTTAAAAAATATCTTCCATTACTAAATGAGTAAAAAAACAATAACTTTAAAAACAGTACAGTGGCAAGGTATGCTGGGTTATCAGAACACAAACTGCAGATTGAAAATCCACACCAGCAGCCAGATTTTAATGCAGTTGAAATTTACAAAACAAGACATAGCAGTGAAAGTGCTACTTAAATGTGTATTCCTAAGTTAATACAAGACTTAACGGCTGAAGAAATTGATGCAATTGGTATTTTAAAGAATTCTGCCACTCAGTATGACTTGGCTACTACCTGTTAAGAGGTAATGGAGCCTATCAAACATTGTTGAGGATAGTCTTATATGTGATCTGCAAAATTTCTCATTGGTGGCAGACGTATCCAAAAATAAATGCCTTGTCATATATGCCCAGAATATTACTGATAATATGAGAACCATCAACAAGATTTTTAACAAATATAAAATGTTCAAATGCTTCTGGCAAGGGAATTGCCTTATTGGCTTTAGTCACATTATATAACTAATATTTTTGCTGTGTATTTAAACAATATAAATTTTTTTTAAAAAAAACTACTGAAGACTGATCATCAACTTGAATAGGACTCATAGGTTTGCATTCTGACACAGTTTTTTGCCTTGAAGAGTTATGATTTACATGAAGCCATTTGTAGATAAAACACCGATTAAGCTTCAAAACGTCTGGATTTGTGCAGTTTGCATTTGCACTCAACTTATAAGTGAGTATATACGGTACATCTTATTAGTACATGTTGTTATTCAACAAAAGAGTGCAAGAATTATTAACATCTGAAAAGAATGAAACAATGAAAGGACCTTCATTTATGAAACAATGGTTCTCAATAATAAATCATTAGAATTGATGATTTGTTTGTTTTTCATGTGAGTTTTAATGCCACTTTTAACATGTCACTAATGATTTGTTTGTTTGTTATGTGGGTGTTAATGCCACTTTTAACATGTCACTAATGATTTGTTTGTTATGTGGGTGTTAAGGCCACTTTTAACGTGTCACTGATGATTTGTTTGTTATGTGGGTGTCAATGCACTTTAAAAATGTCACTGATAATTTGTTTTTTTTTGTTTTTTTGTGGGTGTTAATGCCACTTCTAACATGTCACTGATGATTTGTTTGTTTGTTATGTGGGTTGTTAATGCACTTTTAACATGTCACTGATAATTTGTTTGTTTTGTGGGTGTTAATGCCACTTCTAACATGTCACTGATGATTTGTTTGTTTTGTGGGTGTTAATACCACTTTTAACATGTCACTGATGATTTGTTTGTTTGTTTTGTTGGTGTTAATGCTACTTTTAAGGCCTGGTTATATACTGTCATAGAAGTTGAAGCCAAGTGCCTTTCCAAGGACAAACTAAAGTATCCAACATGGATACTCCTTGTTATGAGTCTGATACACAACCAATTGAAATACTATAGCTCCTTAACAATAAATGGGCAGTACAAGAACTGGCCTTATCTCACTTATAGAGTTCAAGTTTTGATAATGTGAGCTGTGTGCAGATTGAATCTGTTCCAAAATCTAACAAGAGTGGAAAAAAAGGAACCAAACTAAAAGAAAAATTTTAATAAACTTTGACCCAGAGGTCAATCCAAGATGGACATACAGATTGATGGACAGATTTACATAGGAACATGCACAAGGATGCCAAAGTGATCACTATGTTGAGGTTCACCATAATAGACTAAAAATGGAAGATTGATTAAAGAAAAAAAAAATATTTATATTTATCTATCTATGTATAACAAATAAGAAACTACAAACAGTACAGACCTAGATCTGCCATCATGAAATGCACCAGCAGATCACAGACAATGTTGTTCAGTCCAGGAATGATTTTAAACACCACAGTGCTCCATGAAATGCACCAGCAGATCACAGCCAATGTTATTCAGTCCAGGAATGATTTTAAACACCACAGTGCTAGATCTAGATCTGCCATCACATAATGTACCAGCAAATCAGGGCCAACATTCTTCAATTCACCCATGATTTCAAAGAAAAAGTGTATACCCTAACATGCTGGCACTTTATTTAGCAGACAGTCTGGGTCTATACTATATTTACAGCTGAATCCAAAATGCATGTGTACCTATCAATAAAATATTATAAGAGCAGAGCAAAAAAGCAAAACAACCAAAAAATTGCAGAACATAAATCAGCAGTTTTACTTGAAAAACATGTATGGTTTGATGACAGAACACAATGTTACCTTCTCTAAGAGTTCTTCCTATGAATATTTCAGACCAGGGGCCAGTCCCAGCCTTAGAAAATGCTCGGACCTTGACCGAATATTGCGCATCTGGTTCCAGGTTTGACACTTCATAATGAAGCTTGTTTGTCTTCTCTTGTAGAAAATTGTCTGTGTTGTCCAATGGATGTAAGTACACTTCATAGCTCCATTTAGAGTAAGCTCCCTTGCCTACAATATGATTTTAGACAGTGCACATCATATACTTAAAGTATTATTACAAGATAAAGTGTTTATTTTACTGACAAGAAATTTTAGTGACCCAACAGCTTTTGCTGTTTCTAAATGTAAGATTGAAAATTATAGGTTACTGCATTTGTATGGGTAAAATATGAATGAGTTTTTTCGGATGGCTATACTGCATGACCTTGGGAGTGCAGTATATCCATGTGAAAAAACGAGTTCATATTTTTCCATTCATATGCAGTAATCTTTTTATTATATGCTCATTTTTGTTTCATTACCAAAGACTTAATAATAAAATTCACAACCAAATATATTTAATAATAAAATAAATTTTTTTATTGTTAAAATTATAAAGTTCACCATCGTAGATTCCTTCAATACACAATAATAGCATTCATGCACATATAGCTCTGCCCACCAGCCTTTCAACTTCATAGCGCACCACATGCTCACGAGCATCAAGCGTGGGGAGTGCTATATGAAGGTGTTCAATATCGGGGAATATTGAATGATTCTGACAATGTAAAGTTAATGAAGAAAAAAAAAGAGTATATAATAATCATAAATAACTATTTGAAACACTGACAAGAATGTTTATAATGAAAGAGTAACAGCCAAATTACAAAATTAAAATTTCATGAGAAAGAAGACAGAAGCTGTTGAAAAAAATATTTAAAAATAAGTAATGTGTCTATATACTGTGTATGCCCCTGCAGGTATTGTACAATTAAATGTCAGCAAGCTAAGTCACAAAGAGGCCATAACTACAATTAATTTTGCTGGTAATCAGTAGAAGCCAAACTTGATCTAAATCTAAGTACAGAACCTCAGATCGAGTTTTATCAAGTCCTTAAAAATTTTACTGAGCAAATATCAACAGGCAAAATTCCAAGTCAAACAGGAATAACAATGCATAAAATTTACCATAAACATGGTGAAAATTGAAACTGACCTATTCTTCTTACCATAAAGCCACATATTGATGTGGTTTAAAAAGTTGTTGCAGGTGAAGAAATTAAAAAAGGCAAAGTTGTTACACAAAGAGGGTACATTATTGCACAAGATTTTGTTGGGAAACAGTGAGAATCACACTTGACATAAGTCTATGAACAATCTCATAACATTCAACTTCAATCCACAAGATTCTTCAAAAGTTACTTACCAGCGACAAAATTTAAGAGGCTAACTTTTAGAATTTTAAGTCAAACAGTTGCCATAACTCCATAATATGTTCCTGGAAATCATGAAAATCAGACAAGACTGAGTTCTTCTTAAATGAAACCCCTCAAGACTAATTTGATTTCAGTCTATTAAGTCCTTCTGAATTGAAATGAAATTTGTATTTGTAATGTGTTGGGATAGGTCAGGATGGATGCTAGTAAGACTATATACCACCTCCACATACTTGGCAGGTAAATAATAGTAGAACTGTACAAGAACAGGTGCATGACACATACCCTGGTATTGAAGAATCTTTGGTTTCTCCCATTGGATGATGGCTTTTGATGCAGTGAAAAGAACCTCAACTTTGGCTGGAGGATTATATGGGACTGGAAAAAGATTTGACAACTTAATTATAATCAGGATTGGATAAAAATGAAAAGATACAAAATATTTTAAAGTGCACTATACATTGATCCCTCTCTCATAATGATATTCAACAAAGCCATAAAAGTGTACTGTGTTATAAGCAAGATTACCTTATACTGACAAAGGTGTATTGTGCTAAAAGCAAGATTATCTTATACTGTGATAAGTGTCTGTTATAAGCAAGATTGTTTATACTAAGATAGGTGTACAGTTTTATAAGCAAGACTGCCTTATACTGAGACATGTGTACAATATTATAAGCAAGATTGCCTTATATTGAGACATGTGTACAATATTATAAGCAAGATTGCCTTATATTGAGACATGTGTACAATATTATAAGCAAGATTGCCTTATACTGAGACATGTGTACAATATTATAAGCAAGACTGCCTTATACTGAGACGTGTACAATATTATAAGCAAGACTGCCTTACACTGAGATGTGTACAATATTATAAGCAAGACTGCCTTACACTGAGACGTGTACAATATTATAAGCAAGACTGCCTTATACTGAGATAGGTGCAATATCTATATTCATTCCCAAAATAGAATCTATGACAACACCTGCATTATATTACACTGAATCATAATAGGATTTAAAGGAAAAAAAAAATAATTATAACCAGATGAAGAAAATCTGGACTTTGATTAAAGATTCACTGACAAATGTTGCACAGATATATTTGATTACATTATTTCAAATCTTATCTGAAAACACGTAATAAACTGATAATCAGTATTATCAGGACATAACGTGTAAGCAGTCTACATTTTGGAATTTCTAGACTCAATTTTACATATTTTCCATTATCAAACCTTTCCTTACAACAGATCTTAAATGAATTAAGCCTTACCTGGACTGGGCTGAGAAGTGGAGTGGTACAGATTAAAACCCCTGTAATGCTTTTCAAAGAAGAGAAGAGGGTTGTGATAATATGTCCTATTCCCTACATCATAGTCCTCCCGAAAAACCTTTGTCCCATTCGTCCAGAAGAATTTCTCATCATGCCACACCATACTGACAATGTCCAAGAAATTTGGCTTCACTACACGCATACTGCGCATGTTGCTGATCCCTGTGCCATCCAGGAAGGAAGACATAATGGTGTTTTGGGAGTGGTTGGGGAACAGAAGCTGGAGGTTGTTGAAATCTATGTTCAAGGTCAAAAGGTCAACACTGATCAGTTGTTGTGGAGTTGGCAGGGTGGTTGGTGAAATATCTGCCAGGTCTATTCTGAATAATCCCTTTTTCTCTCCAGTGAGGACAATGTACAGGTAACTGAGAATCAATGAAAGGAAGAAATGAAAGGTAAAGTTTAAAAAATTTATGTCAATTTTAATTCAACATATAAAATACAGAGCTGACATTCAAATAGAACTCTTTAAAAAATAGTACAACAGTCCAATAATTTTTGTTGTGGTTGTTTCTATGGTCATCACAAATACAGACTAAAGTGTTAATTACCAATACATATAGGTCAGTGTCCATTTGTACAAAAGCTCTTTTTGAAAACTTGCATATTCCCAATTGATGAAAGCAACATTTTTTTAAAATATTAATATTATAATGGTGTCATGAAAATTTCAACCACTCTTTAAATCAGCATATTTTTGATGATCCATTTTTATAATTTACATATGAACAATGTATATATTGTATCAAAATGCTAGTACTTTAGATAAATTACATTTTGGAAATGATTAAGTTTTGCTAAATTTGTGAAACTTTTCTGCTCTTGAACTTTTCAGTTTTGCAACAGGGGAAGATATATGGAACCTACCCATTTATTGGATCGACCTTGACATCTGTGGGTCTGTGTGGGCTTACGTCTGCTGCCACAATACAGTCATCTCTTACTAAGGAACATCTGTAGATCTAAAATTTATGAATTATTGATTGTGTGAAACGATAAAATGAATGTGAACTGAAACTTATATTTACTTTTTTTTTCAGAAATTTTAGAAAAACTGAAATATGACTTATTTTAACCATGGATAAATCTGCATGCTTTATTCATAAATCTGACAGAACCATAATATTGACCAGCTCTGTTGCACTAATTTCTCCAGCAATATAAAATGTGTACATTTATATTTTCTACACTCTTTATTATATAAACTTGGTCTTTTGGAAAATATTGAATCTCTAACATACTTAGATTACTGAAAAGAACAAGCCGTAGTGTTGTCACATCATATTATTTTTTCAGGGGGTGGGGAAGGGGGTGGGGGTGGAAATAATTATGTGGCTGTAAACTTCCCCCAAACAATACTTGCTTTTAAGTAAAGTCAAACTGCAAATAAAAATCTGCCATCACATAACACGCAAGCAAATATGGGTTTGTTAGACGCAATCAGTCAAACAAACATCATATACCCTGATCTGCCAGTGCATTATGCGGTGGTAGATCCGGGTCTATGTTGGTTGAAGTTGGATTCAAGTTATAAGCAAGTGTAAATGATACTTCAGTGTGTTATAAAATATGTATTGCTTGCTGGAAATATTGTTTGCAGTTCAATAAAGTTTAATAAAATATGACCTGGATCAAATGTTGTCTCTAAAGACTCAGTTGTTATTAAATTCATGCCCTATATTCAAAAAGCTAAGTCACATTACAAATATGTACCAATACATTAAAATTAAAAGGCATTAAAAATGAGATTACATGAATTGTGAACAAGATTTAAATAGTGGATTGATTTAATCACATTCAAAATTTTGGACAAAACTCTAGAATGTTGAAGACATTTTCACTATCATGTCGACTTGATAAAATGAAATGAGCAAAAGTTTGGTAAAACTGAAAAAAGGTGAGAAATGCTAGTGAAGATAATTTTATCAAATGAAACTATTGTAATAACTTTTTAAATGAGACTCACACAGGTTATCTTGATGTAGCTCTCCTTCATTATTATGCAGTAGTCTTGGTCCATAACTGCCACATCATGAACCAAATAATTTGTATTATGATATATAATGACCTGTGATATATTGAAAATCGTGTATTATACCAAAATGTGGTATAGCAAGCCCTATAAAAGATTTAAATAATAGTATTTTGAAAAAAAAATGATAGAAGACTAAGTTTCACCTTTTTTCAAATCCATATTGTTATGAATTGGTATGATTTGGGTCACTGTGTCCATGGTATCACTACCTTATATCCTAAATCACATTATAATAAGATACACTATAATGGAGAAGAGCTGTGTCTTTTTTGTCTTACAGATTGCAGACCAAAATATGTATTGTATTCTTGCTGGGCACATTCTTTTATGCATCAACACCTTTTAATTAAAGGTAAAAAAATATATTATCATTTTCTTTGGGCATAAAATGTGCAAAAGTTTAATCAGAAAAACTTTCTTTGTACCAAAAATTAGAAGACAAAAATATTTATAATTTTATGAATAAATATGACAAATTAAATAAATAAAATGTTTTCTTTTTCTTCATTAATACCAGATATATTTTATTGTGTGGTACAAACAACAAGATCTTAAAATGAAGATGAAATATTTCTGATATTTATAGAGGAATTTTTTTTTTCCAAGCTTGCTCCAGAATCAAAGCTTTAAAGACTATACCAACTCTTCAAGCCCAGCACCCCACCCCTTTGTCACAATTTCCCCCCACCCCTTTGTCACAATTTCTCCCCACCACTTTCTCATAATTTCCTCCACCTCTTTGTGGCAATTTCACTTCATTTTCATAGGTTGATCATGTAATTATAAATGACCTAAGAGACTGGTATGACTGGAATAATCTGTCACAGTAAATTACATTTTGACATTTTCTCAACTGTTAGATCACAAAACCTTCAGCAATCAATGCATTACAGGTGATTTATCAGTATTTTTTGCCAAGGAAATAACTTCAAGGAGATGCAAATGGCTTTGAGTCAGATTTCTTCAGCATAATTTCATTTCCATTCCTGAATTGTAATAGTTTCTATTGACTTATTCTGGTTCACAGAATGCTCAATTTTATTTTTGCAGATATGAGTTTTGTTGGCAATCAAACATTGCATGGCATGATGGAAAATGATATATTTTCACATGTGAAGATATAGGGATATAATTTTCACATGTGAAACTATAATAATGAAACAAACATGAAAATTATTTTACCAAGATGTTTCTATATTTTGCACTCACTATGTATACAATAGTCTAAAATAAACATAGAACATTAAAAGTTATGAAAGAAGAAAAGATAATGGTTCAATACATTATTCTGTTTTATATGCTCTATCAATACTTTCAATTTCACCTTTTCAATTAGATAAATTTGTTTCAGTACATCAAAATTTGTCTTTGACTAAATGTTTTATTTCAGGGTAAACATCAGTCCATATATTACTAATTGGCAAAATGTTTTTGATGATGATGGTTAACTCCATTATAATTCGCTTACATTAAAAACATTATTGTTTAAAGGAAAAACATTTAATTATAAGGCTGCTGGGTTTGCCTCTATTTATATGATCTATGGACAAAGTTACAACTATGGATTTTTTTTCTTCTGTGGGTATCAATTTTCATTTAATTGTACGAATTTGATTTTCTTTATTACCACATATACACACTTATAAGTCAAGTTCAACTGCAAACTGTACAGACCTAGATCTGACATTGCATGATGTACAGGCAGATCTGGATTTATACAGTTTGTTAGGAGTAACACAAGCAACACAGACCCTGATCTACCAGCACAGTATGCAATGGCAGACCAGGGTCTATGTTGTTTGCAGTAAATCTTGACCTACATGACAGTATACACAGAAATTCATTAATGGAGCAAGTAATTATTGTTTTACTTCAATGAGGTAAAAATTGTTTTACTTCAATAAGGTAATTATTGTTTTATTTCAATTTCAACAGAAAGATTATGGTGTCTAGCAAGCACAAAACCCATGAAAATCATAAGTACTACAATAATAGGGAATTTACAGTAGGCTGGTTATCAATTCTTTAAAAACTAAATTCTACATAGTAAATGTAATAATGACAAGTATAATTATTACAGGCTTCTTTTTTTTTTTACTAAAAAGTACAGTCTGCCACAATCATTGAAGATAATGTGACTTCAAGATACAAATACCATTTTATCAGATAATGTGACTAAAAGATACAAATATTTTACCAGATACTGTGACTACAAAATACAAATAACATTTTACCATTGAAAACAAGAATAGAAACTTAAGCATTATTCAGTGATTAGTGTTTTATCTACCCATGTGTCATGTATCAAATATGCTGACTTTTCCAATTTGACACACAAAAATCACTGCCGGTGCCTATATTGACGAACCCCAATACTATGTTTAGCTTTATTAACAAAAAAAAGAATGGTTCAGTCTAAAACTCATCCATGGTATGTAAATTGATGCACACTAATATTATCTTTTGCTGATTAACACAAAATTATGGTTTGGTCCAACTACTTTAATGGCTAGACTACAACTCTCCCAAACTGGGAAAAATTAGACACATCAGTTTCTTACTCTAAAGTTATCATAATACACAGGGTTTCAACTAAACATAAAGACTGGAGCTGACCTTATTTGACCTATAAATTGTCACATCATTTGTAGCAACAGGATGTTAAAACCATATAATCACCATATCCAAGAAAGAGGCAGAAAATAAACACCTGATTTAAAAGTGGATCTCAAGAGAATCTATAATTTTATGCACACATTTGTCACACAACAAAACAACAACTTTCCTTTCACTCTATGGTATGTGTTGTTTCAAGATACTGTCTGTGTTCGACTTAAAATGGCATCCAAGGCAACAAAAAAGTGCTTTTTAAGTGTGTACATTGGCTGAGTGTAGAAGGGATCCCTTTTTGACATAAAAATCTCTTCTTAATTTGACACACCACTTAGTGGCTGAATAAAAAGATGCCGTTGGCATTTTGAAGAATTCTGCCAATTAGTATGACTCTGCTACTACCTTGTTCAGAGTTACTGAGAGCCAATCAAACGTTGTTGAGGATAGTCTTATACATGACCTGCAAAATTCATGGTGTGTATTTAAACATTATAATTTTTTTAAAAAAACTACTGAAGACTGATCATCGGCTTAAGACTAATAGGCTTGTGTTTTGATTTACTTTTTTTGCCTTGATGAGTTAAATGACTTACATTAAGCCATCTGTAGATAAAACGCTGAGTGATATTGAATTTTCATTTTAAAAAAGTGGACAAGTTTTACCATTGCTTGGACTGGAATGCTTGGCTAAAAATTAAGTTATTTTTTATGAATGAAATTTAATCTAATTCAAAAGCTACATTAGGTAATATAAATTAAATTTGCCTTACAGTAAAATAATATTCTGTATAGCTTAAATAATTAATTTATGCCACAAAGATTAAATGCAGTCACAGTAACTATAGTAACTGGTGTTGCCAAGGATAATTTGATTAAATAAGCATCAGATTTCTGATTTATATAATTGAACATTTATACAGATAATACGGGAAAATTTATAACAGTTTGCCAGTCAATTTGATAAACATCTTTCTGATTTACAAATTTGGATTGCACAAAGTTTCAAAGAAAACTATAAATCTATTATAAAATTTTTTAATGCTTCACGTTTCTAAATTTCACAAAATATTACAAGAGAGGAGTTTAAATTTGAAGCTTTCATATTATATGCAAAAAAAACTCTAAACATGATTCAAAAAGGATATTGAAAAAGTAATCAAGAACTTTTAAATCATATACTATAATGTGCCAGCAGATCTGGGTCTGTGCAGTTTGTCCAAAATAATCAGTAGATGAAGCAACATAGACCTTGATCTGCAGGCACATCATGATACGGCAAACAAGAATCTTTGTTGTTTGCAGTTTGACTTGACTATAACCTAGCACTGACAGTGATCTGTAATTTTGGCATATATATCACTGTTTTTTTTCTGGAATGCAAATAATAATGTGATACAAATGTACATTGTATTATCTTTTTCATCTTCCTGTTATATAATACAGTGAAATTCAGCTATCACCATGTCCATCTGCTTATTTGTCTGTCCATCAACATTTTCATTTTTGGAATATAACTTTCAAACTGTTTAAGGCAACTCTATGGTACATGGTACACATATTGGACTAGTATTCCAGACTGGTACACATGTTGGACTAGTGTCCCAGACTGGTAGACATATTGGACTAGTGACCCAGACTGGTACACATACTGCACTTGTGGAAAAGATGTATCAAATATATTTACAATTCTTCAGTTTCAATATTTTTGTTTTTCAAGTTTTCAATCCTTCCATTACCCACACTTTCATTTCCTGAGCATAACAACAAACAATTTAAAAGTATCTTCCCCATGAAACTAGCACACCTATTGGACAAGTATCTGAAACTGGTACATCTATTGGACAAATATTTGAAACTACCTATTGGACCAGTATATGAACTGGTAAACATACTGGACAACACCTGTTGGACAAGCATCAGAAACTGGTACACCTGTTGGATAATCGTCTAAATCCGATATGCATATTGAACAAGTACCTGCAAATGGTACATATATTGGACAAGTGGTCCAGATATGCCCTGTGCTAGTCTTCATCTTTAATTTTTGATCTTGTTTGTTGCTTTTACTGTCAATTAATCTATCCATTATCCATACTTTCATTTCCAGACAAAGCCATTAATGATACCTAAAAATATCTAGTATAAATATCAAGCTAGTGATGTCCATTGGCCTTTTGCTGCTAGCTGTTCTTCTTCTTCCATATTTTTGATTTTTTTTTCTTTCCAATCCTTCTATCCATCAATTACAAAAACTTTTGTGTCCAGGTCAAAACTACAAAACCATTTCAGATATCTCTATGAAAATTGGCACTCAGATTAGTGTTTGGCACACATATTAGACTAGTGTTTGGCACACATATTAGACTAGTGTTTGGCACACATATTAGACTAATGTTTGGCACACATATTAGACTAGTGTTTTGCACACATATTAAACTAGCGTTTGGCACACATATTATACTAGTGTTTGGCATAAATATTAGACTAGTGTTTAGCACAGATATTAGACTTGTGTTTGTCATACATAAAAGACTTGTATTTGGTACACATATAAGACTTGTGTTTAACACTCATATTAGACTAGTGTTTGGCACACATATTAGATTAATGTTTGGCACACATATTAGACTAGTGTTTTACATTTTTTCAGGTTCAGTATTTTTATGTTATTGTCCAATTTTCTGCCCCTCCAATTGTACATCATCTGCACTTTAATTGCCAGGGCAAAACTCCAAAACCAAGTAAGATATATCTGTGAAAGTTTTTATTCTTATTGGACTAGTGGTGTCAATGCCTTTTCTCAGTTCTTCACTTTTAATATTTTTATATATTCATCTGCCTGTTTGTTCATCTATCTATCATTCACACTTTTGTGTCCTGAGCATAACTCCAAACAAGTTCTTTACAAATCTAAGCATACATATTAGACTATTGCCACAAATGTACTTTCTGACTGACAGACAGACAGAGAGGCTGATGGGATGACAAACAAACAAATGGATGGACAAGAAAGATGATTACTACTGGCTCCATTGATGTGGGGTCTTAATATTTATAAGTATAAAGTAAAACTAGAATCTGATGTGCTCTCTCACCCGCAAACCATCTATAATGTAAGCATGGTCCTGTAACCAATCAATATCAATGGATAATGGCTGCATCAAACTATGGTAGACATTTTCATATTGGCGGTACACTTCTTGTCCATTGGCTGATAGGTAGACTGAGGTCACCTGGCCTAATGCATCACTGATAAGAAGCTGACGCCTGATGATGTGCATTCCCACTCCTGAAGCAACAGTACATAAAATTCAATAGTACAAAAAAGCAAGAGTACAGAAAAGCAATAGTACATAAATTCAATAGTACAAAAAAGCAATAGTATAAAAATAAAATGACTATTTCATTAACTGAATAAAAAGTAAAAGATTAATAATAAAAGACATTGGTTTAGAAGAAAACATTAATGACAAAAACTCACAGCATTGGTATTAAATGTCATATTTACATATTTACTAAATATTGAATAGTTATTTAATTCATTAACTGGCTATATCTGCTGACAGAAAGTTGTGGTTCTTACTTATCATTCTATGATTAATTATTTGCAAAAGGTTTCTTTCCCATCTTTAACAAACATGAATACAAGTTTTAAATTTAAAAAGATATCAGTGATATAATTAAAACTATGTACATTCATTAAATATATAGTGCAGATATGTAGTGAAGTTTAATGATGACTTCAAAATACATGCCACCATCCTGTAAAAATCTTCAATATTTAATTAGGTCATGTCACCAAAGAGCAAACTCTTAATGATATTAAGCAAACAGTTTAAGGTAGATGGCTAATTAGTTTAAGGTTGATGACTACTCAGTTTAAGGTAGATGACTATTCAGTTTAAGGTAGATGACTATTCAGTTTAAGGTATATTACTTCTCAGTTTAGGGTAGATAACTTCTCAGTTTAAGGTAGATGACTACTCAGTTAAAGGTAAATTGACTATTCAGTCTAAGGTAGATGACTGCTCTGCTTAAGGTAGATGACTACTTAGTTTAAGGTAGATGACTACTTAGTTTAAGGAGGATGACTACTTAGTTTAAGGAGGATGACTGCTTAGTTTAAGGAGGATGACTACTTAGTTTAAGGAGGATGACTGCTTAGTTTAAGGAGGATGACTGCTCAGTTTAAGGTACATGACTACTGAAAGGTTAACCACTAGTAAGTTTAAGGTAGATGGCTATCTAACTTAAGGTAGAGGGTGACCTAGTTTTAATTTGAGGACTGCTTAATTGAAGGTAGATGACTACTCAGGTTAAGGTAGATAGATGACTGCTCGGTTGAAGGTTGATGACTAACTGTAAGTTAGATGACTACTCAGTTCAAGCTTGATGACTAATCAGTTTTATGCAGATGATTTAAAGGTAGATGACTGCTCAGTTTAAAGTAGATGACTACATTCAAGGCAAATAACTACTTTAAGTTATGGTAGATTTCTACTCAATTTCTGACCAATGCCCACTCAGTTTAAGGTAGATGACTACTCCATTTAAGGTAGATGAATACTCAAGTTAAGGTAGATGACTACTTGGTTTCTTAGTTTAAGGTAGATGAATACTCCATTTATGGTAGATGACTACTCAGTTTAAAGTAGATACCTACTGAGGCCATTTACATTTAAAATTTGTTCATCCTGAAAAAAGTTTTGATATGGTAACTGATCCCTCAGTATAATACTGTTCATGGGAGTAAAATAATGTGTTGTTTTACAGGCAGGGTCACTTTATACTGGGGTATTTTTTTATACATAGCACAGTTGACATTGCCTTAAAGGTCACCTGTATTAAGCAATAACCGGTCTTAAAGTGCAATGAATGAATTACCAAATGCATAAAATGTAAAAAAAAAGTTATCTGCTCTATTTTTTACAATTTACCTCTGAAACTCAAGAAGTGAAAATGAGCAAGTAGAGCTAGCACTTTTTTGAAAGGTGCACATCTAGAGTAAGGCCAAGCTGTATACTCTCTAACCCATATTACATCCATCAATCATACATCAAAATAAAGGGAATTAAAGGTTCTTTGAACAATACATGAGATATACAAAGTCTCTTTTAAATAGCCAGTATAACTAGTGAGGAAACCCGGGGAAACTCTTTTTCTTTAAAATTCTAACCCTATGCTAAATATGAAACTGTAGAGTGCCACCTAACTAGCCATATTGGATATCAGACTGGCAATTTATATAACCAGCCATATTGGATATCAGACTGGCAATTGATATAACCAGCCATATTGGATATCAGCCTGTCAATTGATATAACCAGCCATATTGGATATCAGACTGGCAATTGATATAACCAGCCATTTTGGATATCAGACTGGCAATTGATAAGAAGTAGTAATAATCAGATTTTCATAATGACCATTGTGGTAGTCATACTTGATATCTGATCAGAATTGTGTTTGTTTATGACCCATGAAACATCCTAATAAGTCCTTCAGTACAAACACCATAATACAGCCATTAATTCAAGAGATTGGCAGTATATTCATTTAGGTCCATCTTAAGTAAAGTCTTCAAATGAAAAAAAAAAATAATAAAAAGATTTTCATGATGGCCACTCTGTTTGGCCATATTGACATCAGAATGGAACCAGTCTGCCATATTGACATCAGAATGGAACCAGTCTGCCATATTGACATCAGAATGGAACCAGTCTCACTTAGGACCAATTACACAGCATAAGAAGTCTTCTGGTTAAAACCCTATGGCTATATTACCTTTACATTCTTGAAATGTAACCACAAGATTTTTCAAGATGTGATAGCCATACTGGACATCAGATTGGAAACCATTTTCATTAGGAATAAACAGGATATCAAGACAAGTCTTTTCAGAAGGAGTAGCAATAAAAGATTTTAAAGACAGTCACCAAAACGGCAATGCTGGCTATCTGAGTAGTACCATTTTCATTAGGTCCAACTAGACCTTGGGATGAATGGGTGTGTTGAGTTTCTTGGAAATCATCTGAGTAGTACTGATAATAAATTTGTACTAAGAAATGGATAGATGTTACATGGGTTTTGATGGGATTCTGGCCTAGAGGACACAAATTTATGATTCAGTGGGATTTTGGCCTAGATGACAAATTTATGATTCAGTGGGATTTTGGCCTAGAGGACACAATGACATTCTGATGATATAACTTTATGATTCAATGGAATTTTGACCTAGCGGACACACTGTTACATAGAATTCAATGGGATTCTGGCCTAGAGGACACACTGTTACATAGGATACAATGGGATTTTGGCCTAGAGGACACACTGTTACACAGGATCAAAAGGAATTTTGGCTTAGAGGACACACTGTTACACAGGATTAAATGGGATTTTTGACCTAGTGGATGTGATTTACATAGAAATCAATGGGATTTTGGCCTATAGGACACACTGTTACATAGGATTAAATGGGCTTTTGGCCTAGAGGACACACTTTTACATAGAATTAAATGAAATTTTGGCCTAGTGGTTATACTTTACATAGAAATCAATGGGATTTTGGCCTAGTGGACATGCTGTTACATAGGATTCAATGGGATTCTGGCCTACAGGACACACTGTTACATAGGATTCAATGGAATTTTGGCCTAGAGGACACACTGTTGCATAGGATTAAATGGGATTTTGGCCTAGAGGACACGATGTTACATAGGATTAAATGGAATTTTTGCCTAGTGGATATACTTTACATAGAAATGAATGGGAGTTTGGCCTAGAGGATGCAAAGTTACACAGGATTGAATGAGATTTAGCCTTGAGATCATATTAACAAAGACTTCAATGGGTTTCTGGCCTAACAGACATGTCATTATATAGTCTGATTTTCTTTTCACCCTTGCCACTCCATTTTTGATATTTGGACACTGATGTTGGGGTGTAGGGTGCAGAGTCCAATGCCTATCGAAAAGTTGGAATTTGGTGTTGGCATAGAGTAGCCACTTACTCAGCATCCTAGCAAACTTGAACGACCTTACATCGAGATATATCTGCATGAAATCGATAGGAATATGATTTATTTTCTATAAAAATTGTAAGCATAGCATTAGTCAGACAAACAATATGAAGTACATTGTTGCTGAAATTTGACCTGATCTTGTCATTCTCATTCTGAGTCATTTGACTATACAAATTTCTCAAACTACATGTCAGTGACATCAAAAATCATATAGTCATGTGATATCAACAATAAACAAATTTACAAAGTCATACATGGAATCTGGAAATATTATATAGAAGTCATTTAATGATTGCAAATAAATATAATGTACACTTAGTTTTTAACATATATATTCTGAGAACACTGACCAGAAACTTGTCAGTATTGCAGTAAGATAGAGAAAACCATTTTCAACAAGTACTGAGCACAAATTAGCGATGTTTTTTTTGGTATCATGTGACTACCACAGTAACATGTACTCTCTACCTAACGAATCTAGTTTTACTTCAAGTAGCTTTGACATTTACAGATTTCCGGTCTTTTGTTTTCAAATTAAATATTTTTAGAAGTTTGTCTTCTTTCGTTTTTCAATAAAGATTACTTCACTTCAATTCAAATGTTCAATTTGTTTTCCTACAGCAACACTAGGAATGGGTTATTGTTGAGGGCACATGACTATATGACCTCTGATGTCATTGACATGTAGGTTGGAGATTTGTATAGTCATGTGACTAGGAATGAAAATGATGAGATTCAGGTCAAATTTCAGCATTGATATACTTTTGTCATTGTCATTCAGTGGATTAAGGAAGATTTAACAAATGTTGAGGGCACATGACTATATTCAGTGGATTAAGGAAGATTTAACAAATGTTGAGGGCACATGACTATATAACCTCTGATGTCATTGACTTGTAGGTTGGAGATTTGTATAGTCATGTGACTAGGAATGAAAATGATGAGATTCAGGTCAAATTTCAGCATTGATATACTTTTGTCATTGTCATTCAGTGGATTAAGGAAGATTTAACAAATGTTGAGGGCACATGACTATATGACCTCTGATGTCATTGACATGTAGGTTGGAGATTTGTATAGTCATGTGACTAGGAATGAAAATGATGAGATTCAGGTCAAATTTCAGCATTGATATACTTTTGTCATGGTCATTCAGTGGATTAAGGAAGATTTAACAAATGTTATGCTCAAAATATCTAAGAAAATAAATCATGTTCATATCAATTTCATGCAGGTATATCTCAATGAAAGGTCTTTAAAGTTTGCTAGGCTGTCTGCTAAGCAGCTACCCTATGCTGGCACCAGATGGTGTCTGCAAATGACAGGCAGTGGACTATGACCCTACATCCCAACATCAATGTCCAAATATAAAAAATGGGGGTGACAAGGGTCAGAGAAAACACAGACTAGTTATTATATTGGATTGAATGAGATTTTTGCAGAGAACACACATTTTAGCACAGAAATCAATGGGATTCTGGCCTAAATGACACATAGGATTAAATATGATTTTAGCACAGGGGACATGAATTTACAAATAATTCAATGGGATTCTGGCCTAATGGAAATATTTTAAAACATTTTATCAAAACAATATATATGCTCTTGTATGTGAACTGCATATCCCTGGTATGCCATCACACAATGCACCAGCAGATCAGGGTCTATGTAGCTTGTTGGGTGTAATCAGAACAACATAGTACCTGAACTGCCAGTGCATTATACTCCAGTCAATCAGAGCCAATGTTACAATTAAAATGCTTCAATTTTATTGTTCCATGACAGACTTTTTTTTAAAAAAAAGTATACTAGTCTGGCAGCAATGTACATTTTAAAGCATTTTATGATCTGACATGAAAATTAATTTAAACTTAGCATCACATTTTTTTTTAAATAAAGATATTTGTTTCTTTAAGTGTACTCAATTCTCTTGATCTTTAAAAAATAAATTTTGTTCTTCTTAATTATTTATGTTGTCAACCTGCTGTACACTAGCTGCTCATTCCTGAGTATACTTTTAACTTCAAGCAAATTTCATAAAAATCCCAAATGAAATATAGACAAACTGTAGAAAATTATTCCTAAATCATTGCATTTATATAACTCAACAGCACTGATCCATTGATTTTAATAAATGCTTAAATATAAACTATCAAACAAACAAGTCACATTTTCTATAATCTTTTAAATTCAAATTGCTGTCTTGTTTTTTATTACAATTAGAAATGTCAATTAAATAAACAACTCCATGAAAGAAAACTATTATTTCTAAAAATGAATAAAGCAACGGTTTTTGATATTGTAATTTCATGCAAGGATTAAAAAAAAACAATTCATGCATCAAACCACCACTTAAATGATGTGATTGGCAAATAATATGGACAACTGAAATAAACTGAAACATTTAAAAACTAAATACATTAAGGATAACACTGAAATCTCAAATCACGCCTTAAAAGACTTGCATTTACAGGATGTTAATGTTTATCAATGCACTATAGAACTGTTTAAATGAAGGTAGAAATGTCACTATGATCTTACAAACATCTTTTTAGATATAACAAAGTTTATTTTAAATGCATGGACTAAATACTTATTTGATCATTGTACAAATTTACAGACTACACTTTTGCATGATTATTGTACAGAATTTACACTTTATTTGATCACTGTACAAATCTACAGACTCTTCACTTGTTTGAAAATTGTACAAGTCTACATACTGTACACTTAAATGATAACTGTACAAGTCTACATACTCTACACTTATTTGATCAATATATAAGTCTACAGAAAATAAATTTATCTGATCACTACAAGTGTACAGACTATACATTAATTTGATCAATGTACAATCTACAGACTATGCACTCATTTGTACAAGTCTACAGAATATGCATTCTTTTGATCAATGCACAAGTATACAGATAATGCTTATTTGATCACTGTACAATGTCTACAGACAATAAATTTATTTGATCATTGTACAATGTATACAGACTATATATTTATTTGATCATTGAACAATGTATATAGGCTATACATTTATTTGATCACTAAAATTTGACAGCCTGTACATTTATTTGATCATTGTTCAAGTATTTAGACTGCACATTTATTTGATGATTGTAAAAACTATACATTTATTTGATCACTGTACATGAATTCAGACTGCACACTCTGTATCACTGTACAGACTATAAATTTATTTGATCACTGTACAAGAGTTCAGACTGCACACTTTTCTGATCATTGTACAAGTCTTTCACCATAGCAGAGACCTGGATTAGGAGCATATTTATACATTTCATAAAAAGATTAACTGACTAAAATTCCATGAAGATTTTTTTTAATGTATTAAATTACACAAAACAATTTAATTTTCAGCGTTAGTCCATAAGTTCTTTGTGTATTGCTCCTGCTGTAAGCTAAATCCATGTTGCATGATAAGAGTACAGTACCCAATTGCATAATAGCAAACTGTACAATAGTCAGTCTATGAACTCTTAAACTGGGCTCCATTTTCAGCTTTCAAATCATCGGTAAAAGTTAATGCTGGTGCAAAAACAGTGACGATTTGAAAAAGTCACCTGTACATTGGTTGTGATAAGTGCTGGATGCACAAGGACAAGTAAAGGTGAATTTTTTAAATATAATGCCTGCAACTAACTCCTTACATAACTGATGTAGCACAGAATGTATGGATACCAGAAACACTTAGAAAAATTTATTAAAGTTAATTGGATGTATATCTTACAATATCCAAATAAAGGTAACAGTACAAAAATTTTGGTTTTGAAAGCTGAAACTATTGACTATTTATTCATGCTTATATATCCAGCTGCAACCTGACTACCAAGGTCTGCTGCCATATCATGTGTGTCACACTGTGGAAAATTCAGTACTAAGAAACAAATGTAGAGAATATATAGTAAAATTAATTATGTTTCATGGCCAAATTAGCCTTATCAGTCTTAATCATCAAGATGTTAATCATGCCATTTAAAATGAATCAAACAGCTTAGTGACCAAGAATAATTCAGGGTGTTTGATTCTATGGCTCTGTTTGAATTTGTGTTCTCTCTGCTTAAGTGCTATCACTTCAAACATCTGGAACTTGTCCCAGTAGAATAGTTTACATTGATCAAATACAACATACATGTAACTAAGCATGGACTATGCTCAAGGTAGGCACAACTCTCTGACAACTTTGAACTAAATGCTAAAAATTAAATAGTTTTGCATAATTTTAAAAAAAAAATTCTAAGCAATCAACAAAATTACTCTGCTTATCAAGAGGTTACCAACCATTTGGAAAATTTCTGTAAAATAATTTATGAATCCAACAATCTCAGGTTTTGTCCTTGATCATATAACCGTCAAATCAGTAAATTGAAGATTATAATTTTAACCCCAATAATATAGTTCAAATTTTTTATAAATAAAATTATTTGTAAAAGAAAACTCTACACCCTGAAATGTAAAATTCCATATCTTCATCATTTCCTATTCATTTTAATAGAACTTAATCTGAAATGAATGTTGGAAAACATAGAACAATATTGTTTAATATTGTTCTCAATATTGTTTAGTAATGAATGATTATTGTCACTATATAAATAACAAACCAAAATCAAAATAAAAGCACAAAGACTGTAAAACTCAAACCACAACAATCTATGAACTTGATCAACAATCTGCAATGGAGCAATGCAATGAAAATGACAATGGAAATGTTAATTACCATATTTACACACTTATAAGTCAGGTCAAGCTTCAAACTGCACAGACCCAGATCTGCCATTGCAAAATGCACTCACAGATCTGGATCAATGCAGTTTGTTAGGCATAATCATTACAACAAACAACATAGACCTGATCTACTAGTGTATTATGAGATGGTACATCAGGGTCTATGTTTTTTGTATCTGGACCTAACTTGTAAGCAAGTATATGTGGTATTCATGAACTGACAGGTGAGGTTGATTAATCAGAACTGATTGTACAAGTTAAAATAAGTCAGGGGTAAAGATGACCGCACAGTGGACAAGGTGTGGGAGAAGAACTCTCCACAAATGCTGCAGTTGATGTTGCTCGGTGCTAATGAATTTTAGTGATGATGACAATGATGATAACGATGACCATTTGTTTACCTTGTATCAAATCTGAGGAGTTATATAATAGCTGGGCTCCTGGATTAAGCAGTAAGAAAAAAAGGCATAGACAGATTATAATGTCTCTGTGTTTTGAACTAAATAGATTCCATTATATGCATCTGTACAGGATATGGAAATCCCACCCAATTGTCATCAGAATTTCTCCTCTGCAACGAGGCTTTGCCATGCCTAAACATTTCTATCATCAAAGATGAGATTTCCTAATCCTTCACTAATTCATAATTTATTTTTCTCTCATTACTGGATCAAATTATGTGGTTGAATTTTTAATTGTTGATAGACCACAATATGCTGCATATAAAATATAAATTCTTTTTGTTACACTCAAGACAATGCCATATTTGGTCATCAGGTGCGTTGATGTGAGATGATGTTATCTAATATAAGATTCTTAGTGGCCAAATACATCTCACACATGAACCAAAATGAGAGAAAAAAATTATATACCATATTTTCTCATATAATAAATATGCTATAATGAATAATACAACATGTGAAAGATTTGTTTTTCTCCATGCTTAAAACTGAAAGTTAGAATATTCAAAACAAGATTGGTCCAGTGGACTATGGAATACAAAAGAAAAAGATGTACAATAGTTTACAAAACTCATTTCACCTTAATGTAAAAATGTGTTATAATTTTCAATTCATTTTTCTCTCAAGGCAAAAGAGGTATATATCCAACAAGTTCATACCATATGTACTTGCTTATAAGTTTATTCAAACTGCAAACAACAAAGTTCCTGATTTGACACAGTATAATATGCCTGCAGACCAGGGTCTATCTTGTTTGTTATAATGATTCCTTATAAGAAACTGTGAAGACCTAGATCTGCTGACACATTATATGATGGCAGATCAGGGTCTGTGCAGTTATACTCAACTTATAAGCAAGTATCTATAGAATACTTTTCCATGCTGTCATTTATATGTGACATTAATACATGTATTGGTTTTCAATTTTAGAAGCTAAAAATCAATCACTTGGTGTCATTCTGTTACATTATTAGAGAAAGTGTCTGAGTTAACTTTCTCAAGACATTTACATGAGAAAAAGATTTTTTTTAAAAAAAAAACAAAGACAAAGATTTCCAAGGATAAATATATCCATGTTTTGAAATGCAACCTGTCTGAAAAAAAATATAAAATTACAATTTTAAAATATGACAAACATTTCAACAATAAACCTGAAAATGAAAGAAAGATAAAATTAGCATAAAACAATAAATATCAATATCAGTCTCAGCTGCTGTCTTGTCTCAACTATCTGCAAAAAGAAAAGCAAAAGGTCCATATATATATATATATATATATATATATATATATATATATATATATATATATATATATATATATATATATATATATATATATATATATATATATATATCCCTTTGAAAAAAAGCATTTAAATGAACTTAACACACTAAAATACTTAGTCCAAATATCTAAATACCACTCAGTCCTCTACACCAAAATGTCTGTCATTTAAACCAAATACTGATACTGACATTTTAAAAATGTTATACAGTATATACTTGCCTAGAGGTCAAGATCAACTGCAGTAAACATGAAGTCATTGAATAAGTCTCTGCTATTAGTTGTACCATATATACTCACTTCCAAGTCAAGTTGTCAAATTTCAGAGAACAAAGATACTGATTTGCCTTAGCATAGTGCTGATTACTCCTAACAAACTACACACACTGAGATCTGGGTCTGTGCTGTAAGCATATTGACTTGTCTTATAAGCAGGTATATATGGCACTTTCCAAACTAACTGCATAAATTCAGGTCATCTGGTGTATTATGAGATGGCAGATTTGGATCTTTGCAGTTTGCAGTTGGATGGAACTATTATGCTAATATATACAGTAGTAATCAGTGCATCTTCTTTTCAACAGTCAGCCATCCAATGCATCATGGTTAGATATTACTTGACCAAATGGATTAGATAGGGATGTGACATCATCACATCATGATCTTTTTTTGGAAGATCTTTTGAAAAGTGAAAAGAAAATGGAGAATGGAAAATTAAATGATAATTGCTTTTAAATTTATAATTGTAGCTGATACTCAGTATTGTATATAATAATTATCAGTAAATAACATTTTTTTTTTAACTTTACCTATAAAGTTTTTGTGGTTCAGGGGGTTGGGGGGTCTTCTTCAAAATGAAGGAGTATAATATTTGCAGACCAGGTATTCAAAAATTTATTATGAGTGAATTAGATTATGGAAATGAATGTATTTTATTTTATGATTTAAAATATCCAAAACAAGACTCTATATAATTACAAAGCAATTTGAGAAATTGTCATTGAATTCTATATCAACATAAAGAAAATTTTCATTATTCAATTAATATTTTTATATAAAAAAAAATAACCATGAAAGAATATTATTTATAAACCACTTTGGTGGCCTGAGTGGTTAGAGTATCCACATCATGTGCATGAGCTCATAGGTTCAAACCCAGGCTGAGCCATACCAAAGACTTATAAAAAGGATAATAACAACTGCCTCACTTGATCCCCAGCATTAAGAGGTTATTGATAGGACTAATTTGACTGGTGCCAGGATCATGTGACTGGGTGGGACATGATGCTACGTGTCTGCAGTATGATGTCCAGTGCTAGACATCACTATAAACAGCCACAATGCATACATTATAGCAATATGACTGGAAAATTATTAAATCTATGTTAAAAAACCCAATCACACACACACACACACACACACATACATACACACACACACACACACACACACACACACACACACACACACACACACAAGAATATTCCTTAACAAGGCCAAATTTGTTTATTAGAAACCAGGAAGCCATTCCCAGCTACTGGAACTTCTTCCAGCAAAGAGCATGCTAAGGTCTGTTATTATGCCAAACCCAAAGAAGGGTTTTAAAAAAAAAAGAGCTTTCATTCAATGCCCTGATCTGGAACATCATTCCAAGTTACATATGGCAGACTCTTACCATTTCTTTATTTCATAATCATTTTCCCAAAATGGCTGATATCTCAAAATAGTCCTACAGTTCTAAGAAACATAAATACTATCTGCTTTTCCTTGTTAATAAATATTTCTCAATATGAATTTCTTGATACATCATATTTTATACAAGTTAATTTATGTGTAGACCGATGCTTGTGTCATAATATATAAAATACCCTTTCACACTGATTTCAGCAAAGGCCATGAAATCTATGTTCACTACACTCATAAAATACCATTCTACAAAGTGATCTCAAGAGGTCGATCAAGGTTGTGAAGTCTATTTCTATTATACAATACCCTTGCACAAAATCTTCAACCTGTCATCTTTCACCATGAACATTTTTAAAAACTGAAACTAGATGCTAACCTTATATGTTCGCTTTTAGAATTACTGTGAAGTTATGGTAACTGAAAAGCAACATGATAGAAGAGGTAAGTGACCTTTTATATGAGGCAGGATTGCACGTGCATACCAGGTTTGTTATGAAGACCAACTTTGTGTTATGTTTGTCGATTCTTCCTGTACCTTTCCTGCATCAATAATCTTTATTGATAGATTTAGTAAAAATATTGATGCAAATATTAATTATTTAATTATTATTATTTAATTAATTATGCTGTTAATTATATTTATGTGCATGAATCAATTATTTATCAAAGTTCCATACATATTTGTCTATGTGACCAATATTTACCTGTGTAATACAAAATGTCTTTATTTCACACCAATATTTATCTACGTGACACAAATATAGGTCACTGTGACAAATATTCTTCTTATAGCAAGAATTTTTGCAAGTGACACTATCATTTATCAATGCGAAATAATTATTTGTCCATGTAACACAAAACAATAGCTCTACATCTTTCATCAAATAATGTGCCAGTAGATCAAGGTTTATTCTGCTGGAATAAAATCATATTAGAAATTCATGGTGAAAACTCTGACCTGCCAGGACACTATGCAACACCTCATCATGGTCTCTTTGCAGCTTTAATGATGTTCAATATGAATATATGCAGTACAAAAGTCTCTTGATGAAAAACAATAACAAAGACAAGATTTTTTAGATGGTATTGTGACAGCCCTACTGGAAGTAAAAAAAGAGCACCATTTTAATTCAAGACCACCAAGCCTTTCACTGAAAACATAATCCTGATATGACCATTTCTTCATAAGATGTAATAATTTTAAACATGGCCACCATAGTGGTGGCCACTATGGTGGCCATATTGGATGTCTGAGCAGCACCATTTTTAGGACTAACTAGATTTCCTAAGATAGCAAGATTTTCAAGCTAGCCACAATGGTGGGCATATCATATGCTATATTACTACCATTTTCATTTAGAATGAAGTAGACATCATAAGAAGTCTTGTTGTTAAATCCCTACATTGATTAGATAATCCACCCAGGAGGAGCCAATGACAAGAATTTCAAGATGGCTGCTATGGTGGCCATATTGGACATTATATTTGCACCATCTTCATTTAGAATCAACCATAGATCATAACAAGTTTTCTTGTGAAAATCCATGTCAATATGATTGATGAATAGCCATAATGATATTTTCAATAAGGCTGCTATGGTGGCCATATTGGACAAAAGTTTGGACCATTTTTATTTAGAATGTTGTCAACATCATAAGAAGTCTTGTAACAAAAACCCAATGTTAATATGACCATCCACTAAGAAGGAGTAATGATAACAAGAGTAACAAGATGGCCAATATATCAGGCATACTGTATACAAGATTTGCACTATTTTCACCGAGGACAAACAAGACATCATAGGAAGTTCTCTGGTGAAAAGCCAATATGACTTTCCATTCAGAAGTAGTGAGAACAAGAGTGTCAAGATAGCTGCTGTTGCAGCCATATTGGAGGTCAAATTGGCCAAATAAGTAATCATTTAGTGAAAATTTCATGCTGATTATGACTATTGATTAAGTTGTAATAGTGACAACAAGATTTTCACCATGACCATTGTGGTAACCATTCCATTTTCTTTCAGAACTAACTTGACCATGGGATAAATGTGTTTGTAAAGTTTTATCCCCCAGTAGCTTAGAAGAAGTAACAATAACTGACAGAAAATAAAATCAATGATCTCCTAGTCTGTCATCAGTAGTGATAAAATCTTTTGAAGTGACAATTAAATGGCTACTTTGCACATAGTACTGTGTAATTTATCTACAATATATTATGTATATTTAATTTAATTGTTTATCTGTTAGTTTTAAATTTTGTTTTAGTTCATTACATGTTATTGCAATGTAACATTGTTTACTGGACTTGACATTGTCCAAAATTGAGTTCAGTTCTGTTTGACCTGATTGACATTTTTTTTAAAAAATTTTTTATTTCATTGATGTAAACAACTAATAATAGGTTCATTATCTTCTATGGCTATGAGCTCATTGACTAAATTATTATTCAGGCAAACATGTTGAATTGAGTCTGGGGTTCTGGGATTCCAAAGTGAATTTTATAAGGTATTATGTCTTAAATAAACAAGGCTCATTAAATCATGCTAGAAAGTTATTTTACATTAGATAATGGCTGTTTTTAGCAAATGCTATTTGTGACAGAGAACTATGTTATCTTCTGACTTAAGATTTTACCAGTTGTGTTTTAACATCTAGCACTTTGGGTTGTATTATGTTCTGTCCAATTAGAGCTGATTTTTATTTTCTTCAAATTATTGAATTCAAGTGATTATTTTCTCTGGAAATACAAAAGTACTTTGACTAAATTCTTGGATAAAGACATTCATTAGAATTTATATTGAATTCAAACAAGGAATATTATTTCTGTGATTCGACAAGAGACTGTTGACACATCAGATGATGCAGGTTATAACAGACACATCATCACTTTCACTTTTGATGTCTTTGGCACTTGAACTGAGTTTCATTCAGGATGTTTTATTGTTAGTACTTGTGGCTTTAATTCTGGATTATTTTTGGATTTAATTCATAATATCAAAGTTTTTTATTTTTCATTTAAATTTCTTGGGAAATAAATTTTTTTAAATTTTATAAAGCTTGTTGTCTTCACTCTTTTTTGTTACTTACTTTAAGAGTATAGACTTGTAGTAACATATACTTGCTCATAAGTCAAGTCCAACTGCACGCTGCACAGACCCAGCTGTGCTCTTGCACAATGCACGACAGATCTGGATCTATGTACAGTGTGACCCTGCTATAACATGGTAGTTGGAAGCCATAGAACTGGACCATGTTATGAACGGAACCATGTTATAAGCAACCATGTATGTTACAAACAAATTTGCAAGGTTGTGTGTGTGTGCGTTTGTGTGTGTGTGTGTGTGTGTGTGTGTGTGTGTGTAATAAAAGTGGGTGCAAAAATGTGTTTTATTTGCACATTTAAAATTTCAAATCAATGTATATTAAATGACAAAAACACCTGCAGTGATAACATATTGCATATATATTACTTTATTCAGAGAAACTTGCATTGATGCATACACATGTATAATTTATATATAAATATTTACTTTAAAGCATGAATAGAGTATCAACACCATGTACGCAACCGTGAATCAAATCATATACATTGAATCCACAATATAAATATTTTCATCGAAAATATCAGCACACATATTGAAAATATTCAGTAATTTTGTCACAGATCGGTATGCGACTGAATTTAATGGGGAAAAATGAATTGTGAACAGTATGTAACAAATGATGAAACAGTATGTCCGAAGGTTAAATAATGGTGTCTGTATACATTTCATACTGTTAAATTTTCTAATCTGTGATTTATAATACTTTATTATCATTTGCATGCATATCCACAACCATTTATCTTAGTTTTGCTTTGTCCTTCTTCCTTCCTCAGATTGTGGATTCATTCACACCTAAATCTTAATCTATTTGTGATAGTCTAACACCAGACTTACTCCTGTCCAAAGTTTCAATCTTTTCTTTAACAACAAAAGTTTTCTGTTTCTGTTTCTCATTTTCCATTCAAAATGTCTACTAATTAACACTTGTACACCTATTAGTTTGAAAGACTACATCAAGAATAATTATCAGTAAATAAGAGGACTATATTTGTAGGCAATGAACAACATTATTCACTGGTCAACTGACTGAATAAAACAACATTGCCAAACCATGTGCATGTATTGGCAGCTTGTGTTTGTTTGATGTTTTATAAATCAATGACCCATAATTTGAACAAGTTAAGCTTAGCAATTGACTTTGATGATTAGCAATGTATTCAACTTAATTGATCAATAAATTCAGGTGAGAATCTTTTATCAACCACCACATTTTTTAGTGTGTATGCAGTTTATAGAACATATGTTGGATATTGTTTGAGCAACAATTGTATAGGTAATGTATTGAAGACAAACACAAAGTAGCCGAGTTGTCTAAATCGATCTCCACTATGGACCACTGCCATCTCACCTCTGTGTGTTCGAGTCTAGCATTCTTCGAATGTGGATATGTGAGAAAGCTTACCAGTAGCTTCTCATGGGTCAGTGGTTCTTGCTTCGGATTTCCCAGTTTCTTCCTCCACCATTAATACTGACTGCAATGTATAGCTTATCGTGTGCTGAAAAATGGTGTTAAGCCCCAGAACAACAACAACAACAAACACAAAGTAAACTTGATGGCTTCATAGTTAATGGACCAGTAATAATAAACATTAACACTTATGAGCTGTCATCATTCAGCAATAAACACAGATTTAAGTAATCAAAAAGTCCCAGCCATGGGTTCAGATGCTCATATTTCAAATGTTTATTTTGGCACAAATCTGCACAAAATTTTTAAATTTAAAATTTTAAGAGCCACGCCATGATTGTTTTATAATAGGATCCATATGTGATTTCCTCCACAAAATGATAGTAAACTTTCCACATGTGAATTTTTGCATTTTTAGGAAGAAATGTTTTGTGTACAAGTATAATACATGTATATTATATGTCAGTGGCCTCGTCACATAAATCTTTAAGGAATCTCTTTTCCAAAATGATAATAAACTTTACGTAATTTTACTTTTGGTACTTAAAATTATTTTTTGTTTGTGAGAAAAATACCAGTAATAAGGTATTTGCAATATCAGGAGCAAAGCCATGACCGTGTGATATCCAAATTAGTGTTATAATGGTGCATATTATAGTAGGGTCACACTGTAATTTGTTGGGAGTAAGCAATAGAATAAACAACATAGACCCTGATCTGAAGGCATGTTATGCTATGGTGGATAAGGATCTTTGTTTGCAGTTTACCTTGATTATCATCAAGTATAGATGGGCATGCTATGCTGGGATATGTGGCACTCTTAAGGATGCAAAGAGATTACAGCATGTACAACATGTCTCTATACACATTAGAAACATTCTGCAATTTACTGGATAATTTCTACTACATCATAGGCAGCTATTAACTTCAGCACAGATTGTGGGCACATGTTTTTCATCATCCAGTTACATACAGGTTGAGCTCTTGAGTAATTTGTTTGAGTCTATTTGTTACACAAGACCAACTTCTGCAATTTACAGCCTAGACCCCATGATGAACTAGGATTATACTTTTACCTCCAAGGATCATAATTACATAATAATTTGTAATGCAATACAATTCAATTGATTCAAAGAGATTATGCCTTGGTAGGCCTTGCGTAGTTTTTGATACTTAAACTTGCACAAATCAATAACATGTGATCAATTAACATTTTGGAAATAATAATTTAAAACATGATATTAACAAATGTCCCATTATCAGTAGATTGAATAATATATCACATTTAATAAGAATTAACTTGATTTTTTTCAATGTGAATTAAATTACTCAAATGGTCATGCAGATTTGGAGATGATGGTTTGAGGTAACAGGTAAACAGTGTCACCAAGTTGTAGACTTTTTAAAGGGAAATATCTGGAACTTAAGAAGAAAGCATGATAGGCATTATCAAATCCTTCATGTCACACTGTACAAGTCATCAGCACTGACATCAATCACACTGTACAAGTCATCAGCACTGACATCAATCACACTGTACAAGTCATCAGCACTGACATCAATCACACTATACAAGTCATCAGCACTGACATCAATCACACTGTACAAGTCATCAGCAATGACATCAATCACACTGTACAAGTCATCAGCACTGACATCAATCACACTGTACAAGTCATCAGCAATGACATCAATCACACTGTACAAGTCATCAGCAATGACATCAATAATACTGTATGAGTCATCAGCAATGACATCAGTCATTTTGTACAAGTCATCAGCACTGTGACATCAATCACACTGTACAAGTCATCAGCAATGACATCAATAATACTGTATGAGTCATCAGCAATGACATCAGTCATTTTGTACAAGTCATCAACACTGTGACATCAATCACACTGTACAAGTCATCAGCAATGACATCAATCACACTGTACAAGTCATCAGCAATGACATCAATAATACTGTATGAGTCATCAGCAATGACATCAGTCATTTTGTACAAGTCATCAGCACTGACATCAATCACACTGTACAAGTCATCAGCAATGACATCAGTCATTTTGTACAAGTCATCAGCACTGACATCAATCACACTGTACAAGTCATCAGCAACAACATCAGTCATTTTGTACAAGTCATCAGCAATGATATCAGGTTACACTGTACAAGCCAACAACAATGACATCAGCAGCATTGTACAGGTCATCAGCAATGATATCAGTAACATTGTACAAATCATCAGCAAAGTCATCAGCAATTATATCAGTCACATTGTACAAGTCATCAGCAATGGCATCAGTCACATTGTACAAGTCATCAGCAATGACATCAGTCACAATGTATGACATCAGGTCAGAGTGAACAAGCTAACAGCAATCAGATCAGTAGCACTGTATAGGTCAGCAGCAATGATATAAGTAACATTCTACAAGTCATCACCAATGACATCAGCAACATTGTACAAGTCATCAACAATGACATCAGTCACAGTGTACAATCCATCAGCAATATTAGTTACACTGTACAAGCCATTAGCATTGTCATCAGCAATGACATCATCACATTGTACAAGACACCATTAATGATAATCACATTGTATAAACAATGACATCAGTAGAATTTAGTACCTGATTGTTAATATAATGGGTTTTACTGTCAATTTTATTTCAGTTTATGGTACATCCCAATCAAACGTCTTCTTTCAGTGATTTTTTTTCTTCAAAGGGTCTTGATTCAGTGCATACAGTGTCCATCTATTGCTCCAATTATAGCTTCATCATTCATTTTACTTTCGGTCAAGAATTTGGGGCTCCATTACACAAAAATGCAAGCCAGATGAGGGAGGTAATTGCAGGCTCGCAGTAAAACAAATGATTCCTGCAACACAGTGGGTATAGTTCCTTAATAGAGAATTACTGCAGTTTAATGTTTTATATCCAAATTGAAACACATCTGGGTAACATTTAAAAGCTCTTGAGTTTATATGGTACAAATGAGTACAAGGTATTTTTTTGTTTTCAATTTGTTCCTTAAAACTCTCATAAATCTTCCACCAAAATAAAATTCAGCATTGGGGTTTAAATTGGAGCCGGTTACACAATATTTTTGCTATATACAAGAAGGGAACTTAATTTGAACATTTATTTTAATTTATCTCTCTCTCTCTCTCTCTCTCTCTCTCTCTCTCTCTCTCTCTCTCTCTCACATACACATACATACATACACACACACAGGAATGAGCTCTGCATAAGAATTTAATATAATGGTCTGGAACTAGCTTGATTCTTTGCAATTTGGTAGGGTATTTTGTGAACATAGAAAAACAAAACTACAAGATGAGTCTTAATAAATTATGCCTTCCTGAATGCACCAAATGGCTTCATGATTAGGACCAGGTCAGGGTGCACTTGATTATGAGGTTCTATTTGAGTTTTCTCACTGTGATCAGGTGTACAGCACATTTGAATTTTAATTAGATTTCACATGCCATCATACAACCTGGTACAAACTTTAGGAGCAATATAATCACAACTTTTGATTAAATGAAATTAGGCTGTTCTGTTTAATTTGAATGCATTTAAAACAATTTCATAATGCATTTTCAGGACTTCTGAACTAGACTATTTACCAGGTCAGTTGGAATAACTGTTTAAGGTGACATTTAACTCAGGTGGTCTTGACTTATTGAACAAGATCATTTTAAAAAAATGATTAACACTCATAATTATTATCACTTCTTTTAAGAATGGTCAAAGTATGTAAATTAAAAAACTATTTCTTAAAAATGGATTTGACAAGTATTTTCTTAATTTCATTAAACTCATCCATACATATAAAAATGCCAGAATTATTAACACGAGTAGAACCATCATCATTTATTAAAAGAAAGAGAATATGAACTTTTCATGAATGTGATAAATCACACCAAATGTTATAGTTATCTATCATCCATCGTGTTTCTCTAGTTATCTGATTGCTTTTCTCACCAAATGCAAACACCAGGACCTTATTATGGCATTGCATAATACACTAGCAAGATCAGGGTCTATGTTGTATGTTCTGCTGACTAATCCTACAAATATTGCATAGACCCAGATCTGTTTATATGCAGTCTGCAGTTAGACCTGCCTTGTATGTCAAAATCCCATACACACTCATTTAAAAGTCCAGTCCAATGTTTATGCAGTCTGTTTGTTACTATGTTCCATCATGAAACTCAAAATAAGGCCATTCTGTTTTTCTGCATACAGAGTAGGTTTTGCTGTGATCAATAATATTCCCACATCATCCCACCCCCACAAATTTCAAAAACAGAATATATCAAGCATATAAATAGTGCACAAAATTTGGTCATATCATTCACTGATTTATAAGTTTTAACTTAACTGTCATCAGGGGCTCCCAAAACTGTCAACTTTTTCTTTTTTCAGATAGAAAAGGTAATTTCTTAAGCAACACAACTGCCATATTTGCCTGCACCAGTCTATGTTTTCAAGCAGCAGATGTGATGTAATTCACCATTTGTAAAAATCTCAATAATTCTGTACATTTTAGATTTATATTTCTTTGAACACATATATACAAGAATTCCTATTTATTTCTTCAATTTGTTTTAGAAATATTAAAACTAGATACTACAAATACTGAACACAGACAACACTTTTACTGAAATGTACTATTCTAGAAACTAGAAATGGACAGCAAGCAGTCTATTTGCTTGCTTACATCAGGAGCTTCCATTTGCATAGAATGCCAGTAATTTGACAGTGTTAGGAACCCCTTGGTGACAATCAGACCTGTTAAAAATTATAATATCTAAGATTTGTGCATTTTTATATCCTTGATCCTTTTCATTTTAAAATTGGTAGAGGGTACAAACAAACATGATAGATTGCAAATACTATAATAAAATACACATACAAGGTAATTTTCATGATTTTCCAGAATCATTATGCTTGCATGATATTGATTTTGTACTTAGCATTAAAAGAGAAAAAAAAAACGCAATCAATCATATCCTTACCACTGAGATGAAGGTTCCATCATGACTGTTCTTTGCAATATTTTACTCTAAACAAGCTGAATAAAGAAAGATGGCTGGAAATGGGGAGATCCTTTGTGTTAGTTTATAAGAGGACAATGAACACATCCTACAAAATTATGCTTTTGAAATGGAGGAGGGCCAGACCTTCTCTTAATTTTTAGAATGCATGTACAGCTATACATCACAAGTGTGTGATGCAGTGCTACTAAGCCAGGTGTCCCTCTTGGAAGGTCAAAGTTTAAGAAGGCAATAATGATTCAGAAAGAGTGTATCATTTCTTGCTTCATGCACAAATCATCTAAGGTCAGTGATGAAAACCACATTAAGGTGAGTCTAATCAAGAAGTAAACTTGAATGTCACCATTATGTGCCACTAACTGCCAGAATAGTAAAGCCTGTTTTATTTTAATAAACAGAGACACTGTTAAATACCAAAGTATTTTTTAAAGATTATTTACATCCTGTTTTTGTACCAGGGTTACTGATTTATTTTGTTGTTTTGTGGTATATATAGTCATTTCTTTTGAAATATGATTATTTGTTGGCTTTAAAATACTTGTGTCAAATTTCTTGTATGTTTTTATTTACCTTGCTTGCTCACCTTTTAAAATTTTGTCTGGGCATAAAACAAGACTAAAAACAGATATGGACTAATTGCTACTTGAAAAACCAGTGAATGGAGAAACAAGCATTATCTATATTTGTTATAGCTGTTGTTGTCGTTATTCCCTCATCTAAGACCTATTTTCTCTTGATGGACTGCATGTACACACCCACTTCCTTTCTAAGACAACAAAAGGTGACTAACTGTGGGAGAAGGAAATGGGTGTTATCTTCCCTTTATCTGCTAATATAAATTACTGCCTTGTGTGTGGTTATGAGTCTCAGAAAATTTATATTGTCAGAACTATAATGTAACCATAGAAAGATGCCAAGAAATCTTTCCAAAATGATGGTACACTCATTACATAAAAGATAGCTATTCGTCTACACAACTGCCTGAAAGTCATTTCTGTGGTTATTTACTGAAGTCAGACAGATGGGCTTCAAATTTCACTTGTGATACAGTACACCTTTAAAATAATGCTGCCTGTATGACCACAATATAGTGAGACTGCTTATATAGTATGTCACGTTCTTCAAGCTAGGTAACTGGATGTATAAATGTGGGGCTATTTTCAAAGTGTTTGAAGTGAGAACAATTGCTGATGGCCAGTATCAATCGATTATGTAAGTCACCAGAAAACTCAGTTTCAGGTCCAACCTTGTAACTTGCACCCATGTGTTATACATTGGTCAAAGATCAAAAGGAACCCATCATGTAGAATGACAAACAAGAACCCTGACACTTCAGATGATTGGATCAGTCTAACAATATCCAATTGGGATTCAGCCAGGGGGTGGACCTAAATCCTAGATTCAAAAATATTAATTGACCTCTGTCCAAGAATTAGTCAGTATATGCCTTGGCAGTTGTAAAGAGACATTGCTATCTGTGATGCTACTCCTGAATTGGTAGGAGATGTAGGACAAAGAATTTCGAACAAAGAAAGAGTTTTGAAAGGTAGATATTTGCTCGATTTTTGCAAAACATTACAGTGCCGCAACTGTAAGTATTGACATTGTTTACCCAATTACTGGGATTGTTTAGTATGTATAATTACTTTATAGTGTTTCATTTATGAGCTTATTTGAGACATGAATTTGAGTTATGTAGAATTATGCAGATTGCTAGTTCAGCAGTATTAATGTTATAAGTTATGAAGGGTTACTTGAATATTTGTATATTTGGTACGAGTTGTAATGTAAAAATATACGTCTGATTATTGTGATTGTCAGTATAATCGCATTATGAGTATGTACTGACGTGAATCAATTATCATTGTATGTATATGAGTAATTGATATCGTGGTTTCATGATGTTGTTTATTATGTTGTGTTTTGCCATACAAGAGTATGCATATCTCAGTGTGAATAGATGCATGACCGATGAAATTTGATAGCCTTATGTGATGATATATGTGTAGTTTGAGGTGTGAGCATCTAGGAAAAATAGTGTACCATCCCTGTGTTTTACAGGAAGCTTTTGGGGAACAACTTCCAGTGTGAGGTAGAATTCCAAGTCTTGGGAGTGGGGGAGAGAGAGAATGAGAGAGCAGTGTGACTGTCATTACATTCAGAGTCGAGAAGTTGGAGTAGATGGATAAACAAGAGAAGTAGATGAGGGGAAGTATTCTGGGAGGAGTGTAAAGAGAAGGAGAAGGAACCTAGAGGAAATTAAGAGAAATTAAGAGAGACCTAGAGGAATCAGGAAATGAGTAGAAACCAAGGAAAGGGTGAAAACTCTCATACTAGAATCACATGATGAGTTAGGCTCAAAGGGTCGAGCAAA